>VWPW01021914.1:0-13908 GCA_013389825.1 Crypturellus undulatus | reverse complement strand
CGCTCCAGAGCCCTTCCCTTTGAGATTTATAGATGATTCTATAGATGAACTATAGATGATTTCCTGAACTTTTAGGTGTTATTCCCTAAATCCAACTCTCCCCTCTTAGCCAGGAAGCTTGAGATGAAGCTAACTGGATAGTCATAATATTTACTGATTAAGCAACATGCATATAAAAATGATACTTTAACTGGCTAATGAACACACCATTACTGCTAGTAATATTACTACACAATTATATCACACAAGTAATATGAATTTATAATTTTTTTATTAAGTCTTAACATTGATACAGTTGTATTCTTGCGAAGAAAACTTACAAAGCACACACATAAGTGTCATTAAGTTGCAATTCCTTAAGTCTCCTTTCCTTCAGTACTTAGCAGTCTCCTACACAAATCTCTCTCTCTCACACCATTTCCTCAATTTTTCTACCCAATCTGCCAAATAAAAATCCAATCCCTAATTAGTTTTGCTTCCCTGGCCCTTATTTTGTCACATTCATACTCAGATTTTTGCTTCCCACACTTACTCAGCCTGACATGATATTACGACTGTGTTTGACTTCTCTTCTTGTACAAAAAGGCCTTGTGCAAATATTAGATGGAGTGATTAGGTAATTAAGACCTCTCCCTCGACCATACCAGGATTATGAAAGTAATTATTTGCTACCATGTTTTTTTTCTTTATAGGCTAAGGAAATGGAGATAAAATTTCACTGGAAAATGCATACAGTTCCTTTTAAATCTTCTTTCTTTCAGCCCAGCACACTGCATTGTGTATATCGCTTAATCATTTAATGAGAAGCAGATGGTTTATTCACAATTACTGCAAGTTATTTTGTTTGATGCAAGTCTGTTTTCTCCTTTTCTATGGCACTATAATTTGATTGTTACAACATCTAGTTTCCTTGTCTGTAACTAAGGCAAGAGAATGCCTCTTCAGATCCTTTATGTGTTTTAGCTGGATTCGTGCCTGCAGCCAGGCATTCTTAGATTACCTCGGGGTGTTTCACGTGAAGAAGGAAAAATTAGTTATTTAAATTTAAAATTGGAAAGCTGAGCTCATAATTCATTTGCCCAAGCAAAAAAAAAACTGCTGGAAACGGAGTTTTGTTTTCTGCTAAAAAAGTAAATGTACATAATTTTCCCTTGTTCCTAATTATGCTTCCTACCTTGATATTTTTTTTTCTCCTGATGTCTTCCTACAGGGAAGTTATTACTCTTGCTTCTCGCTTGTTCATGAAGCCTGTTTTATTCTACAAGACTGTCCTACCTATGACCTGCTGGCAATGTGCATTTTTCCAAGATAATTCATTAACCCTCTGTCTGTTCCTTGTCTTCTCTTCTTCCCAAAATAGCAGCTTTTAAGTTGAGATACAGCAGCTGTTGTATTCAGAATTCCCAGGATTTATCCTGGAGGGAGGAGGGAAGGATCCCATTACACGGTTGACTCCAAGCATTTTACTGGCACTGAACCCCTCTTTGTGCAACGCAATGGAAAATGAAGTTTGCTGTTTGTTTAGCATCTCATGACTTGAGGATTTATTTAGCTTTAGCTATCTGTTAGCTTTCAAGCACCATCCCCATTTGTTCTTATCCTGCCCTAAAAGAGGAGGCTAGCTAGATATCTGCTATAGCTAAAACATCTCAAGTGCCTTTTTGCCCACGAGACACACTTTGGAGTGGGCTCTGGGCAGCATTTCCTGGGATTCTGGAACTTTTCCCTTGTCTAATTAGAGACATTTATTGCCCTTTCTTTCCCTAAGGTCTCTCAGCCAACATTATTCAGATACAGTTATTATAATATCCCACAACTTCAGATTGTTCCTTTTATCCTTGGATTCCTCCTTTATGATGGTATAATTCCCCCGTCCAGCCTTGTATTTTTCTGGAGGATTTTTAGACTGGTAATAATATTGTAAAACAGTACCTGACTGTAAATATGTTCTATTCAGGATCCTATCCTGCCTTCCAAATCATCACCAAGCACAGCCAATGAGGTACAAAGAGAGGTACAAAGAGTAGGAACATTTTCAGAATTAAGATGTAGCTGGAAGGAATTCAAGACCATGAAGTGACTCTTGCTTCTTTCTCTGGTCATCCTACTGAGAAAGACGGTAAGTTTACATTTATGTAATTGCAATGGGAAATGTCACTGCTGAGCAGAGAAATTTCTATCTCCTCCTTGTCCCATATTAGCAAGATAGCCAAGATTCAGTGACACCCCAGCACACTTAATGCAGTTTGAAGGTGATGCTTAAATTCCCTTATCAAAAATACAACTTAGGTATATGTATCCATACATATACCTAAGTTGTATTCAAAGGAAGGTGCTGATAATTAGAGTACCGTCCAAGGGAACCAGCAACAGTCGATATGACTCACTTACAAAAGGAAATAGATGAGTTATTTAAATATGAATATTAAATATTTCCACTTATTATGGAAATAACATGTGAAGAGATGCCAATTCTCTGATGCTTTTTTGTTCTTTCAGTTCTAACAAAATATACCAACACCTCTCCAAACTACATTGCATTGACTTGTGTGTGCTGGTAGAGGGGGAATCATATTGCTGTACTAATTGAAAAGGTATCGGTTAGTTCATTATTAAGTATGAGTCCATGTCAAAGAGTTGTAAAATTCTTTAAATACTGTTCAAGGGACTTTAAAAAGGAGGCAGATGGGACTCTGGATTACCTGACTGTATTTTAATTGCGTGAGTGAAGTACAAACATAGGTTTAGAAGCATCCTGACAAAGCAAAACGTAACTGGCACCCTCAAGAACACATAATGCTTCCCACTACCCAAGTACTGACTTGGGTAGTTCCCTTATTTCATTTTCTTTGCTTGTTTTGTATAAGTGGTTTTTATAACCTGCAGCATTAGCTCAGCATTTCCTTCTCATTTACCGTTGATGTAAAGACGTGGAACCGGGTCCAGCTTTACGAGAAGTCCCCATTACCCTCCTGAGGTCACGTTTAGCTCTGGCGGGTCCAGGTGGGACGACGAAAACATGAGGGACGTGAATAGCCTGCAGAAGTTTAGAACAGCTTCGGAAACTCCATCCATCATCCCCCAAGATAATTTTTCTGCTCACCTTAGGAGTACGAAAAGCCTTTGGTCAGAGCCATGCCACCAGGCAGTGCTGTGATCTGTTATTGCTGTGACCGTTCCAAGTCATGTGATTGTGTTAAAAACCCATCTTCATTTATTGCAGAGCAGCAGACACATGCTAGAGTTAATTCCATCTAATTTGTGCCGGGGGTAATAAAATTAATGGAGATGCTCACATACATTTAATATGCACCTGGCGCTGATGACTGCCTCGGAGAAGACACACATAACTCAATCTGCTCTGAGTCACTGAAGCTGCTTCTCCCACTGCTTTAAAAGAAGGTTATGAAGCCAAATGAGACAAACCGAATATCTGCTCTGATTTAGAGCATTTTTTCTTGCAAAAAACTGCCATGACCTTACAAGCAGATCCTACCTTCAAGTTAATCTTACTATCCCCCATCCTCAATTTAAACTTCCTTTTTCAAATTATGTCCTAAATGCAGCTGAAATATTAAAAAAACAGTTTTTTAAAAAAAAAGGCAATAATTCTGCCTCAGTTGTCTAAGTGGACCAAGATGACTTTCGGGAACAACATGAACTTTTTTTTTTGGCTTTGAAAGGAGAGTGATGGATAATAGTGTTTCTCCTCAATTCTCACTCAGATTAATGGCCTGCTTTTCATCTTTCATTCCATTTTATTGATCTCCTAAATTATCAGAGACCATTTAAAGTTATTTATAGGTAAATACCTGTAAGTTTATATTAGACTTTGTAGGCGGCTCCAAAAGCAGTTTGTGATATTTTGCCTATTGTATTCTGGTGTGACTACTAGTTGAGCCCTTAATAGGAAAAATTAAATGAGTGTACAATGCATCGCATAGTTAAATCAGGTTCTACTGTGAGAAGGTGCTGTGGTTTTACAGCCCAAGCCATTATTCAGGACATCCTTGAAAGCTGCAATAGTTTAGTAAATGCAGTTAGAGGAAAAAAGAAGGTATTGAGTAAAGAAACTATGATGCAAATACACTGCTGATGTAAGTAAGCTTTAACAGACTTTTCAGGCAGCATTAGCAGCATACCCTCATCACCTGAATTAACTATATATATGCACACATATATATTCAGACCAATCATTATAGCTAACTTTAAAATCATGCTATTCACAATGACTTCTCATTGGACTTCCAATTGATGTTTAGCCTGGGTGTATTGGAGTATATTTTAAGAGTCTGAACAACAAGTCCTCTTATCTGTTTTATTCTGTGACTTGATTTCCCATCTCGTAAGAGGTTCTCTTGGAAAGGCAGTAGAGACTATGAATTGGTGTAGTGCAGTTAAATGCAACTCTTCCTGTGCATCGATGTCAGTTGGGTTTTAACGGCATTTCTTGCTTAAGAGAAGGATGATTAAGGATTGACGTCCACATCCAGACAAGCTACAGATCCATTAGATCTCTTCCCCCCGATCACAGCATTACCAAACACAAAATAATATTTCTCCTGCAGTGTACACAGTGTCACTTTAGAGTTTTTGATCTTTTGGAGCATGGTTTGACTTAGACTCACTTCCGAGAGCTTCCAGTTGACTGTAGTTACCACGTATGAGCAACCTTGTGCTGTATCCAGACACCTGCAGGCCAAAGGAGGGGCGACAAGATGACAGCAAGGAGGGATACCAAGATCATAAAGTTGCAGCCCACCACTGAGATCCATCTCTGTGGTTTTCATTCTCCAAAATACCCTGATCAGGTTTCTATTTCAGCCTGTACATAAAATTTTTGAGTTCGCCTTACAAGAAGTCTGGGTTGCCCTAAAGATACCTACCATTCTTGAACAGGGCAGATAGGATATTCCTCAACACGATTGACAGTTTTGAATGTCTAAAGGCCTCTTTTCTAAAAGATGAATGAAAACCAGAATTAACCCGGGACCCAAGTGTTCGTTTTGAGGACAGGATTCTTTATTTAATCTTTCTCACATTTCTTCACTCCGCTCTTATGAAGTTGCTGACAGCAAATATTGCTTGTCCTATTTCAACTCTGTTATTAGTTTTGATGGTATTTTCTTCTACTTAGGCGTTTTCCTCTTCATTTCTTTTATACAGCTTGGGTTTATTCGCCCCAGTCTCAGAAAAATAATTTAAATCACAAGTGTTGGTGAGTGACTGGGTGCAGAAAGATGGAAGAAAGCATTCATTTTTGGCAACAGAGCAAAATATTGCAGGAAGGGAGTCTGTCATCTGTAGATATTTGCATGGCATTATGGCATGTAATCTTGCAAAATTCATACACATATATATTAAAAAAAGACTTACTCAATATCCTACAAGGTAGCTTGAGCAACAGAAGAAATTGTATTGGTGGTTCATGCCTTCTATCCTAATTTCTGCATTACTTTTATCAATAATTTCAATAATATCAATTATTTTATCAGTAAGCCAGTTCCCAGTGTGGGAAAGTATTTTTTCAGCAAAACACAAAATATCTTATTATCATACTTAAAAATTTGAATAGGATGTTCACCCCTGAGAGTGAAAAACATGTGCATGACTGCTTGCGACTGCACCAAACTATCTCGTTAGCTCCCAGTATATTTATCTTATTGCTGTAGCATGAAGACAGTGGGGGTTGAAGGACATGAAACATAAAGAGCAATTATAGAACGCTAGCTGAAGAAGTAATTTTTTCACACTGTGCCATGAGTTGTTTTTCTCCTCTGAAGCCTCTTCCTAAAGTATTTGGCATGTTGTAGGTTGTAGATTGTATGCTACTAGCCGAGCTGAAAATACAGAGTATTTTTGTTGTTGTTACATCTGTGTTGCACTGAAGTTTGCACAGGAAAGTCAGGGAGTGTTTCCAGTGGTGAAAATGAGGAGCCAGACACTACGGCACGGAATTATATCCTTGGCTCCACCACTAACACAGTGTCACAAGTCACTTATCAATCAGTACATAGAGGAAATGCTGGTTAACCCCCTCCATTGGCTGTTGGGAGCCCTTGATAAANTCGTTAGCTCCCAGTATATTTATCTTATTGCTGTAGCATGAAGACAGTGGGGGTTGAAGGACATGAAACATAAAGAGCAATTATAGAACGCTAGCTGAAGAAGTAATTTTTTCACACTGTGCCATGAGTTGTTTTTCTCCTCTGAAGCCTCTTCCTAAAGTATTTGGCATGTTGTAGGTTGTAGATTGTATGCTACTAGCCGAGCTGAAAATACAGAGTATTTTTGTTGTTGTTACATCTGTGTTGCACTGAAGTTTGCACAGGAAAGTCAGGGAGTGTTTCCAGTGGTGAAAATGAGGAGCCAGACACTACGGCACGGAATTATATCCTTGGCTCCACCACTAACACAGTGTCACAAGTCACTTATCAATCAGTACATAGAGGAAATGCTGGTTAACCCCCTCCATTGGCTGTTGGGCGCCCTTGATAAAGGGATCTCTCTTCTTTCTGCTCCTTCCTTTCTTCTCCCTGAGCCAAAAGACTGTACGGATTCAAAAATAATTTTGACATTGTTTAATTCAGTTGTTGAATTTTTATTCAGGAAGCATGTGGCAGCAAGACCTTATCCTATGTTTTCCATATGAAGAAAAAAAGTATATATCTAGGCCTGGAAGAAGATGTAGGAAGATTAAAGATAATCCTAAAACATCCTGAAATGGAATATCAAGCACAGATTTATATTGATTCCTTCTGTCCAGCAATCCAGGCAGCAGTTTATTGTTATGTCTTTCCTTTGGATAAACTTCGCATCTCTTCAAGAACTCAACAGCTGTGCACAGAAAAACTAAATAAATAAATACATTTGCTTCCTGTGGAGCAAGACAAAGTGGATTTTTGCCAGTAACCATTTAATTCATATTTTGGTTTTAGGCTTGTTCTAAAAACACCTAGAGTGAGGAAAGGTCCCAATCCTTTTAGGAAAGGACTTCTGAACTCTGCATAAAATGTGTTCTTAGAGCACGAGTTTTAAATTTTCTGAGTGCCTTTTTCTCACTGCAGAAAGAAATGGGCTCTGTGTGATAAGCTAATGTATTTACAGCGGAGAATGAGGGGGAAAGCAGCAGGGCTGTCATGTTCTGATGCACCCTTTGAGTGAAAAGCAACAACAACAAAGCCCAAGAAACGAACTGCAGTTGTGCGTTGCCTGCTGGCATAGCTCTTGCTCTTTCTTTGGTTGTACTTTCCGACCTGCCTAAAAATAATCTATAGCAAAGGCAATATTAGTTGTAGTTACTTAGAGTCATAGAATCATAGAATCGTTAAGGTTGGAAGGGACCTCTAGAGATCATCCAGTCCAGCCCCTGCACACACAGGGACACCCAGGGCACGGGGCACAGGTTGGCATCAAGGCAGGTTGGAAGGTCTCCAGAGAAGGAGACTCCACAACCTCTCTGGGCAGCCTGTGCCAGTGCTCTGGCACCCTCACAGGAAAGAAAAATTTCCTTAAGATCCTACGGAACTTTGGGTGCTTCAGTTTGAGGCCATTTCCTCTAGTTCTATCAGTGGCCACCAGTGAAAAGAGGCCAGCCCCATCCTCACTCCCTCCCTTGAGGTATTTATAGGCTCTTATAGACATTTTTACTTAGCGCTCAGGTACCTGGGCATGGCAGATTAACAAAGTAGTGTTATTTGCTGTTTAATTACAGGCAGATGCAATGACTACAAAAGCAAGCAAAAATATTTTGTAGGCAGATACGAACCCACGCTGCCTGTTTCCGAAGCCCAAGTATCTCAGAGCTCTTAGTGTTGTGCTAGTGCACAGATGACCATGAATTAATCTATGTCCTGTTGGTTTATTAGGTGGAACAGAAAGTCATGTCAGCCAGTGGCTCCACGGTGGCTTATTCAGGATTGTTTTGAAAAATGCTTCACCCACGCATTAACCACCAAAGACAACAAATCCACACCTTGAATGTCCATAATAGTAAAAGAGTAAAGATCTCAGAAGAAAATATGAGTATACAAGAAAAGTACCTTCATATAGACCTGCCACCACTTATGCAACTAGCCAAGAAGTGTAATATCCATCAGAAGTTAATTGAAAAGAAGGCAGCAAGTTTTTGAAGCTTTCTGACATACATTTGTTGCACTATTAATTAAGCAACAATGCCCTAGGAAGTAATACGTATTTCTTAAAACTTGGCTAAAATTATATTCTCTTTTCTCCAGACAGGCAAATTGTCATGCAGCTGCAGTTATCAGGAGTAGTATTAGGCCCCAAATCAAAAAATTAATTTTAACATGCTTTTATTATGTGTTATAATATAAATTAATTACTCTGGGGGCTGTTATATTGTGAAATTAAATGGAGCACTTTCCATTAACGGGTTCTAATTTATTGCAGTTTTTGATACTAGGTTGCCACAGGTGACTGTGAATCCAAATGAGCTGGTGACAAGAGGGGGACTGCGATTCAAATACTGCTGTGGTTGTTCCTTATCAAGAGAGAAGCAGAGCAGTTAGTACAAAAAGTGCATTTTCTTAAATATTCACGGAGCTCCTTACAGTTCCATTAATAGCACACACACACATGCACAAAGTCAGCAGTATCCTATTAATCCCTGCTCCATTCTATTACAAAGCAGTGAACAGTGTGTCTGGTTCTACTAGAAGCATTTCTGCTATAAATGCTCTAGTAGAATACATCCTAGCAAGGAATCCAGGTGATTTTTATTCATTAAACAATGCTACCGAGTATGTTAGACTTATTGTCTAACATGCAGTGTTTTGCGTTCTGTTGTACGTCCTGACACCTAAAAGCAATATAACTTCTTATGCAGGCAGTGAAACCAATATACAGAAGAAGTGAGCTCACTTCACACACAAGAGTTTCCAGAAAAAAATGCAGTTAAAAAGATATTTTTGAATTAATATTTCTGATTACTCCCACTAAGGACAGTGTGTGCATATATGTGCACAAGGCACAAGAGAGAAGAGTGTCAGCAACAAAGAGGGAGAATCCGTGCCAATAATGCTCCAAAAACACCCCATGAGGAGCCCAGTGCAGCTTTTCCCTAGATATTCATTACGAGGCTCTTTTCTTGCCGTTAGTCTTTAGCGCAGTTACTCACAGCGTGTGCAGGACAGGTGGTTAAATGTAGATGGGTACCACAGCTTTGAACAATATCCTCACTACAAAGCTCTGGACAATATACAACTGTGATTTACCTGCTCCCACCCCTGACTTGATAAGGGCTGGGAAGAGCTGTCAGCTTTTTTCCTTATCGAACGCCAGTGTGCTCTATTTGTCCTCAGTGAATGCACTGGGCATAAGGTGGTAGATGCAATTGGGCCAAATGACAAAAAAGTCCAGAATGGGAGAGATATTCAAGGTTGTGGGACAAATTCTGTTACCCCTCTAGAGAAAGGATTGATTCCACAGATATCTGATATATCATTAGACACCCTTGGTGAAAAAACTTACAAAACAGCTTAGTTAGTGTCATGCACCCATTGGGAAAACCCTGTACCTTGAGGATTTTTTGTTATTCAGGTGAGTTTCAAACACTTAAAATTCACTTTTAGCATTAGAGAAAGTACTGATTTCTGTGCCTTTACCCCATATGCACATTCACCAGTGGTTACAGCAAGCAGATACTAAGGATACTTTTCTTTCCCTTTTCTTTCCATTGTTATGCAAATTCACAAGGTATTGTTTCATTTTTAAATGTCTGAAATAACTCGTTCCTCCATGCACACATTTGTTTGAATATATTCCAATATTATTGTATCTGTCCTCTTTTATGGACAGTTTTCAAAGGAACAAATTATTAGAAATATTCCAAACTTCTTGCAAATATATGTTTTTATCATTCTTAAGGGAGAACAAGAACTAAAGGAATTAAAAATAGTTATTACCCTTAATAAGGAGGAAATTAACAGTGTGATATTCGTATGTGTTCTGCTACAGTGTATTAAAGGTAGCGGTGCTAACTGCTGTTTGGGAATGAGGATAAGTTGCATGATGATATAAGATTGCACTTGCATACAGTAAAGTTTATATCTTTTGGTTCATTTTCCTGAAGGTCTTTAGAAGGACAGAATTAAAGACATTAATGAGATATGACATGAGCATAATAATTGTGATTGCCCATGTTTTAAAAAAAGGTTTAAAGGTTTTAAGAAACAATCATTACTGATGCAAAATCATTTACAGTTTTACATATTGTATGGTGTCGCCAACATCATAGGATGTGAAATGAAATTAAGAGGAAATAATATTACTGCTTCTTTAGGAAATAGGATTACTGCTTCTTTAGCTCATAGAAAGAAAAACATTTTTTTTTCCTGCAACCAACAGTTAAGTCCATTAGGAGGAGACTCCTTTCCTTCAAGTCAGTGAGTTTTGTCCCTGACTTCAGTGTGTCTCTACTAGCTATACCCTTCTGCATCTCCATTTCTTTTTGGTTGTTTTAGCTCTTAGGTGGCAATACAACATTTTTCTTTAACAAGTCTCTCCCATAATGTTTGTCCATCCAGATACACTGCTATAAATCAGATGCAACTTGGGAAATCCTACCCAGGAAAGCAACGGAGAGACTTTCTGTCCAGTCTAAGCAACTGTCCTAAGGAATTTATGTTGTTAAAAAGAAGATATAGTATGTGATGTCAGATTCTATGTCAATCTCCTGGTTAGAGGAATGTGAAAAGACCTGCTGTGAGA
Source organism: Crypturellus undulatus (assembly GCA_013389825.1). NCBI lineage: Eukaryota > Metazoa > Chordata > Aves > Tinamiformes > Tinamidae > Crypturellus > Crypturellus undulatus. The sequence goes on along the minus strand of VWPW01021914.1, from coordinate 3,177 downwards.
AGGCTGTTAGCACTTGCTGGTGAGTATGTTATAATGCCCCATTGACTTGATTGAAAGGAGCCGGATTGACTCCAACTACCTCAAAAAAGGAGTTTTTACTTTAAATGTTGCAGAGAAAATAGCAATTTCCAGAAAATAACTATCTTGTTAAACCAATTTACAGCTCAGATTTTATGCAGACTAATTCTCTTAGCATATAAGGTTTAGCCTTCAAAACAGGCAAATTACTTTTGTCTCTTCACGTCTTTTCAAGCATTTTGCTAGCTATTCTGCTGTGTTAAACACAACAATGTCCATGGCATCTTTAACATTGATTTAATAAGCTATTAGGCTGACTAAATCAGTAGTGGAGAACCATATGAAATATACTGGTTAGTCAGACTCTTTCAAAACCACCCAAAAGGATGGGCACAACCATCTGCAAAAATTTCCACACACGACAGGTCTAAAATTTCATCCCTCAAAACTAGTCGATCTTTTCTGACTAATGTTAGTATCTTTATTCAACCTCCAATTTATTTTAGATACTGCACTAAACATTCCTGAAAAGAGTGTGGCTGTCAGAAAAAAAAAAAATAGTCTTTTAAATATTTTCCTCTGTTATTTAGGGAAGATACTTTCCACTGTCTTTGAAGAAACAGTGTATGTCCAGAACACTGAGGAAATCTAAGAGTATCTTCTATGATCCTATGTTTCTATTAACCCAGATTCTTGTATGCGGATACATTAACAAAAATGCACATGCATTTGGCATATATAATAATCCTAAACAACTAGATGCCAGTGAGACTAACTATGACCCAATGTATGTTTCCTTTTCCTTTGTTATGTTACTTTGCCTAAAAACACCCAAAGCTACTATATTTGTGTTCACCTTTTTTTTCCTCACATATCCTGATAATCCTTTTTTTCTTTTTTAATCTCTAAAGTCATAGTGATAACAAAAACTTCTGAACTTCCAGTTTATTAATGTTCATTTTTGTTCAGGATGCTACTGCAGAAGTTACTTCTCCATTACATATTCCCTCCTCTATCATCTGCTATCCTGTTGAATACACCACTTCAAATTACAGCTTTCCCCAGGACACATTTTGGCTACATTTTGGCACATCTATTTTTAGATCTATTTTTTCTATTTCTTATTATTTTTTTATTTTCTTGAGGAGGAGATGGTTGCTACACTTTATTGTTCTTTCATTTGTCAGGCACTAGAGGAACAGGGCAAGCAGCATAGCCATGTCCTAGCATGTCTTTGCATGTGAATTCATGGATAGCATTAAAAATATGCAATGATTTCAGTGAAAGGTTTAGTCAAGGTTTAGTAAAGTCAAGCACACAAAGCTCAGAGGCAGGAAGGACACCTTTGAGGGGGATTTGGTGAGAATGTGTGTATGTGTACCTGTTGCACGCTTCCATGTGTGGATGATTTATGTTTCTTTATCACCTTGTTCACTTTTTTCTATAGATTACATATTGGTGCCTCCATTTATCTACTCGAAGGTGAGTGTTTAACATCACAAGCACTGTAATTTCAGGAATTAGGAGTCCATGCAGAAAGGATTTTTTGTGTGTGCCCTTAATCCCACGTTAGTAACAAAGCCAGGCCTTGGTCTATATTGACTAAGGTAACATTAGCTCCTCCAGCGGCACTCAGTTGGGTACAATGACATTTCGTGGTGCTTCATCATTGTCAACACGTCACAAACTGGTAGAACTTTCATGTGTCTCGTTTTCTGCCCAAGAGACTCTTCTTTAACAGTAACTATCAATCTTAATGTCACTTTGAGACAACATAAACCCAGCAAAGAAGCACTGATGCTTTTAACAGGGAAAAATTTCAACTAACTCTCCAATTGCCATCAACTAATTCTCTGTTGCCTTATTAGATATTAAGCAAATAATAATAGCTATTCCAAATGCATGTGGATATTCAATTAGAGCAATAAGAACATGACAAGTGATGAAGCTAACTACAGATTTGCATATCAACCAAAGAGTAATTAAGGGAGTATTGCTGTACTAAAACTGTAAGTAATACTTGCAAATCTAATGGGTATTTAGCAAAGTGGCCACAAGAAGACAACCTGATATTTATTAAATAGGAAATGAAGCACATGATGCTGCATAATATTAGCTACCTGGTGAGATATTCCCTTGAATTGTCCTACCATGAGTTTAAGTAGATTTCCTACCGTATGTCAGGAGTTTATTTAATTATATCTGCCGAAGATACCTTCACAAGGTAAATGTTTATAAATAAATCTTAAATATTGAGGGAGCATACTTTTTACATATATTCATCAGTGTTATTCTGGCAAGTTCTGAATGATATCCATGTATATGTATATATATATATAAATTTCATGTTCTATATGTTAAAAAGAACCTAATTGTCTGACAGAACTGATAAAACGGGACACAGTGCTAATACTGTAAGGGCAATGACAGCTCCTTTACTGCCAAGATTTTGAGACACTACAGTTTTATTTTAAAAGCTATCCTACTTCACATGTGGTGTCATGACTTGGACAACCGCCCTCATAGTTGCTCGACAACATCATTTTGGAGCTCCCATTAGCAAGCAGGATGCTCCAAGTCGGCTTCATTAGCCCATGGCCAATAGGCTGCATCGTTGTCAGAGCCCCTATCCCCACCAGATGCCGTGATAGCGTCTTTGCTTTCCCAGGGCACAAACTCCCAGCTATTGCTGCCTCCCTTTCACCTTGCGGGTCAGCACAATCCTGAGTAGCAGCATCTCTCAGTCCTTAAATGCTCTGATCGTCTCCTGTGTTGGGAAACAGCAAACATCATTTGACTCCTCTCCATTAAAGAGTTGTGGTACCTCAGAAATGGCACCCAGCCTCACTAGCACAGCCAAAAGGGTTTGGGTTGTGCTGCCTTTTTATCACACCCGCTGCATAGTCCTGTTTAATATTAATATCTGATCCCAACCACTGGAAACCGTCTGCTTCATCTGACATTCTAACATATCCTGCTGCTGCAGCTCAGGTGGGAACTGTTCTACCACCGAGAGGACACCTTAAGTGTCTACAGATTTTATGTGCATTTCAACATACTTCCTTTTTAGCTGTTCTATTAACTAAAGTGGTTTTGTGAAAACATCACCTTAAAAAATGCTGTCAACAAAAGAGTATCAGCAGTTACAGCAACCATTAA
>VWPW01021910.1:21037-34490 GCA_013389825.1 Crypturellus undulatus | reverse complement strand
CCCCCGGCCCGGGGCCGGTGCCGGTGCCGCTCGGTACCGGGGCCGCCTCCTACCTTCTCCTTGACGGCCTGGTAGCTCTGCTGCAGCCAGCTCCGCCACCAGCCCGCGTCCTCCCTGCGGGGACACGCGCGTCAGCGGCCACCGGGGGAACCGGGTCCCCCCCGCCGCCCCCTCCCGGGACCGGGACCGGGACCGGGACCGGGACCGGCCGCACCGCTCACCCCTCCGCCATCTTGCCCGCGTGACGTCACCACTATTTACCGACCCCTCACCCCTCTGGCCCCGCCCTCCGGGGCGGAGCCGCACGGGGCGGGGCGGGGCGGGCGCGCGTGGCGTCACTTCCGCCTTCCGCGGGGAGCGGCGGTACGGCGGCCGGGACGGTGAGCACCGAACCGAACCGAACCGGAGCGGACCGAACCGAACCGGAGCGGACCGGGGCGGAGCGGGAGGGTCGCGGCGGGCCCCGGGGCTGCCCCGTGGGAGCCGGGCGGCGGGTTACGGGTTTGGGCCCCGCGTTCTGGTGCGTCTCGGTGCGCGGCGGGCTCCGCTCGCGGCTCCGCTAACGGGCGCGCTTTGGCAGGCGCCATGGAGATGCAGTCGTACTACGCGAAGCTGCTGGGCGAGCTGAACGAGCAGCGCAAGCGGGACTTCTTCTGCGACTGCAGCATCATCGTGGAGGGCCGCATCTTCAAGGCGCACAAGAACATCCTCTTCGCCAACAGCGGCTACTTCCGCGCGCTCCTCATCCACTACATCCAGGACAGCGGGCGCCACAGCACGGCCTCGCTGGACATCGTCACCTCCGAGGCCTTCTCCGTCATCCTGGACTTCCTCTACTCCGGCAAGCTGGACCTGTGCGGGGAGAACGTCATCGAGGTGATGTCGGCGGCCAGCTACCTGCAGATGACCGACGTGGTCAACTTCTGCAAGGCGTACATCAGGTCCTCGCTGGATATCTGCCGGAAGATCGAGAGGGAAGCCCGGTTCCTGCAGGCGGAGAGCGGCGGTGGCGGCGGCGCCGCTCGCGAGGGCACCTCGTCGGGCGCCCGGAGCGCCGGAGCGCCGCAGGACAAGGAGTGGGATGCGGAGTGCCGGCGGGATCCCCCCTGCAGCCCCTTGGAGCTGGTGGTGCGGGACGCGGGGAGCGGCGGCTGCGCCGAGGACGTGATGCCCAAGGAGCCCAAGGTGGAGATGGATTCGGACGGCGCCGAGGCGGCCGCGGGCGGGCGGCTGCAGCCGTACGCGCCGCCGCTGTCCCTGGAGCAGCTGGACGAGGCGCTGCCCGGCGGGCCGCCCGCGGAGCTGGCCTGCAACAACTACCACATGAAGCAGTTCCTGGAGGCCCTGCTGCGCGGCGGCGCGGCGCACAGGAAGGATGAGGCGGTCCAGCACTTGGTGCGCGGCTTGGAGGCCAGGCCCGACGACGCCGGCGTGCCCGTGAGCTCCGTCATGGACATCCACAGCGACTGGTACGGCGACGACGCAGGTGAGGGGGCTCCGCGGGCCGCGGCGCGGCCGGGTCCTGGCCGAGGAAGCCGCTAGTTGCGCGACTGCCCGTGTTAACCGGACGGTTGTTCTCGTGCAGGAAAATATTGCTGAATTTAATGCCTAGCAAAATAAACTACTGTTGTGGACTTCCAAAGAACGCTGTACTCGTTTATTCAGTGCAGCACCAGGGAGGTAAGTATTCCTGGTAGTTTTTAGGATCTTTTTGGAGCACATCCTGGAGTGTGGTGGTGGTGACCCTGCTTTAATAAACAATCTCACCTGGAACCTCGGTGAAATGGACATTAAAAGACAGTCTTCATCTCATAATTCCAGGGGTTTAAAGAGCAAACAGAAAAATATGCCCTGAGCGGATGACATTTGGTAAACCATGGCACACCTGAGCGGCTTTTCACTGGCTGTCACCTAATAAATCTACTTGCTGATACCAGTTTTATTGGTAGAAACCAATTTTATTCAATATTAAGTGGTACCCAGAATGTCACTAGTGTCTAACTGTCCGAAGCACCGAACGCTTTAAATTCTGCATGGTGTTGAGCAAAGACTTCACTTTGTCTTCTAGAGACAGGCTCCTTTTTTGGCTGCTGGTAGCTGGTTTCCCCAGCCCGGTGTCTGTTAGGCTCTTAGCAGTGGGTGTCAGGGCCCACAAGGATTTGTATGCGTACATCTCTTGAAGGAGACATTGAGGGTTTGGGCATTTTACCTCTTCCTGCAGTGTTGGAGCAGCCTTTGCCTTGTACTAACCCTCTCACGCGGGAGGAGGCTGCTCTGGTGCCCACTGCCAGTGTTAGGGGCTCTCGGAGTGCAACAAGCTCAGCAGGGTTGTGGGAAGCACCATCAAAATCCATATGAGATGTAAGCAGCAAGCTTGCAGTTGTGCCATCCCTAGCTCAAGCNGCTGCTGGTAGCTGGTTTCCCCAGCCCGGTGTCTGTTAGGCTCTTAGCAGTGGGTGTCAGGGCCCACAAGGATTTGTATGCGTACATCTCTTGAAGGAGACATTGAGGGTTTAGGTATTTTACCTCTTCCTGCAGTGTTGGAGCAGCCTTTGCCTTGTACCAACCCTCTCACGCGGGAGGAGGCTGCTCCGGTGCCCATTGCCAATGTTAGAGGCTCTCGGGGTGCAACAAGCTCAGCAGGGTGCAGGCAGCACCATGGAAATCCATATGAGATCTAGGCAGCAAGCTTCTAATCATCCCATCCCCAGCTCAAGCTTGCATATGTGATCTTAAAGGCAATAAAAGCAATATATTTTCCTCTTTGTTTTAAAATAATAAATCCAATAAAGCTAATAATCCAGTCTCAAAGCTTCACCAAAAGACAGAAGTGACCAGAACACAGTACTGTCCCAGATCCTGTCTACACCTTTAAGTGCTGCAGCAAGGCAGGGGCATCTAACAGACTAACTGTCTTATTACTACTTCCTCTTAGATTACTTTTTACTATTTTCCTCTTAAAATCTTAAAAGTGTAGCACTGAAATGTTTCTAAGATTTGGTAGAGAACATAAGCTGTTATAACAACATATTAGAAATGTTAAAGCTAGAAGTGTTTTAAATAGGGCACAACCCCCTTCCCTTAGTTAATGTTTCTCTGCTAAAAATGCTCATCACAAGCATCCAGTAGAACGGGAATATCTCTTCACTGCTTTTAGTGCTCCTGGTATCTTCGGCGTTTTCACAAGAAACAACCATGAAGGCAGGTCCTGGTAAACAAAAGAATGACTCTCTCATACACTCAAGCTTTTTGAATGCAAGACAGATGAGGTAAATACCGTTTAACTTTTAAGTACCCGCACCTGGTCCAGGTACCCTGGTGGTTGTCCTAGCTGGTGGAGGGAAAAAAGGCACCTCTGGAGAGCGGTTGTGCTTATCCGGAGGCAGAGACTGGCAACCTGGTAGAGCTCTAGAACTGGGCTACTGAATTGCTCTTGAAGGCCACAAGTCAATTCTAAACACCTTGAGACTGGGGTGGACAAAGCTTAATGCAAAGAATACTCCAAAGCTGCAACTCGTAGCTATTTGGGGCTCACAGCCCAATGGAAATGCTTTTCTGAATCAGTACTTAAAGTGTTTGGGAAAGGTAATGTTGTAATGTAGCACCTCAACCCTGGTGCCCTGAAGGAAGCTCAACGTGTGGGCTGCTACTGAAAAACAGCCATAGTTGTGTGCAAAATACAATCTTCAAATTGAATTCCCGATCGTTGATTCTGACTTCATAAAATAAACATTTTGTGTATTTAGTCTGATTCTAGGAAAAATAAAACAAAACTAGCAAGTATATTGTAATCCTTCACCTGCTAGAGAGAGACTAAAGTGAATGAGAGTAGAAAAATATCTTCATATTTTTACATGGGTTCATCCCATCTAAATTAATGCACAATGTGAAAGCATGTGAGAAGCTATGCACTACCTCTGCCTGTGGTTTATGTTAAAGATTCTAATATCTAAGGTTGTTTTATGCTAATAGCATTAAAAAAAAAAGGAGACTTTTTGTGGATGGAGTAGCAGAGAGGTTCTAAACGCATATTTTTGGCACTTAATTAGATGGCTTTTTAAAATAAGGCTAATTTGTCTTTCTGTTGTGAGCCAAGTCGCTCAGAATGGTGATCCACAGAAGTATAGCCAACCTGATTTCCAAGGGACTTGATCGCCTGCAGCTGCAGTAATGTTTTCTGAAATTGCACAGCCTACAGAAACTCCAGGTAAGCCAAATACAAGAACAGGGGCAAGTGCAGTTACCTTGATTCCTCTTTGCAGTAAGGAGGGTAAGAAGCCGACAGAGCGAGCGTTGCTGCACTGCCTAATCTAACGCGCTGTTTTTTTCCTCACAAGGTGATGTGTTAGTTGTGCCAATCAAGCTTCACAAATGTCCATTCTGTCCCTACACGGCTAAACAAAAAGGAATACTAAAACGGCACATTCGCTCTCACACAGGTGAGAGGCCCTACCCCTGTGAGACATGTGGGAAGCGTTTCACTCGGCAGGAGCACCTCCGGAGCCACGCGCTAAGTGTAAGTTGGAAAGATGGGGCTATTAGGAGATTACAAAATCAAGAGGGTCTGGTTTTTGACAATCATTATGTTACCCTAATTTTTAAAAAAATGCATAATATTTCCAGTTAAGATAAACTTTGCCAATAGTAGGTTTAAGCATCTGCCACATAGCTTAAGTGCAGATGCCTTTTTATGCAAGCTACCCCTCTGGAAAAGGCTACGGTAAGAAGGCAGATGGAGTTTTTACTGTGCTGTTTTGTTTTTAACTGCAGGTGCATCGATCAAACAAGCCCATTATCTGCAAAGGCTGCAGGAGAACGTTCACGAGCAGCATGTCCCAAGGGCTGCGCCGCTTCGGCTTGTGCGAGAGCTGCATGTGTGTGACCACCACCCACGAGGACTCCATGCCCATTAACCTCAGCCTCATGGAAACCTCCTCGGAAGGGCAGGATAAGGGCGATACGGATAATGACTGGCCCATATACGTGGAGTCTGGAGAGGAAAATGATCCCGCTGAGGATGATGATGGTGACGATAAGCAGGAAATCCACAGGAGCTTGTTGGACCGAGAAACACTTATGTAGCAGTGAGACAAGAGTGGGAGGACTTCAGGTGTCTCCCAGACAGAGGATTTGGAAAACTGGGTATTTGTCCAGTTAGACTGTACTGTTTTTTTATCATTCCGTTTTTTTTAAGAACAGTGGGGAGAATTGGAATTTTTAATACTTTGAAGCTTTCAGTGCTGTGCACCAGAATTCTCTACAGAAGCTTCTGTCTAGGGTCCACAGAGGTTGTACTTGAACAATCTCCCATTGTGTCTCTGCATCCCAGCGTTAAGGAAGAGACAGCTCACGTTGCAAGTGGAACCTCTCTGTGTTGCTTTGATACCAGGTTTCTTCCAATACTGTTGTTATGGCCCTTATTCACCTCTTTCAAACAGGCACAGTCTTCTCTCTGAAAAGAGACATAGATTAAAAGAAAAGTCCAAATTAGTTTGGACTTCTCCAAACTAAACTGTGATCCTTCTGTGTTAGGATGGTGTTATCGAAACTGTAAACCTTAGCTGTTTGTTTAGACAGGATTTGACCTGGAAACCAGGGTAACCAACCAGGCTAACAAAACTATGCTGCAGATGAAAGTATAGACAGTAAGAATAAATATATTTCAGATCTCTTCAGTCATAGATATTTTGCAGCAAGCTGCTTTTTCTGATTTTTCACTGTATCTGCCTCTCGAGATTGAACTACAGATCTTCATATGTGTCTTTAATGACATTTAGATAACACTAGATCTGGCTTAAGAAACATGAAGCACACTTAGGATGTTATAACTTTATAGTTTCTAATGCTGTGGTCAGTCAGTTGAAAATAAGTGATCTGTCCAGTTATCTTCATTTTGTTTTTTACAGTAGGATCCGTACCAGTTTTTTGTATACAAATCTTTTTCTATTACTATAGGTTAGTCTTTGGCGATCTTCTTCATTGTTTACATTGTTTTGCAAATTTATCCAAGTACTGTTTGGTTAAAACTCCAGCGTGGCCCTCCGGTTTCCGCTGCTGGGGTAAAGGTTGGCTTTCAAAGGACGTGAGGTCGTGTTGCATTTTCTGAACCAAATCGATTTAAGCTGCGAAAATCAAGCTGGGGAGCTTTAGAAGTAAACACACCACCATCAGAAAGCCTATTCGTTCATGGATGACCTATTGCTTCCCAATGAAGATTCTGTGAAATAGGACAGTATAGAGTTAAAGCTTTAAGTGTTTAATGAAAAGGCAGATTGTATTTGAGTTTTCTAACTGGAGTTAAGTGCTAGATCAGAGAAGACCGGAGCCAGATATCGCTGGTAAATAACATGTTCTGATTTAACAAGACAATATTTCTTGAGGTTTTAAAGAAATACTTCACAGTAGGGAGACATACAGTGAAACCTGCTGGGGAAGGGAGTCCTCCAATTTAACCAGCTGTTTTTGTATATCTTGTGCTTTTATTTCATATAAAACCTGAACTGTTCTCATTCTGTATCAACTTCATTCCACAGTGGAGCAATAATCCTGTTGCAATATCACAATTTACTTGAGCAGAAGTGATTCTGGTATCACAGACGTGGTTAAGAAGTCACTGCCAGATCAAGTAGGGTCAGGAAAGAAGAAATGAGCAAAAAGGTAACTTGTTTAAAAAGAAGCTGCTTTATTAATGATTCATAAAAACAGCAGAAGGTAAACAGACTTGTTTTGAAATATCTCTCTAGATCTTTGTTCTTGATAAGTGCCACGCTCTCAGGAAGCACATTTCAGTCCCATCGCTTCCTGAGTTTATTTTCTGAAAATTCAATTGAGCAGGCAAGATCTCACCTTTAAGAAATGCTCTTTTTAGTTGCACTCTGAGTTTTAAAACTTTCACCCTATTCCAGCCTCTTCTAGATCATTTATCAATTGGGAGCTTGCAATAGCTGAACAGTATCATAGTGACACCAGAATAGAAAAAAAGTATTGAGGCAAAATTTTCAAAAGCATTCAGGACTCTATAGTCCCCATTTTAATCTCTAAACAAAAATCTTCAAAAAGACAGTTCATGTAGGTGCCCGGTTTGGAACTGAGAGCTCTTCTGAAAATCCCACTGTAATTTTGGGTGCCAAGAATCTTTGAGTGTCTAGGCTAAAGGTGGGCTCCTAAATCATACAGGCATGTTTGAACCCCCTGCGTCTCCAGCTCACTGATATTCCTCTATTTTTGTGGAGCCAATCCAACTTCAGAGAGTGTTTTTTGGTATTTGATGAAGAAGGAACTTCTGTGTGTGAGAGCACCTGAAAGGCAGTGTGATATCCGTGATTGCTGGGAGAGGACGTGGCATAATGAAAGTGGAGTAGGAATGTAAATAGGGAGCTGAAACGGTGTTCAGGGTGTGACATGGGGACTGTGCTGAGGTGCAGACGAGCCAGCTCCAAAATCCTGAGGACACTCCGGGAAGGGGAAATTCACCTCGCCTGCAAGTATGACATGGAGTTAAGAGCTGCAGGAAAGGCTGCAGAGACCTTCCGCGATTTCACTCCAACCTGCATTGTGGGTCTTAGAGATTATTGTCGTGTGTCTTGTGCGTAGAAAATGGAGCTGTGTTGACTTCTGTGGAACACGGGGTGAGGGGTGGGAGGGGAGGCGGTGCATTCGCGTTGCAGATTGGAAGTGACCACCAAAATTGATGTTTACTGTTGATCTGTCATATTGTGCGATTTTGTTTTTGATGGAGTCCTTTAGCCTTTGTATTTAGTAGAAGAGGGTGTAATTTACTCACTTCGGTGTGACCATGTTCATGTAAATCTGTTTGCTGTGCTTTCCACCTAGATTTTTGATGTTTTCCTGAAATCTTCCAGTGTAAATCCAGCCTCTACAAGCTTTGAGAAGATGATGTGGCCGTTTTAAAAGGTCCATATGGTGCTTAATGAAGAATCAAAAATAATGTTTTTAGAAAATTTATTTCTAATATCTTTCTCAAGGTTTTTAAAAGGCCATGCAGGCTGCATATCTTAAAGATTTAGCTCTGTGTAATCCACTTTGTTTAGGAATATACATTACAATGTACTTTTGCACATAATTGCACTGTATTCACTAAAGGAATACATGCTGCACTGGTATTAATACTGCATTTTACCTCTTGGTGCAAGACCTTGTAAATCTTCCAAATGTGGTCATTTAGTTTTCGGATGTTTTGTAAGGCAGTTTCATAACTGGAGTCCTTTAGTCTAGTTTAAATGATGTATTCTTATAAATCGAAACCTTATTTGTGGAAGTGACTTAACTATAATAGTGGATCTGGAGCACTTTGGAGGTTTTTGATTGTCTAGACAATAAAACACATTGAGAGGGTAGCTTTGATTTAACATTCACAAAGGTGACTAAAATATAGATTAAGTCCTACATTAAAATTTCTGGGAATTAAAAATGAATATATGCATTGTTAGCACAAGACATCATGCAAGCAAAAATCACATTTGTGTTGGAAAACGATTAAAAGGATGTTGTCAACTTAAAATCTAGCCAGATGATTTTCGTTTTGTTTTGAAATGTTAAAATTGTTATATATTTTAACATTATTTAACAGTTTTTGTAGTTTCAAAATTATTTTAACTTTTTTAAATCTTTTTTTTTTTTTTTTTTTAAAGCTTTCCCCTTTTTTATGCTATGGAAGAGTCCATGTAACTGGAAAGCAGCCCCTGATGCTGTCCAGAAGAAAATGCTGTCAAATATCTACAATAAAAACCCTGGCAAAGGGAAAGGGGGAAGAAGAAAATCCTAGGTCACTCTGCATTAATAGTGGATATTTCACAATCAAACTTTTTTTTTAATCCTGCTTTTACAGAATATATTTAAAAAGCTATATTTATGTGTTTATTTAGAATATCTCCAATCAATGGAAAATTTTAATAAATACAACTTTTCACTGTTTTCATTTAAACAGTGAAATCTGTCATTTTTTTATTTTATTGGGGATCTTTACATTAATACTTTTGTGTTTCAGAAGTGCCTGTTGTGCAATCTGCCATTAAAGGACAGACAGTAAAATAATCCAGAGGGGCTTTAGCTGGTTGCTTTTATTCGCCAGCACAAGATCTTTTCAGTAACAATATCTACTATTAACTGGCACAATTGTTATAGGAATCAGCTGATCAGTTAGTAAACAGGAATTCCATAGAGAAGGAAAAGAAAAATAAAGTAAAATAGAGTGAAATAAAAGTAAAACAGAATGGAATGTTATAGTGTTACTTCACCCTGAATATCCAGGCGACCTCTTGAGCTTGCAAGGAGTGACCTTAGCCCAGGGTCCCGGTTTAATGGGACTGAAAGGATCCTCACTCGCATCCTGGTCCAGCCGGAGGGGTTGCTCAGGTGTCCTTGATCCCTGCTCAGCTCATCCCTGCTGGACTCTGTCCTTCCTTCGGGAAGAAGGGCTTTGGCACTGTGCTGTGGTCATCCTCACAACGTGATTTTTCCAGTATCTTGGCCTCTTAGCAGGTGCTTTGCAAGGATATCAGTTCTCCAGTGAGTTGGGTCTGCCTTTGAAAATGTTATTGCAAATGTTTGCAAATGTTAATGTTGCAAATGTTTGCAATCTCCACAGGACTTGCCCTTCCCTTTCTTGTGGGGAAAGCACCCAAAGTCACACCCAAAATGCACCCAAAGTTGCTTTTCTGCCACCCCTGCAGCCCATCAGCAGAGCTCCTGCACTTCAGCAATTTGTTGTTAGCTTTTTACTTGCCTGTCAGTGCCTGGGAAGTATTCCTATTTCAAAACTTATTATCGATTCTTTTTTTAATCATTAAAACTTTTCCCATTAAAGGTTATGTTTACAAATTTGAATTTTTGGATCTAACTTATGTTGACAGTCCTTTCTGACCTTTAATGTGCACACACAAGTGATTAGACTGATCAAAAGCAGACTGTCCTAAAATACTAATTGGTACACATAATGCTTTCTGTGCCATCTGAATCTGAGGCATGTGGAATTGTTATCCCTGCTTTCTCTAAACGTCCATCTTTCATATTTTTGAGTTTTAACTTGGTTTAACAAACTTTTAAAAGTAAAATATGATTTTTTAAGAATGTCCCAGGACATGCAAAATATGGACACTTAAGAAACAAAGATAACTGCAGTATTTAGACAATTCAGAGTATGCTCTGGGTAGCAACCCAGCAGACCTTTCCAAATTTAATAGCTGGACAGTTTCCACAGATCAGCAATATAGAATTGCACTGACATTTAACTAGAGCTGCCAGATTTGCAGCATATCTCCCTTGATGTTGAGATGTCTGTGTGTATAAAAATAAATAAAACCAAAGCTGACAATTATTGTGCATCAACACCATACAAGCAACTTACCCTTTTAAGGGGTGGGGATCAGATCTTTTAAGTGCTTTTTTTCCTACAGTAGTGCATTAATGAACTTGTCGTTATTGTATGTTAAATTGTATATGTCCTATATATGTTTATATCACTGTATGTAGTCTGGTTCTTTTATAGTTAAAGAACAGAAAATATTAAAAATTAACATTAAGTGCATTTTTCCCATTTCCCACAGAAAGGGAAGGTACTGCAGTTAGCTTGTGAGATTTTTTTATCTGAGGATGCAAAGATTTGCCAGGGTTCCTTTGGGAGTGGGGAAGAGATTTGGATTCAGCAAGACTTACACTTTGTGACTTTGTAAAGTCTTGCTTGTACAGTGTTCCCCCTACCAACCTCTTATGTGAAACCCTTAATCTCACGTTGCTGTGGGAGGCAGCTGCTCTACATAGTTGCCGAGTTTATTCCCATTGGATGGGCTCTCCAAGCAATATCTCATCTTCAAGTGGAGCTTTCTTGGCCAGGAAAAGTAACTCAAAAAGCACAAAGCAAAGCAGTAGATTGTGGGGACTAAGAGTTGGTCGGACGCCTCCAGCTTGTCTGAGAGACGAAACTTTCTCGAGTTACAATGTCCTTAAAACCATCTGGGAAGATATGGACTGCATAAGGATAACAACTTAAAGGAAGTGAAGACGTGGAATTGTCAACGAAGAGGAACTGCGTGGAAGAGTGAATCAGGAATCACCATGCAGCCATGATGAGGATGAAGAGTATACAAGGACTCAGGGGAGAGGGAGATTGCGCACGCGTGAGCGTGGGGTCTGAAGTGCTGAACTTACTTGATCAATAAAGGTTTACGTATAGCAAGCATCCTGGGCCGTCCTGACTTCGTCGCGGTGCAAGCGACACGAGATGAACTAACTGAGCACCCTTCTAGAATCTGTGCATTGTTTATGATGCCCTGTTGTGCAAAGCAGGATGAAGTTAGGCCCCATGCAAGAGAAAACCAAGAGTCAGTCCCTTGGTAGCAGCGAGTAGACCTAGCGCAACGTTCCTGAGGGACTCTGACCAAAGCACTTGCAGCCTCTCTGAAAATTCTAATTAAAACTACTCTAGATATCGCTGCATTTTTTTCCTGCTTCTTAAATTCTAATCGTCTGTTCCTGATAGATGGGGAACCCTTGAGTTCTCAGTGACATTCCTGCAAAGTCCCCGCTCGGCGCTCACTGGTACGAGTGCGAGCTCAAGTCTCTCTCGTGACCTGGTCCAGCATCACCTGTAACTCTCAACCTTTTTGCATCTTCAGCACCCTATGGCAAGAAATTTTAGTGTCCAGCAGAAGGTGTTCAGAGGACAACTTTGTTTTCTGTGCTCTATCCCTGTCACTGGATAGCTTCATTTGATACCACCACGTTCTTGTACTGGAATAACAAGTGAACAATCAGTGCTGTTCATCCACTTGGGACTTTATAGACTTTCATCTTACCTTCATCTGCCTCATTTTTTTTTCCTGTTTGGAGATTCCACACTATATTAATTCACCCAAAGCTGTTCCAGACTTTTTATAATTTCTCTTTCACCTTTCTGAACTGTTTCAGACTCTCGTGCATCCTCTTTGAGAAGAGACGCCTGCACTGTGTATTCAGCACGCAGAGTAATGTAGGAGCTAAAGCGGACGGATACTGGAATTCTGTTGGGCTACCCTGAAAGAGGAATGATGCAGAGATAGAGAGTTACTAATAGTCCCTGGTACAAGCTTTGGAATCACTTCATCTAATACATTATTTAGAGTTTGACATAAAAGCATGATATAATCTTACGAAATTTGCAGATGACATTCTAAGGAATTGCCAATATCGTGCAAAATGGAATTTGCACAGGGTAAACTAATGTCTTTTTTGGACTCTACTGACAGAGCTGGGAAAAAGTCAATGGTACAAAATGCAAAATTCAAGACTTTAGATAGAAAAATACATGTTACAAGCTATTGGAGACAAGAAAAGACTAGAGGAACGTACCTGCTGGTGACAGGATGACTATGAAACAGCACTGCAACGTGGTTTGAAGAGGAATACAGCAGATTTCAATGCCTTTGGTTGTTGAGAATTAATAACACTGGAGTTTCATGTCAAATACTGTTTAAGCTGTGATCACTTTTATGTTTAAGAATGATAAATTTAAATGGGCAGGTCTTACGGAAGACTTAAGATTGCGGCCTGCGTATCAAAGTTGGAAAAAAGATGGAATCCACAGAACCAAGGAAGATCATTAAAAAGAGTGAATTAAATTGATGATAAATATTGTTACAACCTATATGGATATAAATTGGGTATGACTAAACGTATATGATATACTGAGAGAACAATTCTAATTGTCAGAGGGAAGTCTTTAGATAACTTCCCTTTTCCCCCATACTGGGGAAAGGAACGTAAATTGTTTCAAGATGGAATGTCTGAAGTTTAAGGAAGGGAGGGCTAAAAAGGACTGGAAGGATATGGCTAAGGCAGCGTGGCTCCCATGGGAAAAGAAATATTTGGGGTGTCAGAGCACAGAAAAGACCCTGCTGGTAAGAACTGGAAAGGGAAAGATTCCAAACTTCAAGTGGGAGAAGGTGAGAGGCTTCGATGGAGATTTCAGACGTGGTTTCTTGAGAAGATAATGGAGAAAAAATAAAATAAAATAAAATAAAATAAAATAAAATAAAATAAAATAAAATAAAATAAAATAAAGAATGAATCTCTGCTTGCGGGAGCTGCGGGCGGTGAGGGAAGGGTTTGGGTCGCCCAGGCCCTCGCTGTGCACAAGGCTGCGAGGAGGAGGCCGCTGGGGCATCGCCCCCCTCCCGCTCGGCGCGGCGCAGAGCGCGGGGCGCGGGCGGAGGGCGCTGCTGGCTGCGCCGGCGAGCGGCGCGTTGCCCCTTTAACTGTGTCCCCAGCCCGCGGGCGTCTCTGCCCAACGCCCACGTCAGCAAATACCTTTTGTTTCTGCCCGGTTCGCGCTGCCGGGGCTCGGGGCTGCGGGAGCAACGCGCTGCCTTCAAGCGCACGGAGCCCCCGACGCGGGGGCCGGGGATCCCGCATCCAGCGCCCGCTTCTCCCCGCGACGCGGCAGCGGCGCCCGCAGCCA
>VWPW01021910.1:0-11205 GCA_013389825.1 Crypturellus undulatus | reverse complement strand
GAGCCGGCGCCGCAACAAAGGGCCGCGCGGGAGCGGGGCGAGCAGGAGCCCCCCGGAGCGGAGCCTCCTGGAGCGGAGCCCGGCAGCGGCAGCCCCGGCTCCCGCGCAGCTCATTCCGCTGGGCGGGCGGCGGCACCGACTGGTGCCAACGGCGGGGCCACGGGGCCGCCGCCGCGCGCGGGTCCGGTCCGCATCCCGTCCGGCACAGAACAGGGCATCAATCGCTTGGAAAACGCGGCAGGACTTGCTGAATCTGCAAACTGCTCAAACTGCTCCTCTTTCCATTGGCATCCTTCCTATTAATAATACGCGGTGGGATGTGAAACAGAAATCTATTGGGAATGTGGCAACGTGCAGGATTTTCTTCTTTTTAAAGAAAGGTCCCATCTGCTCTTAAAGCAGGATTCA
Source organism: Crypturellus undulatus (assembly GCA_013389825.1). Lineage (NCBI taxonomy): Eukaryota > Metazoa > Chordata > Aves > Tinamiformes > Tinamidae > Crypturellus > Crypturellus undulatus. The sequence goes on along the minus strand of VWPW01021910.1, from coordinate 10,797 downwards.
GTCACTTGGGGTTGCGTGTAGACTGTCATGCTTTGTGCTTATTTACTTTAGGGCAAGACTTCCTGTTATTCCTTCGTTGGAATGGAGATTTCTTCCCACCAGTTTCACCTCCTGGAGCAGCTGAACGAGCAGCGGAAGCAGGATTTGTTTTGTGACTGCAGTATCCTGGTGGAGGGGAAGGTCTTCAGAGCCCATCGCAATGTGCTGTTCGCCAGCAGCGGCTATTTCAAAATGCTCCTTTCGCAGAGTTCGAAAGACACCAGCCAGCCAACGACAGCCACTTTTGAGGTCTTCTCTCCAGAGACATTTATGGTTATTTTGGACTTTGTATATTCAGGCATATTGTCTTTAACTGGTCAGAATGTCATTGAAGTCATGTCAGCTGCTAGCTATCTGCAGATGACAGATATTCTTAATGTCTGTAAGACGTTCATTAAATCCTCCCTGGACATTAATGAGAAGGAAAAGGATCGTTACCTTAGCCTTTCGGCCAAAAGTGCAAACAATGAACCTGCTCACCCATCTCCTTATCGGTCGAGAAGGAAAGCAAAGAGCAACCCGACACGCTCCCATGTAATTCCAGATGAAAAGGCAAGTATGGTGAATGAAAATTCCTGGAGTAATTACAACAACTATCTGTCCTCACAGATACGTCTTCAACGGCCAGAAATGCAGCTATCAAAAAGAGGCCGAAAATTGGGCCCAGCAAGAAAGCGCCGAAAACATCTAGGACTGTCCCAGAGCCGTGATTTTGTGCAGTATAAATCAAACAAAAGTGAGCGGACTAGCGGAGGTTGTAATGCATCAGATTCTAGCCACACCTCTCGGGCAAGAGGGGAGAATCAGTTTGATGCTGAGAGTGATGTTGATCATGATGATTATGGAGATAATCAAGAATCAGAAGTTATACGAAAGAGGTGGTCTGTTGCTCAGCTAGAACAAGAACTTTCAAGAAATTCTCCCGAGTTAATGGAATTAAAAGCAGATGAGCTGTATACGTCAATGCCCACAATTTTAGGTGTAATGAGTAGTTGGAATGAAGGTAAAAAATAAGATATGGTTTTGGAAAGTTTTTCTTTGTCCAGATGAAGTCAGCAGATCTTTTGGAGAGAATCCTATATGGCTGTTTTGGCACGAAAAGCAAAATGATACCTAGACCTGCAGATTATTTTCTTGCTGTTCTTTATACTAGTGCTTAACAGAATGAGAGACTTTGTGGAGTCAAAATACAGCAGGAGAATTATAGTCGGAGAACGCAGCCAGATACTCAGTGGAGTTAAAACAATATACATCAGATTATCTGGACCCAAGTGGAGTCTAAGTCTATAGAGCTGGAATTGGCTTGGGGAAGTGGCAGTATTTGCACTTAATCCACTGTTTTCTTTACAAGAGAAGGTCACGTCATTAGCCACTTAAGATCTTTAGATTGAAGCATTTTCCACTTCCCTTATGGTCCAAAGAGTCTAATCTTTAAGACTGTTTGGCCACGCTGCATAAAGCATGAAAGAAGTCCCTGACGAACAGAGAGTATATGCCTGAGATGATGGAATAGACAGGTATTTTCTTAGAGAGACTAACTTATTGTACCAATATGTAATTATAGTGGCATAATTTTAAGACTTCAGGGACCCTAACATGCTACATAGGACTTATAAATATCTAAAATTGTTTCTTGATGCAAATGTGTATTACACATATGTCTTCCATATGTCTGAAGAACATTCACTCTGTGTGAGGGGGAAAAAATTACTATCAAATACCCATTTAACATATTCTATAAAGAATACTGCTTGCTGGAGAAGCATAGGAAGAAATATTTTGGGTTGCATTTTGGATTTTCTCCTGTTTAGTGACAAGGCACAAGACAAATAAAAGCACTTATTTAAGCTTCAAAATAATCAAGAGTGGTGAATCACAGAATATAAACAAAGGCTATTAATTACTGACATATTATATTGTTTTTCTCTGAAATAGATGATCTACCTCGAATGCGATTCAAGTGCCCCTTCTGCACACACACAGTGAAACGGAGGGCAGACCTGAAGCGTCATCTTCGGTGCCACACAGGGGAGCGACCGTATCCATGTGAAGCGTGTGGGAAAAGATTCACCCGACTAGAGCATTTACGGAGCCACTTCCAAACCGTACGTCGCTTCCATGGGAGAGTCGGATTAAGGGAAAACAGAGAGTGGGATTAAGGGAAAACAGAAAGACTCAATTTGTAACATCTGTTAAATTATTTTTAGAACCAGTACCGGAGAAGCTTCCTAGCTTTAGCCTTAATTTAAATTATTTCACTTAAAAATTTAATTAAATAATTAAAGTTTGAGCTGGTGTTCATGGAAGATACAAATCTGAAATAAACTTGTTATCTATGCTGCTCATGGGGTATTTACTGTCTTTTTTGGTTCTTTTGCTGCTTTTTCGCTCTATAAATTCAGTGCACCAGACTGGTAATCTCCAGCTGACAGAACAACAATTACAAGATAGTTTATTTCTTCGCGATGTCGCTTTTATTGCATAACTGAGGGGCGTTTGTTGGTGGTGAATAACTGAATAGTGATGAATTTAGTGATTTTGTTTAATAATAAAAAATGCTTTTGGATGAGCATTGACCTTTTCAACTTTTAAATCTCTTTAGATACATCAGGCTGGCAAACTGATCTGCAGAAAGTGCAAGCGCCACGTAACCGACCTCACGGGATGTGTGGTTCAGCAGGGAACAAGGCGCTACAGACTGTGCCACGAGTGCCTGGCAGAAGCCAGTTTTGACAGCATCGCCGAGGACGTGGACGCAGAGCATTCCCTCGTCACCTCTCCAGGAAACACACATTCCCAATGGGCTTTGGAGGATGAACAGAAATCAGATAAAGAGACAATGGGGGAGGAACCTTATAATTTGGTTATCCAGCGTGTCAACAATGATATTTCAGATGAGGCAGATGATAAAGGGAAACCAAATCTTAGGTAGATATATTTGTATGTTGGTTTTTGCTATATTCAAGATTAAATTACTTGTATCCTGCCAACTAGCACTGGTTTATTAGTTTTATTAGTAAAACTTTAGGGATATTTGACTCTATGAAAAGCAAAATAAAGTCTACCACCACACGCTTTTCTATTTACGGGCATGCCACAGTGTAACTACTTCTGGATACTGACTTAAAATTACTTAGTATTTGAAAACTATTTAGAAGAATTGCTTTGTATTTAATCAAATACTTATTTAGAATATCTATTCATAATGGAAGTGTAAACTACTTTACAGTTCTGCGGTGGACATTATATACTACATAATGAAAAAGCTACTACCGATAACTTGCTTTGAAAAAGTCTCACTAAAATTATCAGCTGAGAAATGTAATCTAAATTTTTGTAGACACTGTAATTAACATGTAAATACACTTAGGAAACTTCATAAGAAAGGAGTTCAAACAAACCCAACAAAAATATTTCCAGCTGACTGATGTTTACTGAAGCTATCTTTTTCTTGAGTGAACTTACTGCCTCTTGTAGTTCAGAAAAAACATGGATAGTTTAAAAAGAATACACAGAGCCATACAGGGTAGAATAGTGAACCAAGCTGCTCTAATGCACTTGGTTAGCATGAGTTTGCCTCTTCAGATATGCAGTGTTTTTGTACCATGAATTTTAAACAAAATTACACTAACATGGTTCCAAGAAAATAAAAGTGCACTTACTGGAAGTATGATTATCTTTTTCCCCCCATTTTTTTTCACGGCTGGTATTGCTTATACTCTTATCTGTCTTATGGAAAGATAATAAATCTGTATAGTACTCTGTTATTACAGTGTGACACTTATAGCTTGGATCATGTACCCACCTTAGCAAGTCTTTCCAGCTTACATAAATTTAGGAATCTCAGAGACTGCTGGGCAGTCTGTATAAAACCCCTTATTTTTAAATACATCTTCTCCTGTAATTTAAACAATCTTTGTTATTCTGAAGATTTTTTTGTTTTGGATCCCTACAAAGTATCCTGATACTTGTAATTTCTTTGGCAGTGGAAATGAAACAAGGAGAATGTGAAGCCTATTTTACGGCAAGTACTTAATAAATATTGAAAAACGGACAAATGGAATTTACTTATTGGAGGCCAAAGGTCTTCCTGGCACATTCCAGTCACCAGTTCCTTAGTGCGGAGTAGTTTGCCGGGGTTACTGCAGTCTGTTACTGATGGTATGCACAAGGCACCTCAGCAGGTCAAGAAAATTAAAGTTTAGCGACATAATTTGCTCTTTTCTCCAAAGAGCTGGGCTAAGGGCGGGGAACCCCCTCTCTCCTGCAGCCCCCGAAAAATGGCCACTGCCTCAGGCAGTGAGGAGAACCGAAGCGGCCTCAGCTCGACGCCCGATTGGCTAATCCCGGTCACCTGACCCAGCCAGCCAATGAGGTGCCGGAGCCGCGGCAGAGGGACGGGAGCCTTCGGCGCGCGGCGCTCGCGGCTTCCAGTTGCTTCTGAGGGCGATGGGGTGCGCAGAACAGAGCGAAAAGTTGTTTATTTAAAGCAAATTAAGGTTTATTTAGAGCAAATTAAGGTTTACTGACCCAGCCAGCCAATGAGGTGCCGGAGCCGCGGCGGAGGGACGGGAGCCTTCGGCGCGCGTCGCCTGCGGCTTCCAGTCGCTTCTGAGGGCCATGGGGTGCGCAGGACAGAGCGAAAAGTTGTTTATTTAGAGCAAATTAAGGATTTATTTAGAGCAACTTTAACAAGCAGACCCTGGCTTCACTTCTGCACATCAGCGCCGCTGTGGCTGGCATCATCCCAGAGATGGTAAGCAAGGGCTGGAGCCCTGAGGCTCCCTCTGAGGGGAAGGCAAGCCTTGGACAACCAAATCATAATTTAGGTACCATCTGCAACAAGCATATCCTAATTATTATGTCTGCAAAACTCTGCTCACCTTGCCAGAGAAGACAGTGCAATCTTATGGTTATTATCTTCAAAAAGCCACTGGCCAAAATTATTCACACATGTACGTATCCATAATTCATTCTTAGTCCATGTTTTATTTCAGCATTAAAATGTTTATAATAAAATTATTTTACCCCTCATCTGTACAATAAGGAAATAAAATCCCAGTTTCTATTTATGATTCTATGACAAAATAAAGATGAGAAATTGCAGCATTTATCAGAAAAAAGGGGGCAATGTCAGACAGCACATTAGTTGCCCCATGACAAAACAAAACACGCACTTTTCAATTATTATTCCTAATTCAGTGAATAAGAGTTCAGAATTTTCTGACAATAAAGGCAAAAGGAAGCTTGTTTTTTTTGGCCAGTTTCACCACTCTGTAGTATAATGAAGTCAGGTAAAAAACGTAAAATCTTCTCAGCAGTAGAAGCAGGAATAATCTAAATTACAGAAATGAGCTTCATCACAGCATCCTCCCACATGTCGGGGAGAAGCTCCGGATTGTCTCCTTTTTAGAGTGGTGATTAACACTACTAGGATTCCATCACACACTTAAGCATTTCCACTTGGAAACTAATGGCAATTCAGCACCACCTGGTGGCATTACCTTTTTTTTTCCTGTAATTACAAGTTTTTTTTGAAAGATCATTTTACTTTCTTTGGCATCCTTCAAGCAATCAGAAACTTTTTCCCACATTAGATCTGAATCACTGCGGGTGTTTTGGAGCCTTCCAATAATATGGAGGGACATCACCTCAGAATTAGAATATGTAGATCTGCAAATAAATCTTGCAGATTTAAGGAGTGCAGCAATCCTACAAAAAGGCAGTATATTCATTGCTGGCTTCACTAATCTATTTAGTTCATATACCACTTAACACATCAGCCTTAAAAGTTGATATAAAATACCCACTTTGCTGAGTGATTTTCAATCCTTACAATTCCCCATCCCTCACCCAAAAAGTCCCAAATAAAAAACATTTTTTTCCCTGGCACACAGGTTGAACCGGCTCACCATCCTCAAGTCAAAACACAGATGTACATTCCCTGCAATTCTCTCCAACTTATTGTTTCAAGCGGCCAATTCCTTAGTAACTTCCAAAAGTAACTTCTGCCAGCCAATGACATGTGTATCCTGTCATTTCATTACACTTTTCTTTAAATATCGATGATGACAAAGACTTCTGGCTTCTCTTCTTCACAGATTTGCATTGCTGAGTAAGTTATGGCTTTGACTTCTGTACCCTAGAGAGAAAAGACAGAAAAAAACCCACAGATTTTCTAAAGAATTGCTTGCAGCAGTTTGGCATGCCAATTCACAATATTTACCAAATTCTACAAATGCCATCCAGAATAAGAGATTTTCCCTCCACAAAAGCTGAACTATATTTTGTTTTCTGCTGAATACAAAAGTTAGTATATTAATAGCAATAACTTGTTCGGGCCAAATATTGAACAAAGAGCTCTTTCCTTCTGGCACAAATTTCTCCTCTGACAGATCAGCATTGTTATTCTTGTGCTGACATAGCTAAACAACAGGCTGGGAGGTAAGAATTGGCTTTTAGTAATCTTTAGAAAATAAACTTGCAAAAAAGACAAAAAGCTGTGATAACAGTATGATAATCAAAGTCATGCAAACATATTGAATATAGATTGGTTTACTGTGCTATTAGCTTCAAAAAAAAGGAAAGCAGCTATTCAGTAATATAAGTAATACCTACTTATGTATTAACCAAAGCATTAAGTGTTACCAAAGTATTACATACCTGAGGGTGTTTAGGTAAAGAGAACTCTTCTCCCCACCTTTAACAACAAAAACAAAATAGGTGTTTGGAATTTTGGTTATTTTTAATGAAATGTTATAACTAGTTTCATTAATGAACACAGGACAGTGACGCTTTCATTTAAAGCCTCAAAACAAGAAAAGTCCACAATCCATTTTTTATAATGCATCAGTGAATTTCAGGTCATCACAGTATTCCGGAATCCAGAAAGGCAATATGTGACCCTCCCAAAGTGTTGTGTTTTCAGTAAAGATATTAATTACTCAATTGACCCTTTAAGCTCACCCAATTGATCTTATTTTGAATTGCATTCGGTCAATATGAAGCACTTTCACCTCCTGCAGAGAAAGGAAGAGGAAAAACAGGTCAGTAAAGTCTATCTTCTGTCTGAAAAAATCTCAGCAAATACCCTTTTGCAAGGCTTGCATTTTCACTGTTCTAAATGAAATCTGAAACCAGAGAATCTTAGCAACCTCAAAAAGACACAGTTAATACGAGAAAATTAAAGACAAGGGAGCTGGGAGCTGTCTCTACCATGTACCAACACCTAATGGTTGGTGTTTGTGATAACAAAGCTAACAATTTATTTCTCAGGTCTTTCTACTCTGGTATTCTCCATGCATAAAGTAATGTGTTGTAGCTTTTTTCCCCCCCTGAAGTAGGGGGAAAGGGACTAGGTGTTGTCACAGCCTCATCGTACAAGTAGGAAAAGAACAGAACACTTACCCTGGGTATAAAGAACTCATTAGCACTGAATTTATAGAGCCACTCATCCAAGAAGTGAAAGAGAAGAGACAGCATATCGTGTCCTGTGGGGTTAAGGCAGAGAGTCAGGTGATTCTCCCAGCAAGAACACCAAAATATAACAAATGTGAGAATTACAGGTTCTCCATCAAAAAAAACTTATAATCAGACTTGAATTAACTGCAGCAAAATTGCGTCTGATGATTCAAAGGATTTTGGTACCTTTCTCTCCCAATTGTTTATACAGTTCCAAAAAGTCACTACAGTCTTACCTTCTGCATGTACTTCCACAGTATCCAAAGGCTCCACAGTCTCTGTATCGGTCATGTAGCCAAACATGGCCATAACACACTGCTCAAACGCTTCTTCCAGGGTATCTCCCCAGGCATGGAGCCTAAAAAGACACAGGATAATTCATAGGATAACAACAACAATTTAAGTTTTATACAGGTGAGATAGCTGAACATGAGAAGAAATGCAAAGTGAATGAACAAAAAAAGCGTCTTTCTATACCTATGCATTTGGGCCAAAGATTACAAATATAGATATATTTCCTCTTGTAGCTTGTGAGGAGAGAATTTCTTTTTAGGATAAAATGGAAAACAAATGTTTTATCCAATAACAGAAATGTCCTTTCTTGCCATGACTAAAACATGGACTATTTGAAATCAATTTGGCTCTAAGGCAAGGAGATTGAAAGCCCCATTTTGAAAGACATTTTCAAATACTATAGTAACATAAAAAAAAAAAAAAATCAGAAGCACCAAATGATTATTACATTAGAGCAGAAGCTAAACAACACAATGCTTCTATGCTGAGTAACAGGAAGAAAACAGACCAAAAAAGAGCACAGTGCGAGTATGGCATTTCATAGTTGCCTGAAGTATACATCTGAAACCAGTCTTCAACAATTGATTTGTTATACTGTGAAATCCCAGCTGCCCATACTTACTGCACATCTGCTGTGTGATCCAGATCTGAGGGTGGAGGAAAAAGAAAAGTGATGGAATTACCATATATATTTTTAAAATGAGTATTTTTTTCAAATTTTTTAAAAATAAAAACAGATATTGTTATACATTAACTTTTTGTATTCATCTTGACACATCAGCAAGTGATACTCTTTATTTTTCAGTATATTAGAAAAAGCACGAGTGAAATCCTAGATTATTTCTGCTAAGCTTGATAGAAGAAAAATAGTGTTTAAATTACATCAGTGCCCTTTGTGTAGAGCACCGTGTACAACATATGCCTGGTGAAAGATAAATAGAAAAGAAAAACTTTAATGAGGAGTAAAAGACTTTTGCTGAAGTCTGCAGGACTGAAAATTAGTCATACAGAAGATAAGATTTGCAAATGTTCACAACCCAAAGAACAAATATACCCGTCCACACCCCAGACATCCATTATGCAAAAAAGCATAACTAGAAATATATGTAACATACACGGTGATCTTCAGTAACAAAGTAGGATTAACATCCCCAACACGTATCAGGTTCTACATGATTATCATTCACATTCACCTAGATGAATGACAGAGGTGTGTAATAATATCAGGTTGGTAGAAACAGAGCTAACGTGGGAGGAAGGATCAATGCTGTATCATGATCCCTCCAGCAGAAACACTGTTCAGATGCTGCTTAGGTCACCCACACACTATTTATTAGTGGTTCTCAACAACTGTCTCTAAAGCAAACAAATTCCAGTGGATTTAAAAGGCGGGTAAAACTTCTTCTGATTATGGAAGGAACATGACTATTGTAATATGTCACTATTTCTGCACTGCTATCAAACAAAGATCTAAAAATATATGTTTTAACAGGCTAACACACAGCAACCCTCTAGATAAACACTGCTCAAATAGAAAGCGAGCCAGGCACTGAATGGCCTGTGAGTGCCTCAAGCTACTCCCCAGGTTGACACCCACTTGTTTGAGATGTTCTTAGAAAACATTCCAGGAGTGGGGAAAGGGAGCGATAATGATCTTTAAGTGGAGCATTTGGGGAGAAGGGGTGTGGGGGGGAAGCAACTACTCCAGACCAAGTCACTCTTTGAATATCTTATATAAAAAGAAGTAGAAAAAAATGTACTGCCTAACTAAGAAATGGGGAACATTTTTAAGATAAAACGTTATATAATTTATAATTTAAAATATTTTATTCATATTATGATTTCTCCCTGACAGACAAGGCATTTATCTGCAGTAAATAAAACTGCAGGTATGTCTAATTCAGAGAGAGCCCCGATCAGCCCTAATACAGGATACGGGCATACTAAGGAACCCCACACGTGCCTAAAAAGCCGTATCCTGCTCACTTCCTTCCTCCCCCGCTCCCTCCTCCCTGCTCACGCTGCTACCCGCGCGCTCTGCCCGGGTGACATTAAATACTCACACTCGTACTTCTTCTGCAGCGGGGGGTATTTGGCTTTGATGGCCTTCTGCTCCTCCGTCAGGTTGTAGTCCCTCTCTTCGCCTGCCATAGCGGTCGGGCTCGGAAAACACTCACGCACTTCCTGGTCTCCGGAAAAATGGCCACCTCCGAGCGCGCTTCAGCGTTGCCAGGCTTCCCATGTGATGCTGAAATAAAAGGGAAAATTCCCTTTTAGTTCAGTTTCCTTCGCTCCATATCGGTTTCATAGCAGTTCTACACACACTTGCATTTTTAGAACAAGATTTTAAATGCATATCTGTGTTGTTTGCTATTAAAACTGTCAAGGGGAGGGTGGGTTACAGCTCAGTTTGCCACCACTCGCCTTAACTGATTTAAGTATGTTCAGTGAGTGAAGCCAGGGAATTACAATCCTTTTGTAAAGGATATACTGGGGGTCCCTTCAAGGATCCTCAGGATTCCTTGCAGCAGGAACCATGTTTCATCCTCTCTGTTGCATACAACAGTACGCGTTTGATTCATTCTCAAGTAATAAACTATTTCAATAATGAAAAATAAACAGCAATGAAATGGATTAAGCTATCAAGCTTCAGGTGATTTCTGCTCCTGCTACACTTTATAGCTGAGCATCCTCAGCCCACTGTTTTACACTGCAATCTTAAATATCAATGGTCTCCAAATCACAAGACATGGCAGGAGGAAGGATCTGTAGCCCTCAAGTGTGGCCTTTCTCTAGAATAAAACTTAGTTACCTCTTAGCATAGAGTCTGCAGTTATGGTAAATATAACTATCATATTCATTTGCTTGCAGAATTTGTCTTTTTTTTTCTCCCTATTAAACAAGGATCTATGACACATCTCCATTTAAAATTTCAGTCCAGATCCTGAGTTTCATGCAAGCTTTCCATTTGTAAATCTAGCAGACCCAGATGTCATCATCTCA
>VWPW01021906.1:10729-34947 GCA_013389825.1 Crypturellus undulatus | reverse complement strand
GCTATTAACAGCGCAAACACGGTAAGCGATGAGCGCCGGTACTGAACTTTTCCAACGAGAGGGTTGTGCAGCAGAGCGGGTCGGAGCCGGGTAAAGCACACGGATGTGGAGCTGCCGAGGGAATCGCATGGAGCGACCACCACAGACAGAGAGGAGTGAGGAGCTGGTCCGAGGGACGCGTGGACGCGGGCGCCCTGGCTGCAGGGTCAGTCTGGGCGATGCTGCAAGACGGAGGAGTCGGCAGAAAGGCCACCCAAGGGGAACACGTGCCCTGCGCTGGCCCTGCCGCGCGGGGACACGGCGCGTCCCGACCCGCTCTCAGCACCGCGATGCCGGGACGGTAAATGTAACTATGCCTAGAATCAACCGAGGCTCTTAAATGAACTAACTAATAGATTTACAAACTATGTAAACACAGCTATAAGCAGTAGGAGCTTAATTCTTTGTTCTGTTCAAGAGATTTATAGAAAGTTTTACGGTGCAGCGTCAGGCCCCGCAGCAAAAAACACCTTGATGTTATAATTATTCTCGTAGGCAAACCGGAGTAGAAAGGGGTCCTCTCTGTCCTGCCATCACACAGGCTGCCGGGAGCCTGCAGAACACACTGTGGTGATATCTGATTTGTAATTATGTTATAAAAACAAATTCTGAGACAGTATTTTGCCTCTCTTTTCAGGCTATCCCACAAACAATACAAGACCATGTATAAACCTGCTTTAAAATTATAAAAATAGAGACTGTTTTACAGAACCGTCGGCCTGCAAGGAGCCAGTGACTCCACGGAGGGATGAAAGGAGAGAGTGTCTCCGCTGTAACCTACCTCTACGCGGTCCTGCCCCTCCTGCCTAACTAGGGCCATAATTCATTCCGCAATTTAAAACACAAATGACTGCCGGGGCTTTGGAAATGAGAATGTCCTTCATAAGCAAAACAACCTACAGAGCTGAGAAGTCTTAATGGAATATCGTTACAAATAGAAACTATTAATAAAAGACATATATAAAAAGAGCATCTTTGTGGACATATGAGATTATAGGGATGAAAAACTGAATTCAGTATGAATAATAAATATGGTTAAGTTTTCTCTGCTATCAAATTCTTAATAAAGGCATAGAAACAGAAAAAAAAAATCATCATTAACAGAGAAATCTTTTATAAAGTAGGTATTTAATTTCCACGCAGAGGTCACCGCACTTCAAAACTATTTTTGACTAAATGGGCTGTTTCCATCTTCTATTTGAGTAAGTCTGAGAATTCGGACCCGGCTGGTATCTCCGGGGTGGGCGACGACGCTTCCGAAAGGGGAAACCGTCTGCGCCTGAGCAAGGCCGTGGGAGGGAAGGCGCCCGCAGCGCCGGGCCGGGCGGCGCGACCGCCCCAGGACTTGTAGGATCAAATCAAGTCACAGGAGACGCCGGCCTTCCTAAAGAGGAACTGCTGCAAGAACTGAGACACTGCATGAAGGCAGAACAGATCCTGGCAAATATCCTTAAAAATTAAATTTTAAACTTGAAATGACAGTTTTCACCTCCCTGCCTCTGTCTCCCTCCCTCTCTATCGCTCTCTGTCCCTTCTAGATCATTCTTATCAGAATTGTGTCAGCCCCTAAACTGACATTTTCCTGTCCTGATCATTCCCAGGATAGAGAAGGAGGAGGGTTTTTATTAGGCTGATGCAAACGGCAGATCATCCTGCAGAGAAACGTCAAGGACAGTTCGGAGCCCTAATCCCTGACCTCCGTGCCCTCGCCTAACTAGCTATTGACATTGAACTTAAAACGCCGCAATGCTGAGCGCAGATAATGAATTCTGTTTGCTCTCGTGCGAGAGGAAGAGGCGAGACGGGGAGGGAGGAAGGGCTCCAGATGCACCCAACCTCCCGCCGGCTGCGGCTTCTCCAAGGGAAAACGGCTGCAAAGGAGCGCTCTTCCCTGGGAAGGGGACAGGCGGGCAGGCGCTGCGGGCTGGGAAGAGCGTCCAGGGCTGGAGAGCGCGAGAGACGCCACGGATCTGCCTACGCACGGGGCATTCCCTGCGCCCAGCCCAGGCTGCTGGCTGGGGAGGGCTTTCCTGGCCCTGCTTTTGGCTTTTATCTTATTGCAAAGTCCTCCCGGATAGTCTGACGTGGAAACGGGTTTGGTTATCCTGATCCCAGGAACAACCGGCTCTGAACGTCCTAAAAATCCGAGCTGCCTCTTGGGACTCTGCACTTGCAGAACGCTGAGTCAGCAGCCCTGGAAGTCATCTCCTCAGTCGCAAGACTTACAATATTATTGTTAAATTGTTTACTGGTTGTTTCCATATTGCATATTGACTTCCTCAGTGTGCTACAATTAAGCACTCATTAACCACGTACTGATAATCATGCTCCTTACCTCTGGAAGGTGAAGCACTGCATTCTTTTGTTTGTTTTTTTAACACTAAGCATTCACAATAAATGTTGTAGTGATCCCCAAGCACTGAGTGAAAACAACACAGTTAATGTCACTGTTACCAGACACCTGAACAAAGAAAAATATTTCTAAATCAGTATTAAAACTTGGAGAATGCCATGGGAATATAGCCCGTCCAGATACTGCTGGAGCTGAGCACAGAGAAAAATAATAGCAGTTCTGGAATTATTTCATTAAGAGTGAAGAATTGCTCCAAATTATACATCCTTGTATGAATTTATTTACTTTCTTCTAAGGGACATAGAATAAGCAGCAGTAGAGAGATTAAACGTCACCATTTCTTACTGCATATTTAAGTACTTTTAATAAGTAGATGTTATTGAGATGGCAAAGGATATCAGAAAAAAAATGAGAGAATTAAAAAAAACAACTGACTTCTGGTGGCCCTTCTAGAGGGAGCAGTTTAGCAGGTTCCCAAAACTGTAGCTACTAGGAATTCTTATAGCTAGATTTTGTCTTGTGTTACTCCACCAGAGTGATGTGATCTAGATTTAGTCTCGCATTACTCTGGTCCATGTAACACGAAGTCAAACGCCGTGCGTGAAATGCCAACGCCTGCAGTCAACAGCAACTGCCTACGAGTTGAAACTCATCCGAAAAGCTAAAATTCTTACATCCAGCTAACTATAGCTAAGTAAGAGGAATAATCAGCTAAGCATTAACTTCCGTGTAGCAGAGGGATTAACGGTGCAGGCTTCTAAGAGCCTACATGTGCATAAGGCAGATGAAACCTTGACACGCGTTTTGAGACGCGGCGTTTTACCGGCTCCACAAGCGACCTCCTCGCTCCAAGTCAGGGTGGCAAATGGGGCTGCAATGGTTATTTGCCCATTTGCTGCACTCATTAATACGTCCCTCCGTTCTTTACAAAACGGAACAAAACAAAACAAAAGACCCTGGCTGCTAAAACGGAGCTGCTTCTATCATCCCTTCCCAGACAAGCTAATCAACATAATTCATGGTAAGAAGGGAGGAAAATGAACATCCTCGTGTGGATATTTCATCAAGATTCTGGAGAGCTTCATAAAGCAGCCTCTTTTAGCAAGCGTAAAATGAAACAAGACATATTTCTGGGGTTGTCAGCAGGTAGATCCACTGTTTTGTGGTAAGTAATCTCTTTGGGAGGAAGTCTTTGCTCTGATGTCTATGTCGAACGCTCCGCGGCTCCCCCCAGCCGCACGGGCGCAGGTCTGTGCGCGGCGGCGGAGGCGGTGATGATATTGCTTCTAACAACCAGACTGAAGTATAGCCCGAGGCTACCTTCCAAAGCCCCCTCCAAACAGCCTCTAATTAATTTTAATCCTGCCACTCCAATGAGTCCCAAGAGGGCAGCAACCAAAACAAAAAACCTTCATCAAGTCATTCAGAAAAGCTTTGACGGCGACGCTTCAAGATTTTAGAGCAGAAAGTGGTGCAGGAAGCTTTTAAATATGGTTTCACCTCGGTTTCTGCACTCGTTTCATGCACCTCGGCCCGCGAAGCAGCGTCCTGTCCCTGGTGAGCAACACTGATCCCGGTCTGTCCTCATGCTCGGTGGCCGAGGCCTGTGCACCGCTCGGCACAACCATCACCGGGCGCCCCCGCGACGGCCACGTCTCAGCGACGGCCACGACATGTCCCGGCAATGGCCACGTCCCAGCGATGGCCACGTCTCAACGACGGCCACGAGAGACGTCTGCTTCAGTCATTGTATCCTTTAGTGTGGAAGCAGAAATCCCCGCTCTGGTTTTGTCTGGCCAAGTCTAGCGTTGGTTCAGTTGGCCACGCAGCTAGGTGAATACTAGGATTTGGGGAATGCCCGCTCAAAACGTAGCAGCAAGGATGCCTGGCCATGGTATTCCTCTCTGCATCACACTTTGACCAAATTTTATGCAATTTGATTTTGCTAAAACATAAGCACATAGAAAACAAACTTCAAAATTGATATGGAAGATCTCCCAAACTGAATTTTGTATTTGCATGTAAGAATATTGGTAATGGAAAATGCTTATAGATAGAATGGAGGTGTCTGTGAAGAGAGAGTCTACTGAGGAGGGTGCTAGCAATTACACCACGATTTGAATATGTGGTCAGAATTTCCTTGTGAATCGCCCTTGCAAAGATGTATTTCTCTATTTTATTGGATTTAGATCTTCACAGAAGGAATTAAGTTTCAAGAGAGATATATATAATATGAAAGTGATTTCTTGGCAAAAAGATTCTGGCCGGCTGCAGACGTTTGTGCGAGGAGACAGAGGGACTTATAATGGTCTATTAATGAGATCGAAAAAACGTGAAAGAAGACTCAATTAGCAATGCAGACATGTATATATATGCGTGTATATATATATACATGCACACACGCATACATGCGCACACAGACATAATTATGCAGGTTGCAATCTGGGGGTGCCACAGTATTTTTCCTGGGCGCCCTGCTCCATTCAGTGTATCTAATGGACGTGTCTCTCTGCTCCTCATGGCCCAACACATGGTCCTCCTCTTTATTTACTTTATACAATTCAAACGCTGCCCTGAAGTCCAAGCTATTAAATTCCTTGTAAGCTTTTTTTAACACGTGTATTTTCTTCAAATCCCTTGTGAGATGAGTTGCTATTATTAACTCTGTTTTAGACGGGGGAGCTGAGACCCACAGTGATTAAAGGGAAAGTCTCTTCTAACTGTGGATGCCTAATTAAGAGCGGTCTACAAACCGATTTCTCAGGCTGTGTCTATGTGCTGGAAACGGTCCTCGCCAGCAGCAGCGAGTGCAAATTCAGACCCCTGCATCTCAAATGACCCATGAAGAGATTGACGAATACCCAATTAGTAACAGTCTGTGAAAAGTTAGGTTGAAGTGAATTAACTAGCTGCACAGAAGAGAAGAGGTGGCAGAGGAAGGAAAACAATCATTTTTCCAAGGCAGCATTCAGCCACCTTAACCAACTCGTAATCCCTTCTCCTCCTTTTCTTAGCCTGATTCACTGCTTCCAACCTCTGGAAAAACAAAAGAGGGTCCTGGAGATGGCACCTTCCTCCAGGCCGCTGTCCTGGTCCTTCCTCCTCCTCTCTTCCCGGCCCCAGCAGGGGTCACTCGGAGCCCAGGAACGGCAGAGTCCGGCTCCGATCACTGCCCAGGGGCAACTTCCCGGGGCCAGGCGGACAGCAGGACGAGGCAGCACGGGAATCACCATCGTTCCTGGGGGCGTGTGGCTGCTCTCCTGCGGATTCCAGCTCTGCGCCCGCTCCGTGCGGCTCTGCAGCCAGCCTGGCTCTGCTCAGCAGCACCCACCTCCACCTGCACCTTCCTCCTCCTCCTCCTCCTGCTTCCACCAGCCTCCTTTCCTGGAAAAGGCGGTGCCATCCTCCAGCCTTGCTCCTCCCGCCAGCAGCAGTGGGAAGGCTGGATGTGCTGTCCCTAGCCCACGAGGATCCTCTCCTTCTCCATGGAAGAGCAGGGGAGGACAGACCCATGGGCGCTGTTGAGGTGCCCATGCAACATTCAACGAGAACTCTCTGCTTCTCCGGGGAAAGGACCAGAAGCACCAAACACTACTTTTTTCTTCCATCGTAGGGTAAAGATGCCCATGAGGAGACACCACAGCATGGAAGGTCTCAAGAGCGTCGGCCACCACCTGCTCAAATGCCCAGGCCCAGCCGCGGAGCAGCATCCAACACAGCTGGGACAGTCCAACCCCCAGCTGCGCTGTGTCCACTGGGAACGCAGCCTCTGGGGAGTCTGTCAGGATCCAACCCCAGGCTCGGGAACACACAAGAACTCTTGGATATGGGGGATAGTTTAAGACTTATAGTTTGGGCAAATGAAGCTGCCAAGGACATACTCCTGATAAAAAATCCACCCACGGAGGAATCCATAGCTTCAAAGCAGGGCTAGACATTTTGCAAAAAAGGTTGGTAGAATTCTTTAATATAAAGAGTACCAGGTATCCCTGAGTTCTTGGAAGTGAATCAACTACTTTGGCTGGGAAAATAAAAAAATACAGAAGTTTGTGGCAGACACAAAATTTCCAATCCAAATGGTTTTATGATTGACAAAGGCACAAGCAACTGTGTGTTTCATATAGGAATGTGCAACTACCTGAGGTCTATGAATGCTCATGCAGAGCGTCCCCATGACCTCTCCAGGACAGCAAGGCCGTGGGCCCGGGCAGGCCTGGGCCAATTCCAGGCTATTGCAGTGCCATGAAGCCCAGGGGGCAGGAACGGCTCTTCGGAGCAGCCTCCTGGGCTCAGGAGGGATGTAAGCACCAAGCATTGTGTTTCATACCCTGTAACGGGCACAAAGGCCTATCGCATCACAACATTATAGACGTCTTCCCCGATTTTTTATCATCTACTGTGGGATATTCCAAATTCCCACCATGGTCCTCGTGCGTAAAGAAACGTGCTCTGCTTTCAAGGCCCTCATTTCATATTCCATTAGGTTCACTGAGATTATTTTAGTATTTACATGCTACCTCACTGCAAACAGCCCTCCTGTATCTGCAACACTGCCACGTGTCCGTGCCAAACCGAGTGATTCATTGCCCTGCTCTAATAACAGGAAAGAAAAGAGGCTTTTGAGCTCTGTAACCTGTAACAGCTTTGAACAGAACGAAGGGCCCTCTGCAAAGTCGCTGAAGTTGACAGGGCTCTTACCGCAGAGCCGAGCTGCAGTTCGTGGGACAGATGAACACGTCCTGCCACCCCGGGCAGGACACTGTCCCGCTGCGCGGCCGCTGCCACCGAGGCTGAACGGAGACACTGCTGCTCGGCACGGGTGATTGGAACCGATGGAGCAGAACCAGCATCATCCTCCGGGCAGCCTTAACCGATAGAACCGATCTTTCAGGAGAACTTCTCAATCCCACAGCTGCTTAAACAGTAAGTGCTAATCTATAGCAAACAGATAATTCCTGCACATTAGGGAACCTGTTTTCTCTCTTCCTTTTCCAAGGGCTGTATCTTGGTGTCGGCCGCTGAGAGAGGTCCAGCCCAGCAGACAGGAGAAGAGCCTTCCCTTCCAGACGGAACGCAGGAAAGGACACGCACACCCACTGAGAGAAAACCAGTGAAGAAAGGACCATCATTCGAATGCAGCTTTTAGGTCTTCCAGAATCAAGGAACAGCTCACTGCATTTTGGACTTGTTTCTTTTTATAGGCAGCTATGCAGAGAGGACACTAAGTTGACTAGGCAAGAAAGGTTCAAGTGAGGGGAATCTCCCTAAATACAGGAATCTAAGCTATTTTATCTCTAACAATACTCATTTCATTTATTGCTATTTCAAACACTTTTTTTAATAAAACATTTTAACTCTTACATATACATGCAGGAAAAAAATCATTAAAATTAAAAATTCGCTCCAGAAAAGCTCATAGATTATGGATTTAAATGAAAGACTCTCCCAGAATATCCAACTTGTGGAAATTTGTCTCTCATGGAAAAGAGCGTAGCTAGAAACGTGCAGTCTCAATTTAAGAAGCATCTTGATCCTGGATAAACACCAGGGACAAAATTCAAGGACCTCATGAAGCTCGTGATTCGCTTCTTATAGTCCTCGGGGAAGCATGATCAAGTACCCCGCGGTCTCCACGGCCAAAGGAGAAACTTTCTCCTGGTGGCATTCCCCTTCCTGCAAGCATGACGCAGCGAAGGCAGCGTGGGCAGCCGTGAGGATTATTGGGAATTGGTAATAGGCTGCGATGATACTTGACGCCAGCTGGTATTAGTCGATAGCACACAAAGGCAGAAAGCTCTATCCGCTGCTTCATTAAAAAAGTAAATGACTTCAAATCACCATGCTAGGATCCATTGCATTTTAATGGAAGGGGAGAGGGACTTGGAATTCAGGAGGAAGCTCACCCTACACCTCTCTACTGCTCTTTTGTATTTCAATTTTCTTTGGCCAGTGGGGATGATTTTATAGCATCACAGCAGAACATTATCTTTTATACTTTGACAAAATGAAACTGAGTCCTTGGGATTTTTTCACCCATTGCTCTCTTGGCTACTTCACTGCAGTTCTATTTCATTACTTATTGATTTTTCAACATGCTGTCTGCATCGCTGTAATTTACACAAGTTCTGATAGCCCTCAGCGATTCTTAACACCTCAGGGTGAGATCATGGAGTTCACTTGAGATACCAAAGGTAGGCAACAAGTTCTTCAGAAGAGATGACAAATTGACAAACTTGATAGGCAAAGAGGAAATTTGAGTAGCTCAAGGTGTATCACACACTAAATTATCAAGGTATTTTTCTTAGCCACATTGAATTCGAGCAACTTTGTACCCCCAAAATTTCTCACACGTATAGTCAATAAGAAACTGCAAAGTATATGGCTAGAGACCAAGAAATTAATAATTTATGTCCCTTATATAGCAGTTGAACTAATGCTATTTCTGTTGCAACTGGAGATAACCACTGGTCTACAGATATGTTTGTTAGCAGAGCAGGCAACTCCATCAAGGACAAGGACGGTGAACGATACAGGGCTTCTCTGACACCGAGGAAAGCGACTATTTTCCTTCTGAAAGTACTTCTCCAGGTTTCTGCCCTTCTCAGTAACTCCGAAGCAGCCCCTGAGGCAAGAGGGGTGTTTGCTTTGACCAAAAGGACAGCAAAACTCGGAGTTTTGAACACAAACACAGGTGCCCATCTCCTCACCGCCGCGCTGCAGCCCCAACAGGCTGGTTTCTCCAGCACAGGGTTTCTGCTTGGTGAAACGAGCCCTGCTCTCACCAGGGGCCCCCATCCTACCCATTCCCCATACGCACTGACAGCACCTGACGCTGCATGAGCTAACGTGAGTCAGCAGCAGCCGCCCTTCCCTCGTCTCAGCAAACTACAGACCACTCGGGATGTTTCTAAACGCCTATTCTTGTGCAAACCTTTTGAGGTGGACATCTAGCACATTCTGCCATCAGATATAGCATACAGGACTGAGAAAAGTAAGGTAAATTAAAACACATTATGACTTTCAGCGGAATTGAAGCCCAAAGTGTTAGCCTGTTTCACATGATAGCCCAGAAAAATACGGCAGAAATTTTAAAATACAGAAAATAATGAACTCGGAAATTTTACAATATACCCTAGTAAACTATGAAATTATGAAGACAATTTATTCTTGAGGTGACTGGCTGGAGAGGCTCTTTTGTGCTGAGTGCAATTAAGTACGATGCAGGCGGATGGTCTGTCCTTCTGAGAGATTTTATCTGCAAGAAGAGATAAACCTTGCAGGCCGAGGGGGGACCGCTCGCAGCCGCCCGCTCCGTGATCTGCCAGGCTGTTTGCAGCAGCAGCAGCAGCGATACTAACACAGGTCAGTAGCGCACACGTGAGGCTGCCTGTCCAGCGCTTGTAAAACCCTGCGGAACAGGAGTGGGAAGGCCCTCGAGAGGACACGGAGCCCATTTCCCCGCACCATGATCTAAAACGACGATCCTCTCCATGCTATATATGACCAACAAAAGCCTTTCAATTCTAGCATTTTTATGTGCCTTGGATTTCCTGATCATCCCACCGACTTCCAGTTTGGAGATGCAGTAACTGAGGTCTCTGCAGAAGTGCAGCAGCACCTGGAGCAGCAGATAGAGCTGCTGGTCGGCTCGTGGCCCTTGCTTGCTTGCAGCCACCTCGTGCAGACACCGCGCTGCTGCTCGGCCCGGCGCTGCTGAGCGCCCCGGGGCAGAGCGAGGCACTTGCTGGACTTCTCCGTGAACTGCAGCTTCCACAAGGCGCGAACACCAACTTTTAAAACGAGCTTAATTTTTTAATTGTTATTTTCTTTTATCCCAAGACGTACCATGAAAAACCGATTAAAGGCGCAAGTTTTCCCCTGGAAGAGGCCCTTAGCAAGATGCAGGTATAGCTTTTACCTGTACCTTTTACAGGTGTACAATGCTGAGGGTTGAAGGTGGTAAGAGGCAAGAAGGCTGTAG
The DNA here is from genome assembly GCA_013389825.1 of Crypturellus undulatus. Lineage (NCBI taxonomy): Eukaryota > Metazoa > Chordata > Aves > Tinamiformes > Tinamidae > Crypturellus > Crypturellus undulatus. Next base: position 24,574 of record VWPW01021906.1, on the reverse strand, counting down.
GGATGGTAAGGATGAGGTTGAAGAGGTTTCCATAAGCTGCCCTCAGCAGTCCCAAGTACAGAGGCTTTTATTAATGAAGGATTCCAAATCACCAAGGAACTGCTTGAGACAATGGGATTTCAGGACACAAACTACCTATCCCCATCTCAAAATGGAGCTGCCGAAGGAAGGTTGTCTACATCCGACCAACCCCTTCCCCTGACCTGCCTCAGAAGGCCAAGGACAGCGACTTGCCCCGATGAGCATGGGCGCCCGAAGACCTGCAATGCTGTGGAAGGGCGGATCTAGAATCTCTTTTAAAAGAAAAAGACCTGCAGAGTAAGGGAAATATAGCACCCCTTGCCTTGATTTCCCAGGAAAGTACCAATTAATTACAATTACCAAAAAAATAAAAATGACGATCAACACACAACATGGACTGGTCTAGAATACACCACTTCAAGACAATGTTTTTCTAGGAAGGTGAAACAGACTTGATGGGCAGGAAAAAGAAAACAATAAACAGAATATTAACAAGGCACTAATAAGGCTCCTGACGAGACCTCCCAGTGCTTCTCACTAAGGAGCTGAGGAACCATCAAGATGCTGCTCTAGGAGATGCTGCCTAAGTGGAGGGAAGAGCCAGGTTTTCCAAGAGCAGCCATCAAGGCTCCCCACTCCTGAATACAGCACCCAGAGAGTAACAGGAACACCGGGAATCAAGTTTTTGAATAAAAATTCAAAATGATCTTGACAAACTAAAAAAATGGTCCAAACTGAGTAAGGTAAAGATATATGCTAACATACTCCTTCGTACCTAGCCGTCACATAGCCTAAGTTGTCAGTTATTAGCTCTTTTTAATCCTCTTAAAATATTCTTACAACTTCTGCATTACCTTGATTCGTTGTGACAGTTGCCCAGGACCGAGATTTGCCTCTCTGCTTTATCGAATACTTTATTCCGGCTGCCAATCGTACAGTATCAACCGCTAGGGACTGCCGGGCGCGCAGCCGCCCGTCGCTCGGCGGCGTTACCGCAGCGCACGACAGAGCTTCCAGAACACGGGAGTTATGATTGTCCTTCTGCACGGACAGCACCGTACGCGGCACACGGCAACCTCATGAGCGGGTTATCTGCAGGGAAGCCCCAAACTAACAAGTAATGCCAATCTGATTACTGATTATCTGAAAGGCGTATGCAACAGAAACCCCCTGAGCCACCCAGGGACTCCTTTGAACTCCACGTGATCCAATAAAAGATCTTTGATTATAATACCCATTTTTGGCGACTCTAGCAAGCTGCAGCCGTAAGCCCCACTCCGTCCTATGAACCATTAAACGACATCCATACATGCCCAACCCAACAAATCATTGCGCCTCCCAAAGAAGATGTGAAAAGCTAAATCTTCCCTTTTCCTGCAGTTTGGATAAACTGATCCTCTGTTTCTGGAATCGGTATTAAAAAATAAATAATTGGATGAGCTCCAAAACTTATGGAGCCTGGTCTGTTACATATTCAAGCTACACAGTTGCTTCTAAATTGCTATTAGAGCTCTTTCTATAGTTGGAGAATTCTGAAACCTCTCTTTCTGGTGTGATATTTCAGCTCACATGGGTTCCCTGTTTTTTCTGATGGTTCTCTATTTAGCTGCCTATTTTTATGAAGCTCCCAGGCGCGTCGCTCCTCCGGCACCTCTCCCCGCAGCCCCGCGCAGCTGAAACGAAGCAGCGGGTTCAACGGCGCAGGCGCGGACCGACGGGTTCGCTGCCCGGCGCGGCCCCACACGCATCTACTACTGTCCAAGGTCTATAAACTTCCAGTTTTGACTTGAAATATATCTAATAAAAGACACATTTTAAAAATCCATCTGAAATGGAAAAAAAAAACAGTGCATAAGGATCTGCTGATCTCTGTTTTTATACTGAGAAGGAACCACATATAATATCATTATAATCTCATCACTAAAACTCATCGTTAAAACCTCATCACTAAAATAAAGAAAAAAAACCTTTTGCTAGGTAATATCAAAGCTGTGGAGTTATATAATAAAACTTAGAAACTCCAGGACCAGAAAGCTCTCAAGTTCCTACAGTGGTCATCCTGGAATTGTTTTCTATATGCATTTCTGGGTTTATTTGATTTTTATGTATTTAATTAACTAAGCATCTGCTCTAATCTACTAAAGTTAAAAAGTTAATTTAAATAAAATTATACATGTAAATGAGGTCAAGTTAAGGATATTATTTCGATCACAACAATGTATTTTATTCTGTAACTTCAAAGGAAGACATGAATGATCTTACGTGGACCTCAACAATGCCAATTTCCAATCTCATTTTTATATGATATCCACATTGCATTTGTGTGTTTTACACATGTGCTTGTGCACATGTATGTACATGCACTCTCAAGCTTATTTATAATTTTGATTGCATGAAACTGTTTATTCACTTTGTGTGAATAATGTCAGGAAAAGATACTCTCAAAAAAAATCAATACGTTGAAAGTGCTGTTTTAGGGTTGCAGTAGTTGTTGGTTGTGTTTCTGAGTTATTCCTATTGACCTGCGTTCAAAAACAAGGTATTGATTTATAAAGTACCTTCAGTAAATAAATGCACATTCTTCCTGCTAACCCTAATAACCTGTAGCATACAGAACAGGGCTTGGAAGAGCAAGGCACAGTGCGCCCGGAGCTTTCCAAACGCTGCCGGACTTTTTTGACACGGAGGGTAATGGAGATAAGAGCAGGAAGGCAACGCAATGAGCAGCGTTGCAAGAAATGAAAAGAGGAAGGAGAAGAAGCAGATGGGGATATAACTTTCTTTAAAAGGAAATTCTGTGAATCATTAGCTTTGGATTGCTGTGTATTTGCAAGTTAGGCACAGAAAAACACTTGGCTAGTTTTACCGGATGGTGTGCACAAAGATTACGATCCACTTCTGACCAGTTAGGGTGTATTTTTAAAGTTTAATAATAAATTTAGAATTGAACTTTTCTGCCTGAAGGATAGAGAACACACTAATTTGCAGAAATAGGATTTTAACTACAACCTGAAGCATCAGCAGGTTTCGGAACATCATCGCCACATCCAAACCCAGGGTTTCCGATGAGCGCGATCCGCCTGGCACTAGGTCTGTGGAAGCGACTACGTCTGCTCCCTGCCGAACCGGGCACTGTCACCGCAAGCACACTGTCACCAGCACCGTGCTATGGCCCATGCGCTCGGTTTTAAGAGGAAAAACACCTCCGTTTTCTCTTTCCCTCGTGATGTTGTGTGGAACCGGTCTTATGGGAAAAGGAAAAACGTTAGCACTGAAACGGAAACACAAGTTTTATGTAAAAAGTGGTCGTGGGACAATACCATGTCCCGTGTTGTTAACCTGTGCTTTAGGCCTCTTGTGACATTCACTGTCCACAGTCACAATCAGAAAACGGTGCCCTGGGTAATGAGAACGTGGCTCTAGCGCGACTCCGATTCCCACCACGCTGGCACTTCTGAGATGTGTTTGCCTTTGCTCTGCAGAAGTTTTCAGGACATTTATAAATCCTCCTCTGCGCATCCCCAGGACTTGCAAGAGGATGCGACAGGAAAAGCTAATCCAGGAAAGGTTGCTCCATCCAAAATACGTGTTTTCATTCAAGGAAAGCATTTCTGCCATCGTGGTTTTCCACCTCTACTATTTACCGTGAGTGCTCAGCAGCAGGGGAAGACGCGGCAGAGGCAGGGCTGCCTCTGCAAGGGCATGCGGGTGCTACCAGCAAACCGACAGCAGGACGACAGCAAAGATTGCTACTAAAATCAGGGAAACAAAGTTATCAAAGCTCTTCTCTCGCTCTGCTTCGAAGGATAGCTTCTACCTAGCACTTCTGTAGCGTCTTTTATCTTGTTTCCTACAGCAGACTTAAAGGCTTTGCCCAACTCACCAAGGCAGGCTGCAAACGCAAAGCAGAACACTTTGCTCTGGAACTTCTCCCCTGCCATTATTTAGGAATCAAGCAGTGCAGAAGGTGCAATTTTTTTTCCATTGAGTCAAAAAGACAATAATGTCCATGAACTGTCTCCATTTTCATTGCTATGCAATCACCTTGCCAAAAAATGAAATTTCTTTATTTTTTTAATCAATCTTTATTTTACATCTCTCTTCCTCAGGGGTGCGAAGAGCTCCGTACTTGGTGCACAGTCCCACACCGGAGCCGAGTGCAGCTGCAGAACGCGCTGGAAACTTTCCAGCGCAACATTTTTTCATTAGATTTGTCAGAAGTGAAATGTTCCATGGGAACGTGTTAATTTAAGCACATTTCGTGAGCGGTCCCAGCGGGCTCCTGACGGCAGCCTGCCGTCTCGCCAGCCCGCGGCTCCCGCTCGCAGCGCAGCGCGGCCCCGGCCCGGCCGCCCGCGCCCACGGCTAGCGCTGCCGCTCGCACCCACGTGGTCGCCCGGTTCTAGCCTTCCTGAAGCCACCGGGCAACCACTAACAGGAGAAAACAGCTGCCTTAGCAAGCACGTCTTGGCACAGCACTCTAGACTATGAAGGGAAAGAAGATGCATCCAAATTTAGTGATTTTTAGAATTTTTAGAAACCCTGCCTGTTCATACGACTAGTTAATGAATTTGAAGTGGTCAGTCCATGCCCATTGTAACCTACAATAAGCCATTCTGACAGCAGATCTTACAGGTATTTCTGTAAAACCACAATAACTTTCCTTCATTTACTAGTTTTCCTTCATCCTCCCCAGCCCTTGCATTTCAAAATTCCTGGTCTTGCTACAAAGGTCACATCGAGCTAGCGTAAGCTCCAAGATCTGTTGTTCAGAAGCAGGAGGCCACAGAGTTCAATAGACTCACTGGAAGCAGCCATGCTCGGAACGCCGCAACGGGATTGCGCACAGCAAGCTTCCCCACTGGAACTTCTAATTAACCAGGGATAAAAGAAATATGTTTATATCCTTATTTTAGAGAGGATATGAGTATCACACAGCGACATCAATGCATCTCTTTGAAGATGCACAACTTAGTTGGAATACAATCCTTTAAAGGTGCAAATGAACACGTTCTGAAGAGCCCATGCCACAAACAAAAGCCAAAAGCGGGTCCGAAAGGCCGACCTTCTTGGGCGCACGCTGTGCTCAACGCAAGGTTGCCCGCGCGCGGACGGGACCCAGTCTCGGCCGCCAAGACACTTCACATGAGCTCCGAACATTGCATGCACGTTTCCAGGCCACGTATAATGAAGTAACTTCATTGTTCCTTTTCCTCAACGGAATGTAGAAAGGTAAAGAAGGAAAGGAGTTCTTCAAGAAAAGGTACCTTAAACTTATGTATTTGGGAGTTGTAGGACCTCCTTGTCCTTGGAGAGAATCTCAGAGTAGAGCCCTTCCCATGGCATTTCTGCACAATGCAGGGGAAGGGACACAGCAGGTTTGAGGACACATGCGACACAACCGAATCGAGTGCTGAAACGCTTCCGACAGCAGGAGGCAATTTGGAGCCTGGCCAGAACCACTGAGTTAAGAAGTTCAGTCGATGCTGTGGATTAGGAATACGGAACTAATTACGCAGGCCTCATAGAGTATTATATACCAAATCATAACCAAAACACGGCCGATGACGGTGCACGCGGTGGGAGCAGGAGTGGCGCGTCGGAGCCGACTCGACGGCAGCGCCCCTCACCACGGATGCAGATGCAAACCCAGCGTGGCAGTTGGTGAGGTGCCCAACGGAGCCGCGCAGGTAGCGGGGCCGCGGCTACTGCAGCGCCGGGCACGGCCTGCGCATCCTGCCGGGGCACGAGAAACCCGAGTGCCATCTTCCGCAGCGCATTTGGAGGGAGTTCTGCCGATAACAACATCACACTTTTCCTTGTGCTGCAGCCGGATGAGAGGAGCCCGCGGCGTTGGGCTGGATCGATCCGATCGATCCCAGAGGCTCTGTGTCATTTCCAGGGGATTTGCTAAAGAAGCTACTTATGTCCCTTTTTCATTTGCACCAACTCATTACCAGCTGCTGCCGCTCCGCGCGCCACGGAGGCGCCCGCTGGTGTCGGCCGGCCGCGGCGCGAGGAGGTAGCGCTGGTGGGACGCACCGGCCCCCCAGACGCACGCTCCCTTTCCTCCCTCTTTAAAGGGCAGCCCCGCACCAGCCTGAGCAACTGATCCCCCGGCTTAACTTTTAAATTAAGACCATTGTAAATTTGGGGACTCGAGCGGCGGTGCGGAGGACACCCATAATCCTTTGCAAATGTCAAGTGGCTCTCGACAGCGGTTACTTCTCAAAGGTAGCTAGGTTACAACGCGCGCCCTAATGAAAAACGCCGCCGGGCCCCGCGCCGCGCCGCTTCCGTCAATACACACAATATCAGCGGGCTTTGCGGGGATTAGAGGCGGCTCTCGCGCTTCCCCGGGACACGGCGATCGCCCGCGCCCGGAGGAGGGCACCGGCTCCGCGGGGAAGGGCCGGTGCGCGGGGCGCCCGCGGATCCGCTCCAGCCGTCCCGCACCGCGGGAAGAGCGGCCAGGGAGCTGCTGTCAGAACTAACATGCTGCCCCAGAAACCCCAACCGCAAGACTTAAGAAGGCAACGCGGCTAAAGCGCTTCCGCAGGTCTCGAGCCACTAATCTCTACTAACGCTCCTCCGCTTCGAGGACTCATCCAGCGCCCATCGGATTCAAAGAAAAAGTGCGGAATTGTGTCAGTGAGCACTGAATAAGGCCTTTGACTCCACAGATTTATTTCAAACAGAAAAATGTAACATATTGAAGCAGTAATATCGAATACGGCGTGCTTACGGACTAGATCACGTTATTTCAGGTGCTGAAAGTGACTTCCCTGGGATCAAGCGCAGGGACCACCCTGCCGTGTCCCGACCACGGCCCGCTCGTCCCCAGGATGCTTCCCGCTCCGGTGATTCCCAGCTCTCACAGGGAATGTGACGGAAGGCGCTCGGGGAGGTAGCGCAGGCCGCCCTGCTCTGTGTCTCGCGGCAGGGAAATGCCACCCACGTCCAGATTAAGGATGATTTTGGTAATCCGTCGCGTTACTAGAATTACAGGAATCACCAAATCTCCCCATTGTGCTTCTCTATCAACACAAATTCCTCTCCCAAGTTCTGTGGGAAACGAGCGAGATGATAGGAGGTCCAAAAGCTGCGACACTCCGAGCTCTTGAGCCTTCCTCATATCGAGGAAAAGGAGCCAAGAGCGCAGGAGGGACCGGTGCAAAGACCGCTGACACGGACACCACATCACAGTAGTGGGAAAAGGTAAGAAGTAGGAAAGAAGAGGCGCATTGACACACACAGGGGCCAGGAGAACCTTCCTCAGCCAGACACTTGTTCAGTTCTCTCTGCGCTCACAAAAATCTCCTGCTGCGTAGGGAAGGCAGAGGAGCGAGACCCGGTCCCGTCGGGCCTGTGCTGTCAGAAACCTCTTAAACTCTTCTTTAAAGATCACAGAGACCTTAAATCTGTTAAAACAAGCAAATTAAAAAAATAGAGAGACCCTAGACTGACTGAATAACAGTTAAAGGTTAAATACCCATCACTTGCTATGTACTTGCGGGGAGAGATTTTTTGTTTTAAATGGTAATTTCAATTTGAATTTTTCAGGTCGACATTTGTGTTTCTTGAGAAATCCATACCACTCTCCGAGCATCTTCAAGCAGCGGACAGATCTGCACAATCTGCACTCTAATTTAAAAGATTTGTCTCCGCGAAAATCCCAATCCCAATCAAAGGTAATGCAGCTGGAGCTCTTGTAAGGCTTTGAAGTCTCTTTAAAGACTATCGCCAGACTGACGGCAATAAAAAAGCAGCAAGTCTCTATTAGTTAAAATTAGCTAACCGATTCCTAGTAATCCTCCCCGTTATCACTAACCCCCCCAGCGCAGGTGCCAGGCTGCACGGGCAGACGGGATGTTCCCTTCTGGAGCATGACGTGACGGGAGCGGCTGGGACGAGGCGTCGCCACCGGAACGCTCCATGTCGCGGAGTCCACGAGGCGCTGCGGAACGGTAAAGTCATCCATCACGTGTATTTAAAGTTGAATTTGCCGATACTTTATGGTATTGGATTTTATTTCTATTAACATTTTATGCTGAAATTACAGAATGATTCGTGAGTACTGAATTTTTGATTGCTTTTACACTTGCCGGGACACTATTAACGTTGATTTACGTTAATAGCGCTGTAAGAAGATATTAACAATGAAATTTCCAAAAGCACTTAGCATCCCATAATTGGAGTTAAATGACAAAAAAAATGAAGCGATAATAAACTACAGCAAGAGACAGAATTTTTGACAATACTCCCCCTAAACTGTATTTTTCAGAGAAAATTCACACGGGACAATTTTATAAAAGAACGCAGCCCCCAAAGGAAGGAGAGGGCTTTCTTTGGCGACCGGGTGGCAACGTGGTGGCCGATGGAGACGCGGGCCGAGCGCGTGTCCCTCAGCGCTGGAGACCCAGCACAGGCCAACGGGATGAGACACTGTCACGGGGCTGGCGGGTACCCCGCGCTGCAGAGCTGCTGTACTGCAGTCAGACAGTTGAACCGTAGACAAAATAACTCAAATAACCTCGAAATAAGTTCCCACTCACCTGCTACTGCAGGCNATAACTCAAATAACCTCGAAATAAGTTCTTGCTCACCTACTGCAGGTGCTGAGGGACTGGAAAGACCTCCCAGCACTTTTCTCTCCTGCTCCTTCACCTCCAGCCTCGTTGCTGACGACTGACCCATTCGGGTCCAACCCCGTGCTGCATCGCCCCGTGCTGCGACCCCAGCGGGTGGTGCAGGCGGCTCCGGGGACCCCATCCTCGGCGCAGCAGCGGGGCCACCGCTGCCAACGGCCCCGTGCAGAACCTGTGCCGGACGGAGCCGCTCGCAGGCCGCTCTGCAGCGCGCTGAGCTGGGGACACCGGAGCAGCAACGGGCTGGGAGACCCTGCGGCTGCCCCGGTGGCTGCTCCCGCGCGGGGAGCTTGATTTCCTTGGAGCTGAAATCAGGCTGCAACTTCCCCCCCACCCCCCGAAACCAGAAATTCCCTAAATTCTATTTCAAGACCATTCGTGTACTGTTTTTAAATCTTCTGTTTCCATTAAAAAACTCTAAAAGCAATTTTCGTACGAAAAGTGCTGCAAGGCACTTCCCTGTTTTCAGCGCATTCGGTTAAATTGCTCATTTTCCCAGTCAAAGAGCCTACCGGGTAATGTGAAATATCATATGAAAATTTGGAACAAAAAAAAAACTTGAAACAAAAATCTTAAAATAGACAACAGAGAGAAACAAAATAAACCATCTGATTTACTTCAAGCAGATCTGGAGAAAATGTCAAAAGTGTTTGTATAGGTGTCTGTTATCGGTGTTGTTTAAACGGTGCTTTTGTTAGGAGAAGAAGGAAGAAGTTCTGCCAAGCATTTGCAGGCTGTTTTAATAGAGAAAATAACCAATAAAATATTATAATGTAAGGAGGTCCTTTTGTCATTCTACTCTGACCAGCAGGGAAGAACACGTCAGGTTTTTGCTAAAAAGAAATCGTACCCGCATTATTTCATGGTCCACTAAAACATGGAAGAAAGTCACATTGGAAGTCAAATTACACGGTAACGTAATGAAAGGTCCTGTTTGAACTTAGGAAAATAAACATCCAGCAATAACAACCTTACCCAAGCGATGACACATACGGAGTGTGATTCAAATGGGCAAAAGCCAAGGAAACGGGAAGGGAACCCGGCTCGGCCGTGCTGCAGATTTACGCCCGCGCTGGTGGAAGGCAGAGGGGTGGCAGCGACCTCCCAGCCGAGCGCTGCCACCCCAAACGCAGCGACGGAGCCGCTGCCGCGGCGCGCACCAGGGCCCACGCTCGCCGCGACGCAGACGGGTCACCCCCGGTACAACAACATGCTCAGTGGGCAGGAAAGGCACGATGCTGTGTCATAAAAAATAAAATATCTTTTATTTTGAAAGATTAGAAATGTTTATTTTCCTTGGCAGAAGAACTGTTTCACACAGAGAGGCATATCTGGGCTACAGCTATCGTTACCTATTAGAAAAATTACCTTTTATCAGCTTGAACCATGGCTGCTTACAGGGAAAGTTTGTCATTACACCACAGTAAACAGATCAAAGGGAGCTGCTATGCTACTACATTGAATATGCACCCTCATTTCTTTAGAATTAAAATTTAAATTAACCCAGTGCATTTAGAAGATAGTTTGGGGGTTTATTAAGGAACTGCTGTTTCTCCCTTGCGCACGGTGTAACCGGCAGCAGGTAACGCCGGGGAGCGGAGGCGGCGGCCGAGGCGCAAGCCCAGGGCTCATGGACGGGCAGGCGCCGCGGGGACTGTGCGGACAGCGGGAAGGCCCCGCGGATCGGAGCGTTGGGAGCACCGGGGCTGGGCGGATGGCGACAGAGGCCGGCGCAGGGCACAGCCTGCACGACCGTCCCAGAGGAATGAGCCATGCACCAGGGACGGTGCCACAAGGGTGTCCGGGAGAGCAGAGGTGACACCACGGTACCAGGAAACAGAACTATCAGGAAACCCGCACTCTGCATGGGGAAGCTCCTGGGAAGAGGAGCCCTCTGCAAGCAGCAGCTCCCGAGGCGCTGTGCTGCGCCGCCGGCGGGGTGACCGGCTCATGGAAAAACACCCTTTGATGAGGGCTCCCGCAGCAGCCACCGCAGGGAGGCCGCAGCAGTCCCGCGTGCCCACGGCGCGGGCGCCGCTGCCGCGCGTGTTCGCTCACACCTCCGCGGCGAAGCCGCTCGCGGGGGCCGGAGCCGCAATTAATCCGTGTCACCGGGAGGACGCAGCGCCGGCAGGATTTACGAGCGGCTCCGAGCTGCGGCGGCGAGCGGGGGCACCGCCGCCCCTCGCGGCATAAATGCCTCCGCTAATTGGATTGCTGGAGCTAATCAGAAGCCGGCGAGAGAATGAACAAACCCGGCTGCCCTCCTGCTGGGGCGCTGATCAAGCGGCCAGCGGGGCTCGGCCGGGCGCCGCGTGGCTCCCCGCGCCCCAGAGCGGCGTCACGAGCTCCTGCCCCGGCCCTGGCCTGGCTGTGCGTGCAGGAGGAGGCGGCAGGCACAGCGGTGCCCATGGAGGGAGCAGACCCCATAGCACGTGGTGGGGAGGCGGCAGCACGCGGCAAGAAGCTCCGTGCTGACCGCGGCCACCCCGTCGCGGCGGTGGTGACGGCCAGCGCAGCAGGGCACGGAGCGGACACCCCTCGCCCCGTCGGCCCCTACTGCAGCCCCAAGCGGTGGGAAGGGGCTGCCCGCTCTGTGCCCCGTCACCCTGGCTCTTGACACCTTGGGTATCCACCTCTCCCACGAAGGAGGGCAGCCAGGGGGTGCACATGGAGAAAGCGCAGCCAGGAACCTCCACATGAGAAATCCCTGTTTCCACATGGGAGAAGGGTCAGCCGTGCTGACAGCAACGTGCACTGCTACTGCCCGCTGCTGGCCCCAGGCACTGCGCACCTGCCCTGTGTCCCACCCGTGAGGACACGGCTGCTGAGCCACCCACTGCACAGCCGCTCTTGATGACCCCCTGCACGGCACACCCGCTGCTGCCCCCGTGGTTGCACACCCGCTGTTGATGACCCCGTGCATTGCACACTTGCTGCTGACCCCGTGCACTGCACATCGAGGCGACACTGGGGATGGGCAGCGCGCGGGCCGGCCCTGCGTCGGCCCCGCGCCGGCTGCGCCTCCGGCACGTGCTTGACACCTTGCGGCCGCCTCCAGCCCTGCTCACCGCCCTCTGCTCTCCCTCCGTCTCCTCGCATGCAGACACATGGTCTTGAAAGGGGATCCTAGGAAACGATGATTAAAACCAACGATCCTTCTTCATGCAAACACTCGTCCACGTTTTAAGTCTTTTTGGAGCCACGACAGAAAATAACCCTTGTATTTATGCAAATTTCGAGGTGGCGTGTGCTGATGGAAACAAAACAGAGCTGGAGCGCAGCCAAGGCATGGCATTGACGGGGCCGCGCGGCTGCTGCCGCCCGCTCCGCCGCAGAAAGCAGCTGTGGGGAAATGGAAATCGCGGAGCCCCCGGCGAGCCGGAGACCCGCAGGCGCACGCATTCCTGCGCCCGTCTCCGCGGAGCCGCGCGCCCGGCCACGGCGCCGCCGTCGCCTGTCGTCCCCCGCGAGCCTCCCTGTCCCGCGCTCCCGACGCCCCTTTCAGGAATTTACAAACATTTTCCGCGGATCAATACGGGTATTGATTCCTCATTGTGAGCGAGCCGCGTGTCTTTGGCGGTCCAACCTGGCAGCGCGAGCAGCCGCGGGCTGCGGCAGCCGCGCGCGCGCACGGACAACGGGGAGAAACCCACCCAAGGCGAGAGGGACCAGATCTCGCCGGCTTTGCTGCCAGCAGCGGAGATGGATGGAGAGGAGGAAAGGAGGGCTGGAGACGAGGCACGGGAAGGCATCGGGAGAGGAGGGAGCTCAAGGGAGGAAGCAAGAGCATGAAAGACAAAGTCACCGCCGGAAAACGGGGACCGGGGCATCCCTGCGCTCGCCGTCGTGCGCACGGAGGCAGAGGACTCGCCGCGCCGGGAGCGCAAAGTGACTCACGGTTTTGGTATCTGCTACGTAAGAGCTTTGGGAGATTCCTTGGCTTGCTGACAGAAGAGGAGGAAAGCAGCGGCAGGGAGGTAAAACATGATTCCTTCCTTCCTTCCTGGGAATATGCAGTCGCCGGGGCTGGCGGGAGCAGCGCTCTGCTCCCTCATGATATGCAAAAGGAGAATAATTAAAAGCGCCAGCATCACTTGCAAAGTGAGTAAACACAAAGCCTTTCAAAACCTGCTCTTCAGCTAATGAGAAGCTGTAATTTCTTATACTTAAAGGCAAAAAAAAGACACTGATGAGGCTCAGCGGAGTGTGTGCATGCGCGCCTGCGTGTGTGTGCATGTGTTTGTAGATATGAGAGAATCGGTTAATTGTTGATGATGTTTAGAAAAGGGATTATGAGAAAAGACACTGAAATGATGACAGGAAACATCTTGGATCAGAGCCAAAGAAATAAAATAATCAAGGACAATCAAGCCTGCAGCTCCGCAGAAAGCGCCGACGGTTCTGTCGGGGACTTGGGAGGAATTTCCCAGGGCTTTCTCGCTGCCGATGGAATACGCTTGGCACCAGGAGGGAGAACGGAAAGGAGCAGTTCGCCCAGGGGATGATACAACAGAGGACTATGGAGCTGCGCTATAATTCAGAGGTTAAACAGCTTTGTCTAGTTATTTGTCAGATGGAGACTCCTTTCTACCCACATCTGACCTGGTCTGTGAAAATGCAACTTCCGAGAGCCTCTGTCGGGAGCGGGAGCTGGGGGCTCTCCACGCGCCTCTCCAGGACTGCGGTGACGTTACAAAAACAAAGGGAAGGAGCTGGAGGGAGCGGGTGCTCCCGGGGCTGGCAAGCCGGGAGCGGAGCAGGTGAGCGGAACACGCAGGCAGCTCCCCTCCTCGCTCCGGGGACGGGAACCCCTCGCTGCCCGTGGGGAGCGAGGGCACTGGCGCCCAGCACGGAGGGTGACAACCGCCTGGAGACGGGCGGGAGCTCCGCTTCTCGCCTAGCCGAGCGCAGCCCGACGAGCGGATTTTGGTGAACGTGCCTTTTCTCCTGGTTTAACCTTGGCTGGGGAAGAGGACGGGGGGAACCTGAAGGCGTCTTAGGACTGCCACGGTGTACGTGAGCTACAGAAATGCCGTTTCTTTGTTTTGGACGTTAAAACTCCCTCTTATTTCATTAGCGCCGCGTTTTGGGCGTTGCGCCCGGGGCTTGCCGGCAGCCGCCGCGCGGCTCCGCGGGGACGTGGGCACGAGCCCCTGGCACGCGGCGCCTGCAC
>VWPW01021905.1:0-27841 GCA_013389825.1 Crypturellus undulatus | reverse complement strand
ATGTTCCCACAATATAATGCTCCACTTCATACATAATCCAAACTCAGTAGCTCAAGCCCAGACTCCAGTTCTATGGCATTACTGATGCATTTCTGTTTCCCATAATGGAGACAAGAAGCTGGCCACTATTTCCACCTCTTCACCTTAGGTTCAGTGACTCACAACACATTCTGCTAAGAAAACAATCTTATTGCCAGTGACTTCAATTTCTACTTTAGCTCAAACAAGAGCGGTCTGGACTTCAAAGGAAAATTTCATGAAATCTCAATGGGAATTCAACATTTAATACCCTTGTACATCCTGTACCAAGGAAATCTGAGAGCTGGGACTCAAATTCAGAAGATCTTTTTTTTCAAATGAAGCAACTCACAATACAGAGTGGACCATTCAGTCCATGAGCTTGTCACCAAAAACCAGGAATAAACCTCAGAAATAATCCAATAAATAGAAAAAGGCCTCCTCCAGGAATTATTAAACAGGGTAATTACCCTGGGCATTACCGGCAGATTGATTTCTCAGAGTTGCCACTTTCTGAGGCATAAGGAACGCTTTGCAGTAACAGATTTTACAATTCCTGTCATTCCCACACTGACAACTGAACTTACTAAACTAGAAACCATACTCTCACTTCCCCAATGAGTTTCTTTGTGTTTCCTTTCTACGATTTCAGTCATTATTGGCTGAGGGACAATAATTTGGTTTGTTGGGGTCACTAACCATCCTTCATTAGTCAATGTTGCATTTAGTGTAGCTGCTAAATTCTTATCCATCTCACCATATTTAGACCTTACCTCTGGGAGCTCAATCCTTTTTACTGGTACGAGAGTCAGGATGCCTTGTTCAGCAGCCTCCTTTGCGGTTTTATCCGCCAACGTGTTTCCCACATTTACAGCTGTCTGGCCAAACTGATGTGCTTTACAATGCATTATGGCCACCTCTCTTGGTTGTTTTACGTCCTGTAGAAGCTGAAGGATTTCTTCTTTGTACTTGATGGGTGATCCTTGAGAAGATAACAGCCCTCTCTCTTTCCAGATGGCTCCGTGAGCGTGGACCACTCCGAATGCATATTTGGAACCAGTCCATATATTTACCTTTTAGTCTTCGGCTATTCTGAGAGCCTGGTTCAATGCCACCAACTCTGCCTTTTGTGCTGATGTATTGGCAGGGAGGGACTCTGCCTTTAACACCTGGGTAGTGGTAACTACTGCGCATCCAGCAATCCGTTTTCCACCTCCTACAAGACTGCTGCTATCTGTGAACAACTCCAGATCAGGATTAGTTAATGGCTCATCCCTTAGATCCTGTCTGCTTGCATACACATGTTCAATAGTCTGCAAGCAATCATGATATAGAGGTTCAGAGTCCTCTAATTTGGAATTCAAAAACATTGCAGGGTTAATTCCTGTGGTAGTTTTAAGCTCCACATCAACCTGTTTTAATAGGACAAACTGATATTTCAGCATACAGCTAGGAGACAATCAATGTCTTCCTTTTTGTTCCAGAACAGATATTACCATATGAAGCACATAGACTGTGATCTTCTGTCCAATCACCAGCTTTCCAGCTTCCTGAATCAAAAGGACGATTACAGCTACTGCCCACAAACATCCTGGCCATTCTTTACTCACATTGTCCAGCTGTTTGGAGAAGTATTCCACAGCTCTCCTCCATGCCCCTAATTTCTGTGTTAGTGCTCCCATGGCCAGGTGTTGCCTTTCATGTACAAAAAGCTCAAAGGGCTTTGATAAATCAGGTGATCTAAGTGCTGATGCCGACATCAGGGTCCTTTTCAAGTTTTTAAAGGCTGCTTGGCATTCAGGGGTCCACAATAGGTGGTTCTCTTTGGGCTCCTTTAAGGTTTCATAGAGGGGCCTTACTGTCAATCCATAGTTAACAATACACAGTCTATACCAGCCAACCACACCCAGGAATGCCCTCAGCTCTTGTGCAGTTCTTGGTTCTGGAGTTTGGCAGATTGCCTCTATCCTGTCATTTCCTAGTCTCTGTTGTCCTCGTGAATCTCGAGACCTAAATAAATCACAGTCTCCTTTCTTGATGTGCAATATCCTCCGGCTTAGTCTCTGGTTTTAGTGTACCCTTGACCGGGTCCACCAGCTTGGACCGACTGGGAATTTCTTTTGCCCATACCAGGGGGGTCACTGCATCCTCTACTTCGATAGGGATCTTTTCCTCCTGCTTGCCCTGTAACACAAAAGCACTCGCCTTCACAGCCTTGATTCGGGTATCAATAATTGCACATCCCCATCTTTAAAGATTATCTTCACTTCTAATTTCCTTAATAAGTCACTACCAATCAAAGGCTTAGGACAGTTGGGTATATATAGAAATTGGTGAGTCATCCATTGTTTCCTTAACTTGAATTTTAAAGGTTTTAAAAAAAGGCCGCATTTCCTTGTTCCTTGTGGCACCAACAACACTTACAGTATCAGAGCTAAAATTTCTATTGCAAGTATTAAGTACAGAATAGGTAGCTCCTGTATCTATCAAAAATTCTATTTCTTCATTCCCCAGTTTTAATGTAACCACAGGCACAGCTAGTGTTGAATCCCCCAGTCCCCGTCAGTAATCTTCATCTAATGTCATCAATTTGACTGCCTTCAGAGCAAGGTCCAACTATAAAAACAGAAGCCATCTGAATAGCCTCCTCTGATTTCTCAGGATCCAAATTAGTGTATTTTCAAGCAGTCGCTTTCAGTCATTTCATAAAGGCACTTGGGGACTCGTTTGGCTTCTGCTTTATCTCATATGATTTTGACCAATTTATTGCTTTCAGCATAGCATGTCTAACCCCAAATAATATCCATCTCTGATATTCGGTCAGGAGTTCTCATGGTCCCGACTGATTAGGATCCCACCCGGGATCCGCAGTAGGAAAACTCTGGTCTACTGTTCCCTGCAAATCCCCATTTGCATGTGCCCCTTCTACCTGTTTTCGAGCAGTATTTAAGACCATTCTCTTTTCAGTACTATCTAACAATGTGTCTAACATGTAGATTATTCCAGTCAGGATCTTGGGTCCTGATTATAGTTTCAAACACTTTAGCTACCCTCTCTGGATCCTCCCTGTAAATACCCGCAGCTTCCTTCCAAGACATTGAATCTGTTATCAAAAATGGCACTTTTACTGAAACTGGTCCGTCACTCCCCACCGCTTGTCAGAGAGGGGCTTGAACAGCTTCATTCAATTCCTTCTGCCAACCTCTAGTTTGTCCTGCAATTGGACTAAAGTCCTCCGCCCCTGTAGAACGGCTGCATTCCCTTTGATTCACATCTTTTCCATGTGCTCCTTCTATGTCCTGAGGTTCAGTACTGACTCCTGTCATTTCCCCCTCCTTCACCTTCCCCTGTTCTTTGACGAGGGGCAATCATAAACTCCAGATTCTCCTCCTCTTCTCCTTTGCACTTCAAACTACAAGCCGTCTCCTCAGCTTCCTCCCCCTGCCCCCCCCGCCTCACTCCTTTTCGAGAGCTATCACCACAGGATCAGAGGGAAGCATTCCACATCCTTTTTGCCATTCCGGGTGATGTCTCAGGGCAAAGAACAAATCTACATATGGGATTTCATCCCATTTTCCCTCCTGTCTACAGAATAACATCAATTGCAATACAGTACTATATCTTAAAGTTCCATTCCTTGGCCATTTCTCCTGGTCTTCCAAAATATACATCGGCCACCAATGATTACAATATTCCACAAGCTGTCTTGGCGTAAGAGGGTCTGTCCCTACTTTTTCCCAATGTTTTAAAATACATTCGAGAGGAGATCTTTTCAAGATCCCTTCTTCCCCTCCTTCCGAGGAACAAATATTGGCCATTACGTGGACGCGTTATGGGTCTGCCCCCCCTTTTTCTTATAACAGTCAACAAATACAGACACGAGCAACCGACACGAGAATACCGATGCCGCTCTGAATTTCAAAACGTCACAATCAACCAATCATCGAATACAAGATCTAGACGAGGAAACCTGATCCTGTTCCAAGCTTCGACACCACATTATCCAGCAATATTGGTCTGAATTTAACCCTTTGACGGAACTTTAACACACAGGATCCTGATTTCAACCTTTACCCTTTTTGCTGCAGCTACCCTGAAGCCCTTCCCTGCAAAGTTTTCGCTTTGTCTAAGGTGGGCACCTTTGGGGTGGGAATCTAATCTACCCCTCGACCAAACCTGTCCCTTCCCTTAGGTACGTACCTTTGTCCAACCCTGCAAAGCTTTCACCTTGTCTTACGGGCAGGCAATCGCTTTTTAAGGATCCTTTTATAAAGAAAGGAATGCCTTTACCTTCCCAGGGGTCTTGCTCAGAGTTCTTCGGTCCGGGGATCGGAGGTTCTCCCCGAGAATCCCTCAGTGGCAGCTGGAGGTCCTGCGATCCCACGGATCCGTCAAGGTTCAGAAGCGGTGTCCCACCTGGGTTACCAGAAACTGTCACCGAAAACCGGGAATAAACCTCTTAGCACCAATGTAGTATTAAGAAGCAGACATCCACTTTATTGCAGTGCTGGGTGCACGGGGGATAGCTCCACCTATCATGCACACCCTAAGGTGTGTTTGCTAAAACTTTTATTTCTCTATTATCTACATATGCATTAAACTCTAGAAATGATCATACATATTCCTTCTATTTCCTGGAACTAATTATAATATACTCCACCCTTGTGCGCGTGCACCCTCTGCCCCTTTGGTGGTCTCTGGTGGTCTTTCAAGACCCCTGGTGGTCCTCTTTCCGTGTCCATTTGATGACCTCTGGTAACTCACTTCCATATATGGCCCCATTTTGGCTCAGAAGGCCCTGTTTTGGTCCTACTGCCCAGTTTCATCCGCTTCCTTGAAGATATGGTGATCCTTATCTTGGTCTTCAACTGGTGTTTGCTGTTTTGTCTGTATTCTCTCATGATGTCCCAGTAACACCTGCTCTTTTGTCCATACTCTCTCATAATATACCAGCAACAGCAGCAAAAATATGTCCTTGGGTGCATTCTCTTCTGGGGTTTCTCATAACAAGCTGATCTAATACATGAATACAAGAATCTATTTATTTATTCTTCTACAAATAGTAAAAATCACTGTTGTATAGTGTGGGGAGAGACAGCTATTGTATCGTTTCTACCAATATCTAAGTAGCTGATGAAGATGTGCGGAAAATCAGGTAGTTAAGAACCTAATGCCCACAAAGGAGTCCTAAAACTTTATTCAAATAAAGGGAGAGTCCACCGGGGCATACCCCTCTGGGGTCTTTAAAATTGCTGGAGGAAGCAGCCTCCTTGAGGAACGCCCCCTTCTTTTCCCCATTGGCCAAGGTACTCAGAATTTACTGACTTTACCGCCTATACTGAACTCCCTGCCCCCATCCTGTTCTCCCCTGAGGTCAGCTGGCTCCTTTGTCCCCCTTGCCAAAGAATGTGTGGCAATTCCCTCATTTGTAAAGGCATTGACTTATTGGCATATGCTCCTTTGTTCCACCCACTCATGGCTCTGGTCAGTCCTCCCCCCTGCATATTCTCCTTCCTCCTGCTCATCAGCCAAAGAATGTGGGGTAACTCCCTTATTTGTAAAGAAAGAAATAAACTTGTTTGTTCTGCTCAAAGACATGATGGAGAAGATCTTGTACTCAGGTAAAACTGAAGGATTTGCTTTAGCCAAAGTGCTACGTAATTCTAATGTATAATGCAGGGTTTCAGTAATAATGTATACGGAAATAAAACCTTTACAAGAGAGTAGAAATTTCACTTTTCAATTTGACTACATAGTTTTATTCAAATTACACATCTGACTAATCTCCATCAGAGAGATTTCATTGGGGCTACACAGCCAGTGGTTTCTGCTGTCACCTCATAAGGAAAGTGGAGACTTATACTAACTTCTTTCTGAATGAAGAAATCCATTAAAAATGGGAGGTGTACAGAAGAAACACTGCACAGTGCACTTTGCTAGGAAGGTGGCTACTCATTACCTTTTTCCAAACTTTTAGATTTAGATAAATTAAATGGGGCAGGTGGGAGGGGGAAGACAGGAAAGAAGGGGAAAAGTCATTTCTACTGAGATTTCTAGGACTTATATTCAAGGCCACAGGATCACATAGATGGTTGCATCTATAAGCCATGCTTAGTGCACATTGACCCTCAGAGTGCCTCTAGTAATTCTCGAAACTCACTGTGTGCCACTTGGTCAGTCTCCACACATAAAAACCCATGTAACTGCCTTTTCAGCTCAGACCTCAAAGGGAAGGGCTCCAGAGCGGACGCTCGCACGGGCGGGGGGGACCTTTCCTGGATGAACAAAAGCACGGCAAAAGCCGTGAAGCAGGAAAGCGCAGGCAGCGCAAGACAGAGGCGGCACCAGCAGGGAAGACGTCCTTTCACTTTTCATCACTTAATTTAGTCTCTAAGATTTGTTGATATGTAATTGATTCTGACAGTAGGAAAATTTGACAGACCATCCATGAAAGATTAGCAGAGGATGCATACTGTAACACAGTCAACAGAACAGAAATTTAAACCAGGACTTCTCTCTC
Organism: Crypturellus undulatus; assembly: GCA_013389825.1. Taxonomy (NCBI): domain Eukaryota; kingdom Metazoa; phylum Chordata; class Aves; order Tinamiformes; family Tinamidae; genus Crypturellus; species Crypturellus undulatus. The sequence goes on along the minus strand of VWPW01021905.1, from coordinate 21,303 downwards.
CTATCTAATTTCTCTCCCCTTAAGACTATTCTGTATCAGTTATTCTGTCGCGCTCCTCTCGCCTACTTTCTCTCTCCCTCTGGTTTACAGTAAAAATCTTAAAGACTTAAATCCAGTATTTTTTTCAATAGAAAAATATCAAAATACAATCTTCTTTCCCCTTAATATAGCCTTCACTTTTGGAAGGGTTATCACTGAGCTTCTGGATTAAAAGGAAAAAAAATATAAAAGAAAAAATGGCAGCCTTACTATCATATTCTATTCCTCCACTCAAAAAACCAAACTCATTTGAGATATTAGTTTTTGAAAGAGGAAAAAAAAAAAAGCTCAGGTGCTCCAGGATAGGTTTAATACTATAAACACTATACAAAGAGAAGTGTATAAGCTTTAGCACTGGCTAAGCCTGTAGTTAGCTCCTAAGATCTCCTCATGCACTAAGAAGACTGGAAACCCGGATCAGTGAAATACCTCAATCTATGGTCCCTAAGTCCATCTGTGAATTCAACTCTCAAACTGTAGATGGTCACTCTGTCCTATAGCATTAGTCAAGCTAAAGAAGAAAACATGTTAAATAGAAATATTAAAATAAAAAAGGCTAGAGCTTCCCAGGTATTAAAATTCTTAGTATCTTAGGTACTTGTGAAAGGATTTCACTCCTGTAGACTCTTATGATCCCCATTAATGCAGTGAAAAAGTATCAAAGAGAAAATGTCACCTACTTCATAAAAGTATACAGTTCTGGTATTAGAAAAGAAATAAACTCAATTTTCTAATTTGCAATGTATTAAATATCCATTGAAACAAAGTGTCTCTGGTTCAAATGATTATTTTAATTAATAAACAATAATATGAGCAGTACCATGAGGTGAACAGTAACAAGCACAAGGTTTTTACTCAGGTTGCCTCACTAATACTCTGCTCAAATTGCATTAAATTGCATTGAATTATGTCAACAGTCAATATTTTTGCACATAATAATACATTATGCTGTTAATAATGCATTAATTAATAACACAAAGGAATGGATGCATATCAGTTTGGTAGTTTGAAAATATACAGACTATGCAATGTGTTTTGGGGTTTATTTACTGTCCAGGAGTATAAAAGACAGCTTTGGTTATACTCAAAACTATTTGAGAATTTCTTTGACATTAGTACAAGTTAAACAATAGCTAGAAAAAAAGTCATGTCTTCCTCCACTTGATGAATGCTATTACTCCATAAATGAATTGCACGTACAAAAGGGATTGAAAGATATAAAACAAAGTGATGGAAAAATTGGAAATAAAAATCTTTAATGTGGATATGTGTAGATAAAGAGCATAATGCCCATCAGTCAGAATCCTAAAAATTCTCATTTTGACAGAGTTGCTTCTAATGCAAACATAGCAAATGCAGTACATTCTCTTATCCAATCATAACCTAATCAGAATGAGAGAGAAGGCCAAAACTCCTGAGATTATTAATGTCAATACTATTCCCCCACACAAGGAATCTTGTAGCCCTCTTCTGGCAACACAATGATAAACATTCCCTTATCTAGTCCTTGTTCAAACTTCTCCACCCTTAATTTTGGACCACAGAATGTGAAAGCACTTTGGAGAAACACAATTACAGAAATTAACATTTGGATAACCCTGATGATTGCTATTGTATAACTGAAACTGCCGAATTGCATGAACTCTGTCAGTGTAGCAGAAAAATGAGGGAGAAACTTTGGGTACTGTTCTGAAGGAAAAGATAGGGAAGCGGGAAGTCTTGTGTAGGCGGGCTGGTCTCACTTCGCTAAAATTTGCAGCAGTGTCCAGTTGGCCGAAGAACTGATAACATCCAATAAGGGACCAAAAACATCTCACTGGCAGTGTCAGGAGCAGATAATCTTTTGAAACTTGCCTTGTGGAGGCACAGTACCTTGTCAGTAGATAATAGATACCTTGTTAATAGATAGTTAATCACAAGTATGTCCGTCTTATCAGCAGATAAAGAACAGAGCAGGAAAAGGAGGAGGACTGCAACCCTCCTGTGTGAAATGTCTTGTCAGAAGATAAGAGACAAAGCCAGGAGAAGAAGATATTTACAACCACATGGGTGGCAAGATGCTGATTGATTGTAATTTTAGCAACACTTGTGTTGGGAGAGTATAAAAGAAGTTGGTTTGAGAATAAAGTTGTCTCATTCTGCATCCCAGACTGAGTCCGTGTCTTCACAAGGTGCAACATTGCCTGAAGATTCTGTGAGAATCATCTTATAATAATGACCATAGCACAGTCACATAGTCCTTCTCCTGTGCTTTTAAGATTTCCTTCTGGAGAAGTCTGGGCTTCCTGGACCCATTTGCTCTTCAGGACTGTCTCCCAAGGGACTCTCCCAACCAGTGTATTAAATAGTGCAAAGTCTGCCCTCCGGAAGTCCAATGTAGCAGTTTTGCTGACGCCCCTCCTGACTTCACCAAGAATTGAAAACCCTATCATTTCATGGTCACTATGCCCAAGATGGCCTCCGACCACCACATCTCCCATCAGTCCTTCTCTGTTGGCAAAGAGCAGGTCCAGCAGGACTCCTCCCCTGGTAGGTTCACTTACTGGCTATAATAGGAAGTTATCTTCCACGCACTCCATGAACCTCCTAGACAAACATCTGGTAGGTTGAAGTCCCCCATGAAAATAAGGGTAGCCGATTGTGAGACTTCTGACAGCTGCTTGTAGAATGCCTGATCTGTCTCTTCATCCTGGTTGGGTGGTCTATGGCAGACTCCCACCAGGATATCAGCCTCGTTGGTCTTCCCCTTCATCCTGACTATTCCCTTGGTAACACAATCTGCCCTCCTAGTACACGTTAATAGGAGTAAATGAAGAGCGGAGCAGAATGGAGACACCGTGACCAAACTCTGTTGTACTCCCTGCAGAGGTGGTAACCTGATGGTGCCATGCAGCTGATAAGACACATAATATGATAAGATGTCCAGTGCTGGGCCAACAATGGTGGCAGACCAGTCCCTTCGGATGGACTTTGCTTGAACTTTTACTCATTATGATGCCAACACACACCTCCATCCCAAGTTAACCACCTCCAAGGTACAACCACTTCTCACTGAGCATGCGCTCTAGATTTTCAATTGACTATACCTTTAAATGAAAGCGAGAAACTTTTTCACCAATCAATAACAAAAGTAAGTATGACTAGAGTCACTCAAGTTCCATCTAAATGTAAAAAAAAAAAAAGTATAAAAGGTGAACTAAGGAGGGGAGAAGTGGTGGAAGACTCTATCTTAACTTCTGGATCAGTCGACAGGCTGAACTCCTTTCCTCCCCTCGGGTCGGGATGCCGCCTGAGGAGACTCCTCGAGGTTGAGAGCCCTCTCCCATCCTCTGGGGTGAGTGATGATTGCACATTTGTACATTAGAGCTAGCTAAAAATACCACGCTGTCATAGAGAATTTCCTGTAATGACATCCAAAATCTGCTTTGTAAACATTGCATTTGAATAAATCCTACTGTTCATGAACTTGACGAATTGTTTTGAACACAGTCAGAAATATAGTGGAAAGACTGTTTGTGAATCCCGTACTTCCAGAGCTGGGCCTATAGCTATCCCTATTAAGAGATAAGTCCAGCCGCCTCCAGTCCCTCCAACCCCTGAGGATCGGTGGGAATGCAAGGAGATTCATCTCTTACCAAATTTGCCCCCCACTTCACGCCGCAACACCCCAGTAGGAAGATAGGGAAGTAGGAAGTCCTGTGGAGGCAGGGTGGTCTCATGTCGCTAAAGAATGCCACAATGCCAAACTGGACACACTTGCAAACACTGATAAGAGACCAAGACTCATCATAATGACAGTGCAAAAAAAGCAGATGCTCTTATAGATCTCACCTGAAGTTTTTGGAAAAAGTGTTTTGAAAGAATGACCATAGCACAGTCACATACTCCTTCCCTAAAGGTATAAAAGATAGAGTCTAGCATTGATGCATTGAACAGGGATTGGGAACGACACCTGACCAACTCCTTTGACTGGACTGTGAGTATCTCTCCACTCCCCTTAAACTGGGACACTGGGCAAAAGTAACTGCTCGTGAGGTTGAGTCCCCGGTATATTCAGGATGCAGAAACACTAGCATTTTCAGACTGAGACGCTGAGAGCCCCCTGTACACACAGGGTGAAGTAACGCTATAGCATTCTATTTTATTTTACTTTTTTATTACATTTTATTTTTTTTTTCTTTTCCTTCTCTCTGGGACACGCACTGTACACGCTTGAACACTTAGTTGTGCTAATTGCTAATTCCTGTTTACTAGTTGATCAACCAATTCCTTTAATAATTGCCCCAGTTAATGGTGAATGTTGTTATCACAAAGATCTTGTGCTGGTGAATAAAATCAACTAACTAAAGCCCATTGGTCATTGTCCCTCTGGATTATTTTACTGTCTCCTTTAACGAGCTAGTGTGACAATACGTTATTTCCAAACAGGATTATTTCAGAAAACCAAAAAATTATCATGTTCTACTTCATATACATCTTTTGGCAACCACAACTCCCAGCTATTTTATTCTCAAGAGAAATATGAAAGAAGTTAAAATTGAACTGCATGAATGCCATACTTGATAGTCAAGTATAGTAACTGATGTGGCTCAGATAGATAGAGTTTCACTACCTTTTGGGAAACAACCCTTTGTTGGATATAAGGAGCTATTTGGCCAAAACAGGATTATGAGACACTCTACAAGAATACCAGGGAATGATATCTAAGTGATAGAAAGCAACTACTTCAAACCAGACACTTGTGGAGAGGAAATGAGAGATGGGCAAGTACCTGAGACTGCTCTGGTTAGTACATGGTTGCTTGCGAAGCAGGCAATGGTGACCCTTGTTCCTTGGCCCACATACCTAGGGCCTAGTTGTAAAAGACACTACTGTCTTTTGAAGTCACGTTCTCCCATTCATTTTGCTTAACGGTATCAGTCTTTCTTGCTTAATCTTCCATATTATTGATAAAGCAACGTGAGTGTCAGGTCAGGGCACTATGTGGCAGGTGGCTCCCCAGGGGCTGGTAGCAGTGATGGCTCCCAGTGGCAAGATGGGGCCTCATAGCCAGGGTACATCTCACTGCCCCGCAAGGGATCAGGACAGCCGCAGGCCCGGGCAGTAGGCACCTCTGCAGGTCTGGATCAAAGCCTGGCCATCAGTCGAAGGTTCCAGGTTAGTCCCGAGGCGGGTAACTCAAGTCAGACACAGTCCCACAATAGCTGGGCAGGTCCATGGTGACAAGGCAAGGACAAGTCAGTTTGGCCAGTGGTGTCCTGCAGGGGTCAGTACTGGGCCTGGTGCTGTTCAACTTGTTCATCAATGACTTGGACGAGGGCACAGAGTGCACCCTCAGCGAGTTTGCGGATGATACCAAAATGGGTGGAGTGGCCGAAACTCCCGAGGGCTATGCTGCCATTCAGAGGGACCTGGACGGATTGGAGAGTTGGGCAGAGAGGAACCTCATGAGGTTCAATGAGGACAAGTGCAGGGTCCTGCACCTGGGGAGGAATAACCCCAGGCCCCAGTACAGATTAGGGGCTGACCTCCTGGAAAGCAGCTTTGTGGAGAGGGATTTGGGAGTCCTGGTTGACAACAAGTTAACCATGAGTCAGCAATGTGCCCTTGTGGCCAAGAAGGCCAATGGGATCCTGGCCTGCATCAGGAGGAGTGTTGCCAGTAGGTCGAGGGAGGGGATCCTGCCCCTCTGTTCAGCTCTGGTGAGGCCGTACCTGGAGTATTGTTTGCAGTTCTGGGCTCCCCAGTTCAAGAAGGACATTGAGCTTTTAGAGAGGGTCCAGTGGAGAGCCATGAAGATGATTAAGGGACTAGAGCATTGGTCGTATGAGGAAAGAATAAGCGAGCTGGGCCTGTTTAGTCTGGAGAAGAGAAGGCTGAGAGGAGATTTGATCAACATGTTCAAGTACCTGAGGGGTGATTGTAGGGAGGATGGGGTCAGGCTCTTCTCCATGGTGGCCAGTGACAGGATGAGGGATAATGGGTGTAAGTTGAACCACAGGAAGTTCCACCTCCATATGAAGAAGAGCTTATTTACTGTGAGGGTGACAGAGCCCTGGAACAGGCTGCCCAGAGAGGCTGTGGAGTCTCCTTCTCTGGAGATCTTCAAAACCTGACTGGACACCACCCTGTGCCACGTGCTCTAGGTGTCCCTGCTGGAGCAGGAGGATTGGACTAGATGATCTCTAGAGGTCCCTTCCAACCTTAAGCATTCTGTGATTCTGTGAAGTCAGGTTAGGCCATCAGCCTACTGATCTGTGTCTCAGTCCAGATCGTCAGGGTCCATGGCCAGGCTCAGGCAGGGTGGCAATGCAGTGGGAGCTCCGAGGGGAGCAGCTACCATGGGACGGGGCGGTCCTAGCTGTGGCCTCCCCACAGGACTGCTGGAATCCTCCCTCCCAGGTCACCAGCAAGCAGGGAGCAGCCCCAGCTGCACTAGTCCTGCTGTGGTCCTCAGCCCTGTCAACCAAATGATCACCAGGGGAGTCCTCTCAGGGCCTGTATTGGAGATGTAAATTTCTGTGATCTGTAGAGTCACAAAAATCTCCTGTGGGAAGCAGAGGCCAGACCTTGAGAAAGAAGATGTTTGCCTGCCTAGGCTGAGCAATAAGGAGCACGGATGCAGCTACTCAGCCAGGTTCACAGGCAGCCCCCTCAGAAAACCTGTTGAAGCCGGCCGCTCGACCCGGCTTGTAGCCAACTTAACCACAGACGTCCTCCAAACTAGCTTTGGAGGTCAAACACTCAGAAATGAGGAAGAAGAGGAGGAAGGCAGGACCCTCGAATTGAGGGCTGGGACCCCCAATTGGCATGCACACCCAAGTGGGAAGAGTTGCGCAACTGAAGGCGGAGCTTGTCCGCCCTCCCCGGCCTGCGTACTGACCCTACCTGACAGGATGCACTGGGCATAGAGAGGACAGTGAGGAGAGAGGAGGGGGAAGGAGAAACTCCTAACTCTGAGGCCTGTGTGTCTCCGTGGAAGCCCGTCAGCAACTCTCTCTCTCTGATCTGCCAGCTCGAGAGGATGTTCCGATCCTGTATCCTGCCAGCAGGTATCACCTCATGAGTAGTTTTCCATACTTTGCTTCTTTTATGTGCTTTCACCTGAATAAATGCTCGATGTAGTTACCTCATTCTGGCATGATTATTGTCGAATCCTGAGCCCATTCGAACAGGGCCCTGACACCAAACTGTCTATTTACTAGTGACGTGTATTCATTAGTGACCTGTCTGAAGGGACAGAGTGTACACCCAGCAAGTTTGCTGATAGTACAAAACTGTGAGGAGTGGCTGAGACACCAGAAGGCTGTGCTGCCATTCAGAAGGACTACAATAGGCTGCAGAGATGGGAAAAGGGGAACCCCGAGGTTGAACAAAGGCAAGCGCAGACCCCTGCACCTAGGGGCAATAACCCCATACACCAAGACAGGCTGAGGGCTAGCCTGCTGCAGAGCAGCCCTGGGGGGAAGAACCTAAATCTCTCCCTCCACAACTACCTTTTCGTTAACATTGCTTAGAAAAAAAAAAAAACATAGAATAGAGGCATAAACCCTAATGTCTGCACCTTAGGCATAGTAAATGTTCATACATTGCACTCATTTGTTTCTCCATGCTTTAAGTGGGAAAAATGTGTTCATAAAAATAATTTGAGAAGTAGTATTTGCTCTCCTTTCTCCATTTGAAATAGAAAATATCAGTTGTATGAAATACTGCATCTAAGAGTAATTTTTACACAATGACAAGAAAGAAAAACCAATCTTTCATTTTCAGTATTAAAGATAATTAAAGTGAAATTCCTTTTTATGGCTAAGAGAATCACCATTGCAGATCATTTTTTCATCAGAAGTGGATCTCAATATCATTTTTCAAAATTTGCTGAAGCAGAGAAAAAAATGAAGTTGAATAATGGTTGTATACCTGTTGATACTGATCTATCTTTGTGAAAATGAGAAATGATCTTGTTAGAGAAGTTCTATTTTTGACATAATCTATGCCAGTAGATCTAATGTGCACATGAATTTCATGAAACATAAACTATGTATTTCAAGTTCTTCAGATTAAGTATAGAAATAAAGGTAGCTAGTGGAAAAGATTTTTCATAACAAGTGTGCTTTTTGAGAGAGTTTTGAAAAAAAAAAAACTGACAACTTCTTTAAAAACTGTTTCAGAATTCCTGAACTGTAAAAATTGCTGTAGGAGCCATTCTGCATTATTATCAGCACTGAATTAAGCCAATTTATAATTCACTGATGAAACTCAATGTGAGACATAAGATAACTCAGAAAAATACAGGGAAGAATGAAACTGCACTAGGCAATGAGACAATGAAAATGATGGCTTGGCTCTTTCCTCTTAAGCAATTTTTAAAAATGGAGTTATACCTGCCCTCAATTCAAGCAAAGGTTCCCTCCAAAAGAATATTCTCTAAAGAAGCCTGTATCTCTTACCTTTAGCATTTTTGCATTCAGAAGAGAAGGCATGGACAGACAACTGAAGCAACTGAACATGTGTGCCAAGAGAGAGTTATGCAATGCAAAAGATAATCAAACAGCATTTCAAAACATAGCATGAACTGAATACAAAGTACTGCTAATGGCTATGCTTGGTATACAGGTCAATCACTTTAATTAGAATGCATTAATCAGTAAGAAAATCAATGATGTAGTCTTTCCGGAGGTCATTAAATTTATATTAAAAGATCTGTAGTTTGGATTTAGTTGTTCTTTAGTTACAGATACACAGAACAATGCTTGACACAAAAGTGTTGCAGACAAATCTACTGGTCAAGTACAACTTTTAAGCATTTAAGCTGAAGCCGGTCTAATTCCTGAAAGAGGATTAGACATTGAAGCAAATATATCTAAAAGTATCAACAGCTGTTAGTGGACCAGGGGCCAGCAATCAACATGTAAGCAACAGAGAAAAAAAAAAAATCCTCTGTTTTGCATGACCTTGACATTCACAAGTGGCCATATGTCCCTCCAGAGCTCAAGACACAAAGACCTAGAAATTCAAACATAGTCATTGCAACATTTTGAGGATCCCAGACTCTGGATGGGGACTTACAACCATGCTTCAGCAGAAGTCAAAGTCAGGCTACAGAAGTGAGCACTCCATTGTGTGTGTGTGCATGTGTGTGTGGACACCCACAGTTTCCCCCTACTCTCAAGGGTAGTTCCTAAAAAGCTGGGAAGAATCCACTCTCCCCAGTCACCAACTATGTGAATTCGCCACAAGGATTTTGTCTGTAACTTTATTCGGCATACATGTACTATTTAGCCTTGTTAAACCATTTCCTCCACCCTCTTCCCAAACTGGCACTTACCAGTGAGCATCTCTCTCATGATAACATTATTGACCGGCTCTAACGAAGCCATTCTAGCAACTCTACAATTTCAAGCTACTTGAAAAAGTATTATGCATATTATATATATTGTATACCTATATCTAAATATATATAGTGTATATACATATATATATATATCAGAGAATCACAGAATGGTTGAGGTTGGAAGGGACCTCTAGAGATCATCTAGTCCAATTCCCCTGCTCAAGCAGGGACACCTAGAGCATGTGGCACAAGGTCGCATCTAGGCAGGTTTTGAAGTTCTCCAGAGAAGGAGACTCCATAACCTCTCTGGGCAGCCTGTTCCAGGGCTCTGTCACTCTCACAGTCAAGAAGTTCTTCCTCATATGGAGGTGGAACTTACTGTGCTTTAATTTGTACCCATTACCCCTTGTCTTGTCACTGGTCACGATCGAGAAGAGTTTGGCCCCATCCTTTTTACATTGTCCCCTCAAGCATTTGTATATACTGATAAGATCCCCTCTCAGGCTTCTCTTCTCCAGGCTAAACAGGCCTAGCTCACTTAATCTTTCCTCATAAGATAAATGCTCCAGTCCCTTAATCATCTTTCTTTCTCTACGCTGAATCCTTTCTAGAAGCTCCCCGGCCCTCTTATACTGTGCAGCCCAGAATTGCACCCAATACTCCAGGTGTGACCTCACCAGCGCTGAGGAGAGGAACAGGATCACCTCCCTCGACCTGCTGGCAACACTCCTAATGCAGGCCAGGATCCCATTGGCCTTCTTGGCCACAAGGGCACATTGCTGGCTCATGGATAACTTGTTACCTTCTTATGTATGTTATACATGTTACCTTGTTAGGAGAAATCCTAGACAAGAATGCACCCAAGGACATAATTTTCACTGCTGTTGCTAGTACCTCATGACAGTGTATGGACAAAACAGCAAACACCAGTTGAAGACGAAGAGAAGGACCGCTGTATCTTCAAGGAATCGGCTGAAACTTGGCAGTGGGGCCTAAACAGGGCTCCCTGAGTCAAAATGAGACCGTATATGGAAGTGAGATACCAGAGTTCATCGGAAGGACCTCAAAAGACGACCAGCAGGGGTCTCGAAAGACCACCGGGGCCACCAAAGGAACAGAGGGTGCACGGACACGAGGGTAGGGTTTACTGTAATTAGTTCTGGGAAATAGAATGTATATGTATGATCATTCCAGGAAATTTAATGCATATGTAGATAATAGAGAAATATAAGCTTTGGTTAACACAACTTACAGCATGCACAATAGGAAGAGCGATCCCCTGTGCATCCAGCACTGCAATAAAGTGGATTCCTGCTTCTTAATAGTCCATTGGTGCTAAGAGGTTTATTCCTGTTTTTTGGTGACAGTTTCCAGCAACCCAGGTGGGGCACTGCTTTTGAACCTCAATGGATCCGTGGGATCACAGGACCTCTAGCCGGCACCAAGGGATTCTTGGGGACAACCTCCGATCCCCAGACCGAAGAGCTCTGAGCAAGACCCCTGGGAAGGTAAAGGCATTCCTTTCTTTATAAAAGGGTCGTTAAAAAGGTTGCCTGCCCATAAGACAAGGTAAAAACTTTGCAGGGTTGGGCTTAAGGTCCATACCTAAGGGAAAGGACAGGTTCGGTCAATGGGTGTGTTAGATCCCCACCTGAAGGGTGCCTGCCCTTAGACGAAGCAAAAGCTCTGCAGAATAGGGCTTAGATTCAGTCAAAAAGCTTACCCAGCAGACAAAGTGAACGTTTCACAGGGAAGAGCTTCAGGGTAGCTGCAGCAAAAGTGTTAAGGTTAAAGTCAGGATCCTGTGGGTTAAAGTCCCACCAAAGGATTAAGGTTAAGGTCATACCAATACTGCTGGATAACTGGTGTTGAAACTCAGAACAGTATCACATAGGTGACCCAAAACACTGGGTTCTAGTCAATCGTGGAGAAGTCAAAAGGTGCTGTCGCAATCTTTACATCCTCGAGTACCTGTGACACTTGGCTTATTACTTTCCAGGTGTCTGGAATTGTGGAATAGGCCTTTTCTATAGCGACACAACATTCTCCCAAGGTCTTATTAAGGATTCCACACACTGTCTCTTTAGTAATAGCATGTCCAGCACCAGCCTGTTCTGTAGTGTCATCTTTGCACTTTGCTGTAGTTGTCAAACTGATGTTTCAAACACGCACAGTCCAATTAGCTATAGCAGAGACCTGATACGTTAATGCCTCAATATGGATGTCATGTGAGATCAATAATTTAGGCAAGGAAAGATAAGCTTCCAAATATACCCCAAGTCTATGGGCAGTGCTACTGGCAGCGTTGCCTTTGGTAACACCAAAATAAGAGAAAGGGTTAGGATACCAAAGCTGCATAGACCATGTTCTTACTTTGGCCCTGTTTCTATTGACAAGAAATTTAATAATCTTGGATTAGCAGAAACGAGTTTTATACATTTTATAAATATAAATCAGATAAATGTAAAGAACTCCCCTACATTTTTCTATTATGTGCTCTTAAACAAGATTAGTTTTATATAAATACCATGAGCTACAAGTTAGTAGTGAACAACTTAAAATCACCAATAAATGAGCTGTTTGGCAACATATTACAAAGTACAGGAATGCTGCAATTTTTCTGAGTCAGTAAGAAAAAAAAATAATCTCAATCTCTACCGCTTTCTGTTACTGCTGCAATGGGATGTCCCAGAAGCCAACTGTCCCCCTGCATCTCTTTGAACGTGAAGATTCCACATAGCCAGAGACAGTATGGTAAGACAAGACCCCCGAAAGTGTGGGTGTGTCTCTCAATAGGATGTGGTTAAGGGTCCCATGGTGCATCATCTAAAATGCATTTAACGAAGCATCTTTAGTCAAATAGCCAACTCCTGTAAATGATTTCTTTTTAATATCTGTGTAACTGACTTGAAAAATGTGCAATATGGTTAAATGTGTCAATTATGTTTTTAGCAAGAATTCTAAGAACATTTGCCCTAAAACCAAATACGCAGAGGAAGCTAAGAAAAAAATGACTGTAGGAGTACTGGCTTGTCAATCACACTATTAAAGGAGTACCGGTTCATGGATTTCTGAAAGCAGAATTGGGAGTACAGAGCAATAACAATAAGAAAATCAAAAGTTGTTGGAAACTTCTTGCCAGGCAAAGGAATCGGGAGGGGATCAAAGACGCAGACTCCATGTGAATTAGATCCTGATCCGTTTATTTAGCCCAAATAGCGTACTTATATACACAAGCAGAAGCAAGCTCTCTACACGCGTACAGCTACGATTGGTCACAGGCTACTATCCATGCATTTCTACCGCATTCAGTTGGTCGTGGATAACGGCGTGTATTCACACCATAGGTGTGCGCACCAGTCCTTCTTTCTTACTGACAAGCTTAATCAAGGTTCTGTCTCGCCCAACTTTCTCATGCCTGCTGTTCAAGGACTACTGTTCACATTCCTTTAATTCAGGGAGTATCCGCTATCTTCTTTAAGCTCAGCTCCCTGCAGCCACTTCCCATGGGAAGGCCTCTGTCCCCTAGATATGTAGATATGTTCCTACAAAAAGTAATTTTAGAATAATTTGCAAATAATTAATCCATCACTTTAGCACTGTTTTATGCATTTAATATTTTTCTTCCAATAACCAGTGAACTTTTTTGTATATTTACCACAAATAATCTTCACCAAAAGCTGACTTATCTGACCCTTTTTACAGCAACTATATTTTATACTCAAACTATGACCTCTGAAACCTTTTAAAAAGGAATGACAAAGATTAAAAACTATTAGAAGTGCAGTGAACTTTTATCAAACTTCTTATATATTTATATGTTTATATAAACAGAAATTGTCTTTCAAACACATCGATAAATCTGTACTATAATATTTTGTTTACTTCAGCTGCACCAGACAAAACAGGAGTTCATAAATTTAAAATCTCGTGCTAACACTTATTTTTTGTTACCCTACTGCATACATTTTTAAGAGTGGTGTTTTCCTGGAATTAAATGTTAACAGTCAAAACTATTCAACTGGCTTTATCATGATATCACGATGTTATACCTTCCTTCTGACAAATTTACCTTTCATGACATAGTTCACAGCACTAGACACATTATGGACTGACTCATCTGTACCTGCCATCCTGATACCCAAGCCGGACTAAAGAAGTCCCTTAATATGGAGAAAGAATAGTGCCTTTGTAGAGCTTGCCCCATAAACAGTATAGCTATACAGCTCTTCTTGGTTTACGTGTTGTTGAAGGACATGCATTACAGTCTTCCTGTATTACTGTTGTATTTTAACATTTGGAGAAAAAACAAAAAGGTAAAACACTTTAGATAGATGATGACTTAAAATTTAGAAAAAAATGAGAGCATACTTTTTTTTTTCTCTCCGCATTTTTGTGACTCGTGAGCCTTATTTGAATATATGTAGTGACAACAACTTTTCATTATTCAGTCATAACTGGTCTTCTGATACTGAGCTCCACCCAGTGACAATTTTTTTCCGGTATTACACAGCCTCCATACAAATACTCAGTGCTTCCAGTATAATGTGACATGCTATAATGTAAATGCTATTACAGTTCAGGACTAGCCAAAACAGATTTTTTTTCTATTCCTTACTATGCCATCATGATGAACAAATAGAACCTTCCAGCAATTTCCATTTTCCTTAAAATGTTCACATGCACATCAATACACAACTAGCATTCTGTAAACAATAAAATATATTGAAGCAACCAATATCATATTGAAGACACACTAATAAAATATAAGCCTTCCTACAGTTAATAGGGACACTAAGGTAACATAATCTGTCTATAAAAACACCTCAAGCAGCACTTCAGAACTGTGTTCATTGTTAGTATCCTATGGCACTGTTATCTAGTGTAACAGATGGAAAATAAAACAATTTGCACATTAATTTATCTAAGATATTGGTTGCATTTAGATGACACCATATAAATACCTCAGACAGACACATGCAGCTTCATAGAGCTGTTTTTTTACATCATATTCTTACTAACAAAATAACTTTGACATGTGACGTGACAATGCAAAATCTACTTCTGGTCAAGTAAACAACACAAGCCTCCCAACACAAGCCAATACTAGTTTTGTCAGTCTTAAGAAAAAAAAATGCAAACCAAATTTTTACAGTGAATTTTTGAAGAAGGATAAATAGTTAAATACTTGTCTTTTAGATGACCTGGATGTAGATAAAGACCTAAAAGGATTTATAGCTGAAGAAATAATGATCTTCCTGAATGATTAACTTAAAAGATGATGCCAGGATGAGCAACAGCATCAAGAATATTCCATTACTGATCATTGAGCATCTGCATAACCTTAAAGTGTTTTACCAAAAAATAAAAATCTGTTATATAAATTGATAAGATGTTTATATAAATAGTTCATCTGTTTATTATTTTTCTTCTTTTCATACAGTGGAAGAAAAAAAAAAAAAAAAAACTTGATTCCACAAACAGAAACATGCAACCATTTTGTTATCATTTCACTGAGCTACTATCATGCTTTGTGGACTTGCTAACAAGTCACAAACATCTCAAGTATGTGAAATCTAATCCATAAACACTACTACCTTTAGTAAACACACATTTTTTGTTTATTTTTTAATATTGCCTACCATTTCTACCTTACACATAGCTATATACAGTTGGGAAAAGACAGTCACACACTATATTAGTAAATTAAAGCACTTATTTAAATTAGTGTTCCATCAAATAGTATAAAAGGTTTATTTTAATTGTGAAGAAAATGCAAATATTTTAAAAAGAAATTGCACAGAAATCAGTGTTTGCAAATATTAGTTGAAAAGTGACTACATTGTGTTAAATTAATTTCCCAATTACATGTGTACTGTAATTTCAACAGATTTTACTGCTGTTTTTTTACCTAGACCTGTGAATGTATTTCTTCAATATTGCCAATGTAATTAACAATAGCTACTCACAGTTTATATACTTATTAAATCTACTTAAGGATTTATAAAATCATCTAATGAGAGTCTGACAGGTGCAGCAGACCAAACAAAGTCTACCAACTTACAGAGAGAGTTACAAGTGATTAAATTTCTGCAACTTGAAAAATAACTGATTAACAGATTTATCCAACCAAGTAAGCCTCCACAAATGCCAAGTGAGGTGTGTTCACTTCAGTCATCATGTGTATGAACATTATAGGCCTCTGACTCCAGTACTAAAGTACAATAGCAAGATTGCATGATCTAGTAAAATAAATATTAAACTTACCATAGAAGTGACTGATCTGGCATCTTCTTCATAATTAACTACAGGTGGTGGCTCTTTCCCATCATTCTCTTGAACCTTTTGTTCCAGTAGTTCTTTCTGTGCTGCAAATTTTGCCTCAGAGCATCTTATTTCCTGAACTGTTTGCTTGAGTTCTTCCAGTGCTTGCTTTTGGCTCAGCAAAAGTACAATACTGCAGAGAAAAACAACAAAACAACTCAGAAACACACATCATTTAAAATACATAATTTGATTCATGAAAGCTACAGAAAATAAAGCATATTCAAGACTGGAACTTGTTTATTTTCACTTTACCCATCCAGTTAATGAAGGAATTTTTAAGTTTATTATTTATCTATAAGAAATAATGAGAAAAGTCCTCAACAGAGTTATTACTTCAAAAGCATACACGCATGAGCCAAATATTAGAAAATTCTCAAACCTAAAAGATAATGAAAGCAAACACCTATTAAGTCATTCCCTTTCTTTTTCAATGTACTGCAAAAATCATGTTGTAATAAATACAGAAAGAACTATTATTTTTTATCCAGTTTGACTGAACTTATAACCACTTAGGTTCCCTGAACTAACTCACTTTTGAGTAAGAAGAAATAGAGAGGAAAAAAATTTAGATTATTATTTCCAGTGATGAGGAATCCACTGCAATCCATGTAGTTGTTATAATGGTAATTATCTTCACTATTAACCTTAAATCCAGTATAAATTTGTCTGGTTTCAGATTAAATATACCTGTTGTCTTTATATTCTGGACTGAAAGGTCTTCTACTGTGTATTTCTGGACTGCAGTCAAGATGATAGATACTTTTCAAGATGCTCTTTACTAAGCTCAACAAATTCAACTGCACAAGGGGCTAAAATAAATTCTTTCTCACTTTCTACACATTATGGCTTTTCTCTGAAACACCTCTTATTTCTCAAGATCTATTAGAACGGGAACCCATATTCAAATAGCAGTCTCAACTATGCAACAGTCTTCTGATATAACATTTCACCATTTAAAGATTCAGAGATTGCAATATCATTTTCACATTTCCTTTATTACCTCCAAAATTCTTCAAAAGTCAGAGCAAAAACCACCTTCAACTACTGTAAGCTCTCCTTTTTATTTGTATAAATTTACATTTGTATATATTATAACACAATTAGCCAAGCACCATACAGAATGCAGTCTGAGTTTACTATTATATCTCACCTTAACATTTTAGTCACTTTACTTTCACATCACTGATTTAAAATAATAAAACAAAAAAATGCTCAGTATTTCAATTCACCTTTTTGTGAGAAAGATTTCAAACCTACATTCCCACATCAAGAGACTTCAAACTGTTACCCTATAAATAAAATCTTATAGAAGATAAGATTCTTTCCCAAAGAACAGCTGTAGCATATCCTACTGAGGGCTGTATCAGTTCTAGATGCTTCAGACATACTATAGTGCTTGACAAGATATGGGGACTGTTGGTGAAGGGAGAACTCTTCAAGAGGTCTCATAGCAGATCCTCACATAAAAAGACTGTTGTTGGCTCTTACCAGCCTCTTATACTCCAATTATCAAGACTTCCACTTTTTTTTTTTGCATGGAACTGGAGAGCCATTTTGAAGAGACACTGTGTTTTGTTCTGCCAAGCTTAAGTTACAATGCTAATCAAAGGTCTGGCTCAGCTCTCTAATTATTAGGATCTAGAGCAGGGAAGAGTTATGTAAGAAATGGGAAGCTAACTTTTTTTGGCATTGATAATAACCTTCACTAATCTTCTTTTGCTTTAGTAAAAAGTATTTCATATTTAAATCTTAGGAACTGCATTACAGACAATTTCCTCTCAAATTATTTTATTTTGATATTTGTTATACTTTTACTCTGACTTCTTTTCACAAGTTTTAGAAGATTCTTCTATTTTCTTCTCTAGTTCCAGCACAAGTTCCTCTTTTCTCAAAAGTGTCTGCTGTGTCTGTATCAGTTCTTCTATTATCGTTTTTAAACTGTGATACATACATATCAGAAATCAATGGGATGCATACACAAACTGTACATATTTGGGAACATTGTATTATTTTTCTTAAAATGAAAAAGAATTAGTCTTTAAATTATGTTAGTTACAGCTTTATGGCCTTTTTTGTAGTCATTGCTTTATATTATGTTATTAATCTTTGTTATTACAGTACCCATACCTAATTGCTTATACGTACATGAACTACTACCTGTGTAACCAAAAACCGGGAATAAACCTCTTAACACCAATGTAGTATTAAGAAGCAGGCATTCACTTTATTGAAGCGCTGGGTGCATGGGGGATAGCTCCACCTATCATGCACACCCTAAGGTGCACTAGCTAAAGCTTTTATTTCTCTATTATCTACATATGCATTAAGCTCTAGGAGTGATTATAAATATCCATTCTATTTCCCAGAACTAATTATAATATACCCCACCCTCCTGCGCGTGCGCCCTCTGTCCCTTTGGTGGTCTCTGGTGGTCTTTTGAGACCCCCTGGTGGTCGTCTCGCTGTGTCCGCTTGATGTCATCCCGAACTCACTTCCGTATATGGCCCTATTTTGTCTCAGAGGCCTTGTGTAGGTTCTACTGCCCAGTTCCAGACAGTCCTTTGAAGATACGGTGGTCCTTATCTTCATCCTTAACTGGTCTTTGCTGTTCTTCATATTCTCTCATAATATCCCAGAAACATCTGCTGTTTTGTCTGTACCTTCCAGTGACAACAGCCAAAATCATGTCCTTGGGCACATTCTCCTCTGGGGTTTCTCATAACACCTGCATGCTCTTCTATCAAGAAAAAATCCTCTAGAAGAGCATGCTATGTAGATTAATATCTTCCTTACATATTGCTAATTCACCAGAAACTCTATGAAAAACAAAAGCTTTCCCACTATTGCAGCACACATTAGACAAATACGCACATTCAGTAGTTGTGATATATTTTCTCTGTAAATATTAAGACCAAGACCAACAATTTTTGCATTAGGTATTAAAGCAACACTTGTCTCATACTAAAAAGTGTTGCTTTAACTCATAAATGATCCGTATATCTTTCTCTATGATTAACTCCTTTTAAAAAGCCCTCAATCTTTGGTAATGGTAAATCCAAAGTAAAGATTAACTTGTATGTTAAAATAAACAAATACATGGGTGGGGGGGAGGATAATCTAAAATTTTATATAGTGAAGGGCTTTAAGCTGATAGCTACCCCTCAGAAATGAGATCTTGAAGTTACAATAGATGATTCCAAGAAAACACTGCCTCACTACTCAGCAACGATCAGAAAAAACAATGATTCTCTAGGGTTTGTTAAAAACAAAGCAGAGCATAGAATATAAAAACACTTATTATGCCTTATAAGAGTATGGTAGAAGTTTACAGGATCATGAGTTGTGTGGAAAGGAGTACATTGCTCCTGTTCCCACTCAAAACTTATGCTCCACACTGTTTTTGGTTTTAAGAAAAAAAAAAAAGAATGAAACAAAGGTCATAGTTTAAGATGACAAACTAAAATTCAAAGAAAAAAGCACTGATTTTTTTATTTTATTTTTTTTATTTTAGTTATGCTTTCAAAGGAAAAAGGGTCAAATAATAAGTCAAATGTGGATTGAAGTATACAAAATATACAAAATATACAAAATGATCATTTACTATTAAAATTCTGAATGTACAAATTTACAATCAATATAAAAAAATAAACCTATAACTAATAGTTGCAGTCTCACCAGTCACTGCCTCAGACCATCTCATGGTAAAAGGTGAGTCTAACAAGATAACAAGAATATTATAATATAGAGATACTAAACCTCAGCAGCAACTGAATGGTATGGTTGGGGAAATTAATAAAAAGATAATTGCAGAACAGATTAACAAAATATGTTGAGAGGGAGTTTATCACCTTGAATAGCCAAAAGTGACATGAAATGTAATATAAAAGCTACATTTATATTAGTAAATTAACACACTTTAAAGGTCATAACAATGAATAAGAGTTTAGAAAACAGAAGAAACACACCTACAAAATAAGTAAAACATGTATTTATGAACATTTCCTGGTTGGCAATTTAAATCACTAACTGCATCAGTGTACTCAATGGCTTCAACAATAGCTTTCAGTATTTTGTTCTAGAGTAATGAGCGTGGAAATACATTTGAGAATATTAAGTTCCAAAGGAGGATTCATGATAGATTTGAGGCATTGTAGGAATCAACTAGATCGAAAGTTCAGGCAAATTGGCTCTTGGGGCAGAAGTATTTTATGCAAAGGAACAATAGAAACAGTGTTTTCTGTCTACAGTTTGAAAACATTATTTCAGAAACAGGACCTCTGCAATAGACTAACTAAGAATTCGTGTACAGGATGAGTTGAGTGAACCTCATAATATATGTCATAATGTATGATAGTACTTCAAAGGATGAAAGATTTGTGAAGAAAGACTTACATGACTTGTAAACTTTCTGCTGTTAGATTATTCCATATGATCTCATTAGCTTGAAGATTTTCATTTTCTTCTAGTAAAGACATATCAAACTCTATTTCTTGTTCAACAACTCCTGATGACCTAATTTAGTAAATAAAAATTACATTTGCAAAATTAACATCTATTATCTAGAATAGGGAATCTATTTGCACTGGTCTACTCTTTACTGAGCCACCTGTATATCTGCTTGTGGGATTATCAATTTGCACATTAAAAGCAACAGATAATGCAAGAAGTCTTAGACTATTCACTTATGTACCAATATGCAATATCAGTTGAATTAATAGCAAATACAATATATTTTTTAAATAAAAACTTTCTTGCGTTACCTGCATATTCTGTTCTTCTGCTTCAGGCACTGCTTATTCTGCAATAACTGCAGCTAATACAGGGATACCTAGAGTTCACTTTATCTAGAATTTAGGCAAGGAGAGATACATAGCAGAGAAATTTAGCTTAGCCCAGGATGCAAAATGCATCCCAAACCACAGTAGCTTACCCCACACTGAATCTGGGTTATCATGTATAGTATGCTGCCAGTACCAAAGTTATGACTCTTCATGCAATAGCATAATTATAATTTTGTTTCTCAAGAGACAGTCAAAGAGACGGTCAGGTTAAAAACTTGATATTCAACTGAATTTCCTGTACATGAAAATGGAACAGCTTTTCAAATTAGGATAAAGCTTTACAAATAACTGTTGGAAACTTCTTGCCGGCCCAAGGAATCGGGAGGGGATCACAGACGCAGACTCCATGTGAATTAGATCCTGATCCTGATCCGTGAATCCTTTATTTAGCCTGAATAGCGTACTTATATACAGAAGCAGAAGCAAGCTCTCTACATGCGTACAGCTACGATTGGTCACAGGCTACTATCCATGCATTTCTACCGCATTCAGTTGGTCGTGGATAACGGCGTGTATTCACACCATAGGTGTGCGCACCAGTCCTTCTTTCTTACTGACAAGCTTAATCAAGGTTCTGTCTCGCCCAACTTTCTCATGCCTGCTGTTCAAGGACTACTGTTCACATTCCTTTAACTCAGGGAGTATCTGCTATCTTCTTTAAGCTCAGCTCCCTGCAGCCACTTCCCATGGGAAGGCCTCCGTCCCCTAGATATGTTCCTATGTTCCTACATTTCCCCGTTTTTGTTTTATATATATATATATATA
>VWPW01021902.1:132480-156831 GCA_013389825.1 Crypturellus undulatus | reverse complement strand
AAAAAAAAAAAAAAAAAGGGAACAGTGCAGGTAGCAGTCTCAATACAGAGGGAAGCTGCAAGAAAGATACTTTTTGCTGAATTCTTGTGTGGGTACATACCAACAAATTTAAGGGGACTAAATGAGATCCATAAGGAGATGGGCCAATGTACTCACTTTTTATCTAGGAAGAAGTCAGAGATGGCCACATACAGAACAAGCTGAACAGCATCACCACAGCGCCCAGAGAATGTTCAGCGACAAGGCTTCACTTTGGCATCGTTCTCTCCACGAGTGACAGAACCTGCTCATGACGGACACAGGAGCACGGGGAGAACGAGCAGCCCTCAACACCACCACGGAGGTGGTGGTGACACCTGCGCGGCACTTCCCCGTGTCCCCCTCCAACGCTCCCCGGGATACCCTTCCTTCAGGGCTCAGCTCTCTGTTTCTTTCCTCACTCCTGGATTTGGATCCAGGCTCTTCCATAAAAATTGTTTACCGACTCAAATGCTGCAGGCTTATTCTTCACTCTTTCAAAATGACTTCAATGTCTGTGTGAAATCCTTCTCTCAGCTGCTCCGATGACCTGGAACAGCTTTTGCGCATCTCTCTGCCTCATCAACTTGCTCTACCATTTTAAGTCCCTGATGAAAACATTTCTTTCTGCTCTTGCCTTTGCGTGTTAACTCCTCTATCTTATTAATTATTTTGGTAACAGTATTAATTTAAATCAGTGAAGTGTCTCGGGACAAAAATTGCATGAAAGACACAGAATGACCTCCTACAGAAAAGCTATCCCGTGCCTCTGCAGCATTCTGCTTATTTATATCAGAAATTCAGGCCTTGCCTCTAGGCTCTCTTGGGATGCTTCAGGAATGCCTGGAAATGCTATTTCAGAGGTATTAAAGCAAAAAGCACCACTGCAAAAGTGACAAAGGGAAAAATCCTTCCCGTTGTTGTGTTTGTTTTCAGACATTCAGCATTCAGGAAGAAGTGTCACTTTGCCACGTCTGCCAAGGCACTTTCTGAATTATCCAACTGCTCAGTTTAGAGCCAGCTGCACTGCCCTCCCAAGGGTGCTGACATTCCTCTTGCCTGAGCCAGGGAGAGGGGACCCAGCTACCCCACTCGGAGCCAAACCAAGCAGAGTGGGAGAAGGGAAGCACCTCCCTGCTGCAGCCAGAGCTCAACAAGCCGAGGGACCCAGCAAGGGGCCGGGCTGGGACGGAGCAGCCAGGAGCGGGAGGCACAAGGTGGATCCGGCCCTGCTCGTCTGGACAAGCTGCACCTCACACACAAGGCGATGTAGAACTGATCCCTCACACACAGGATCCAGGGAGTAGGGCAAAAAGGCCAGTGAGACCCTGGCTCAACACTCAACAGCAGCCAAAGGCCTGGGAACGAACTGAACCTATATCTCAAAATTCTGCGCTGTGGTTCCATCTCCTCACCCCACCGGGAGAGGCCAAATCCGTCTGGCCTTGCTGGACGGAGTCGAGCAGGGACACGACGCCGAGGCGCGGGACATGGCCAGGCGCAGGAGAGCAGCTCCCGCCCTTCCCGGAGGGCAAAGCATGGAGAACAGCAGAGGAGGCGAGTTTCCAGGAATGATTTTAGAAGGACAAGGAAGAAAAAGGACATATCAATGGCTTCAGGGGAGAAAAAAAAAAAAAAAAAAGATGATGCAAGCAAAGATGATGCAAGCAAAAATAATATAATTTAATGCTTTGTTGTCAATTTTAGAAAATTAGTTGTGACCAGACACTTAACAGAAGGGAGAAAAAAAAAAAAAAGCCATACAAAGTAAGAACTTGCCATACAGGCCAGAGTAAATTAAGAACAGGCTTAATACTATGCTTGATACTACCAGAGTGTCAGTTTAATGTATTTACGGAATAACCAAAATAATACCCAAATTACTAGTTATTACTTAGAACAAGTCACAGAAAAGTCAGAAGACACAGATGTCTATAATGGAAGGTTAACACTGACACCAAGAAAGTGTGTGTACATGTATGCCACCGTAGCATAATCTTTTGACTCTTGGTAGGTAAAAAGAAAAGCGAAGTCTGTATCCTGACCTCAGTAAAGCTTTTGCCACTGACACAAACTAATGAAACACAGCCTATAGGCAACATTGCACCATAGGTGCCCTAGCAGTTTAAGAAACCAACTCAAGAGCAGCTTACCAAGCAGTCTGGCCATTTCGAACATTGCTGTTTTGTTGGTGACCACGGGAATAGAGATGACACCTAAAATATGCCCCTGGCATCACGATGGGTAAAGCTGCAAGTTCTTTAGAGAGATAGGATACACATTTCAAAGCAAATTTGAATTGCAGATATGGTCTGAAATAAAGGGAATGCAATAAATAAAATGCAAAGGACCATATTTAGATATGAATAATCAACTGCACAAATGCTAAAATAGGAACTAACTGACTAAGCAGTAGGACTGGAGGGAACCACCTGTTACACAGTGAATCACAGACTAAATGCAAACAGAGATGCTAACACTCAAGGAATAAAGATGCCTCTCAGGTTGGGACATGTTAGTAATGGCCAGAGAACTGTGGATTTTCATAGGCAAATGAAAAAAAAAGCAGCATACCTTAGTGTGACTTTGAATGCAATTTAAAACCAACATAATTAAACTGAGCAAACAGCAAGGCACATTTAACTCGTTTTAGCCTAAGATTTCTTCATGAAGCTAAGCTACTTACCTAAACTAACTGGGTTCCTCCAGTAGCCTCCACCTCAACAAGGGTCAAAGTGAAGCGTATGAACACTGATGTATATTTCTAAATTTAAATCCTTTTGCATGTGATCACTAGACAATATTAAATTATGATAAATCTCACCAGTGTATTTTTCCTTTGAGAGAAGTAACTACTACATCATCCCATTTTGGCTAACGAAGTAACTTTAAAAATGCACTTTAAGAGCTGAGCACTTGCAGCTGCTTTTCAAACCCTTCCAGCTCTCTGTAGAGGGGGTAGTACAGTAGATATCACATTTTAAAACATAGGAAAAGAGAACATTTCCTAACACAAATGTAAAAGTATGATATTAACAGTGTAGCCTGAAAAAGGCCTATTTTCTTCATGCAGGGGTATATGCTGACTCCACTGTGTGACAAGTACACGTAAAACACAATTAAGTTTGGATAATGAGATTATTTTCACAAACACCAACTGCTGCAGTAGGAAATAGGAGCTTCTGCCAGGACAGCACTGAGCTGCAGGTCGGATGCAGCACTCGGAACTCACACCAGAAAAACCAAAGTATTCTCAGTAATGCACTGAACAGAGATACTTAACCACATCACAAGCAGCTTACCCGTGCTTGTTAACCTAACACATAAAGAAGCATTTCACGTTAACTTTTTAGAGAAACCCACCTTATTTTTCTCATTTTTTACAATTTCTTATGCACAAAGCTGAATCCAGATGCAAGGGTGCAGTGCAAGCTGGGCCATGTAAATATTCTCCATCACAGAAATATTCAAAATATTCACCCCCACACATGTAGAGTAGGGAAGGTATAACATCACAGCTGGGATTTAAGGTTTTAGTCTGAAATATACAAGAGATTAAGAAACTGGGAGAGCTATGCTAGAGAAGAATTGCCAGAATCAGTGCTTAGGGAGATATATTTTCTCAGGTTCAGGTCTGCAGATGGAAGGGGCCCAAGGCATATTCAATAGGAAATCAGAAGCTTCAAAACTTAATAGGTCTTTTATATTTTACCTGTAACTGTAGTTATAGGCAGTGCCATCAGTCACTGGGAATTAAGACAGGGCCAGTAAAGGAATATAAATGTGGAGAAGTCATTTCCTTGAACTTACACCTCCCAGGCTGTTTTATTTTCATAACTGATAAATCACTCGCCATCCCTCCTGGACAAGGGCACATTGTCTCAGCCAGAGAAACTAACGAGCAAAGGAGCCGCTCCTCAGGCTGCGAGGGGTCAGGTAGCTGGTAAGAGTCACCTGGGGGTAAAGGCAACACGGATGTCAGGCAGCACTTCTGGATGCAGCTCTTCCTTCCGCAGGTACATTACTGAAACACCCAAGGTATCAGTATGTTCTTGAAGAAAGGTTAAGAGTTGAATTTCACAGTGGAAAAACATGAAGTCCAAATTCACCACCAAAAACTTGGAGAGTGAAGAAAAACAGTTTGAGACAAGTACTGAAGCCCTGCTGCGTCTCGGCCAATCACTTTCTAAATAGCTTAACAGGTGTTTTACTTCAGAGCAAAATGTTGCCCATCTTTGCATTAAAAAACTGCTTCTGGTGCAGTCCTCATTTCACAAACAGAAGCATTCAGCATACATGATTACTGCATTTATTACTCTATTAAAATCTTAATTTAGAAAGTGTCCCTATAGCAAATTATCAACAGCCTTCCCTCATTAAATAAAGCACATTACTCTTGTGGTTTGATTATTAAAGCAAAATGCTTCTTTCACACCTAAAACATCCCTGGCTCCCGTAAAAGATACTTTTTGTTACACCAGGTAGTCAGTGACACAAGTGAATTTTCTTCCAGCAGCCAAAAATGTTCTCTTTGCTTCAAGAAACATTTGCTCTCCCAAAGTATATCAGATAAACAGTGCACATGATTATATAATAGGAAATAAACCTAAAGTTTCTACTCTCCATGGGTGACTAAATAGGTATGTTCTATAGTCCTCCTCAGTAAGTCATTCGTAATTTGAAAACAAATTCTTTCATATTATTATTAAGCATATTTATGCTATTAAAAAAAAATGCTATTTTACCTGTGTCATAACCATGATGGAAAATGTCAGAGAATGAACAAAACACTGAAAAGGTCTCACAGACAAATAAAGATGTACAGAGAGTGGGGTCCAGTGATGTGACCAGAAGACCTATATTTCAGTCCCAGTTTTGAGAGTAATTTTCTCTGTGTTAATAAAAAAAAAAAAAAAAAAAAGAAGGCATTAAAATTCTCTATGCTACTGCTTTACAGGCTGTAAAAATGTTGATTCCAGATTTACCGTGGCATGTAATGGCACTGTGAAAAGCACATTGTTTACACAGAGTTATGGTTCTCAGAAGGAACACAGCCTAGGTTACCAGGAGTATCCTCAAAAATGTAGAACGGGAGAAATCAAGGGTGAGGGGGAAAAGCATAAGAAGGAGAGGAACAGAAAGAAGAAACAGAATGAATGAGAAAAGTTTGAAATCAGCTCTTTCTCTGAACATTAAAGTGTGAAAAAATATTAATGTTCTTTATGAAATACAGTTTTCTATTTGGTACAAGTAATGTTATGGCCTTGGGCAAAAAATCTAAAACCCAGGTCAGAACAAGCTACTGCCTCTGTACAGGCCATATAATGAATGAAGAGAGTATATTTAGGTTATATTTTACAGGATTGATTTTATTGATCAATCATAATGAATCAAGACACATGTTCCAGTGAAACAATATCTTAAAGGAAAAAAAAAAACCTAATAAACAAACTAAGGACAGCACAAAGGATCCATCTGCTTTTAGAAATTAATTTAGGACACATATCCATTGTCCTTGTGGCAAAGATTTCTTCTGGCCATAAAGCATCTTCAATTTCCCAAGTTTTGAGCATTTCCATTTTCAGGAATACAGGAACACTGTGAATGTCTTTAAACTGGCTCAGTCCATTCTACTGTGAATGAGGCAGAGGTTCATACATAAAATGATATCAGAAATGACTAATGCTCTCAGTAGTAACACATGCCTCTATTTTTACACTGTCCTCAGTTTTTCTGACAGATCCCTCCCTCTGTTCACTTCCTTTCCTTATAGGAGTTCAGCTATTTAGGGCCTGGTGCTCTGGTTTTAGAAACTGTTGTAAAATACTTTACAAAAATAATTACCAGAGCTACAAAACCCGTAAAATTTAGTTTCTGGAAAAAAAAAAAAAAAATGTTGTGTTGCTAAAACCCAGTAAAACCCAGCCTCCTGATGCTGAAACTAGAGGCAAATCTCCAGCCAGCAAGCTGACCACTTAAATTAAAACAAGCAGAGGGTACTTCCTGTGAATACAGACATATACACCTCTTACTCTGTTTTGAGCTTCCCATATCACACACGGCAGGGTTATGCTGCCAGCTGGTATGACCTTCTCATATATTCTTTTATGTAATTAATTTGTAATTTACTTTAATTGAAGAACTGTGGTGTTAAGATAAAAATTAAAAAGCAATATTACATCTATATTTCAAACTGTTTATTCATTAGTTATTTATCACCTTACAGGTGAGATTTTGAGGAAGCCAGAGAAGGGTGGAAATCCTCATTTGGATTTCTTCTAGCATAGTAAAGAAAGCTGCCAAAACAACAGAGCACAGCAGCCATAAAGACATATGTCCCACTTGAAGGTACAAAAAGAGCATGGAGCAACTGCATCTACAGGGAATCCTTCCAACCCACCGTGGGTTTTTCTGTGGCGCTTCATGTCTCAGAGCAGACGCCACCGAACAGAGCAGTGGCCAGAGCAGAAGTGAGGCCAGAACAGCGGCCTGTCTTGTCAGCGAGGGCAGGACGGAGGTCGCACAACACGCGGCAACGCCGCTTCCTCCCACACTTCCCGCTGCCAACAGCAGGACAAACAGGAAAAAGAAAGAAAAAAGAAAAAAAAAAAAAAAGCACTTCGTGGGATGCTGGAGCAAAAACGTCAGAAGAGAGTAACACTGTTCTGATTCCCATGCTAAATACGGTTATCCAGAAATATGTTTGCCAGAAGGATTTATTCTGGCTATCTCATCATATTGATACTGGAAAAAAATGCAACCAACACTGCAAGAAAGTCCCTTAGCACACAGGAATTTGCCTCCTCCCACACATTACTGAGTAAAAGTCTTGGTGCCCAAAGATGGTTGGCATCCTTGGGCACCTTCCTTCTTTCTCCAAATTTCTACGCCCGACAAATGGTCTCCCTTTTGTTTTCTCATTAAGAGTATTAGGAAATAAAGTCTTCCTTCTTTCCAGTATATGAATGCAAACTGAGAGAAGTGACTGTGCTTCTGTGAAAAAAAAAATATATCTATTTTCCATACAAAGACAAGACACAAGCCATCCATTGCAATTGTACCTGTATGGAAGCAGAACTTATCTTTGACACCATGGAAATATCTGCCTCCTGAAGCTCCATCCACACCTGCTGAAATTGGAACAACCAGTTCCCGATGGACAAGCCACATCAACAGAGGCAAATGCCACAATCCACTTGCTTCTGAGTACAACCATTAGAGAGCGGACAGACAGCAGAACAGTTAACACAAGACAGGAGGGAATGCATGCAGAGGCTTAAGAACCACTGCCAGTTTTAAGCACACACAGTGATTTTGCCATGGAGACAGAAGATGCAAAAGCAGGATCCTCGTGGCTCCCAACTCAACATCTGGTAGCAACAGAAAAGATGGAAATGATACTGGCTTATCAGAGGATAGATTTCTGACAGCTAGAGATGCTATTTTTTAAAATAACTATCAAAAAATGACTGTTTACTGCCTTGCGATTCTGATCGGCACAACCTCTCTTCGCAATATGAGATCAAGCCTTGCAATGGCCTGATGACTTTGTCCCATCACTCTTGGAACAGTTGCCATTCTCAGAGATCTCACTGCTTCCCCCATGAAGCTCAACAGCCAACGTAAAAAAAGTGCAAACACTCCCGCTGCCTCTTCCTGAACAGCTGCATTTTCATCACCATCACCCGCACCAGCTGCTCAGCAAGCTCAGTCAAGAGTGAAAGACAGAAACGTGGCAGTGACGTGAGGATAACTAACGTGCCTGCTAGAGACAGACTCAGTATTGAGTTATTACTGTTTGAAGACCAGCAATTCACCTGAAAGCTTCTGAGCTGATAGTGTTGTCTTCTTTGATGAGCCACAGAGTAACCCCGTGGACATGGCTTTAGGTTTTCCCTTCAGGTGTTTAAAGTGCAGCTTCCCCATGTCTCTAAATGTCCGTTCCAACCTCCACTATTCTGTGATTCTGTCAAATAAATGCAGCTAAAGAGTATTAATAAGTATATATACCAATAGATAGGAAAATCCATCATCATTTACAAAATTAATCTGAACAAACCAGAATTCAATTCCAAGCTTTATGTCTCCTTGTCAGAAGAAACAAAAGATACTAATGGATCAAAGGACAGTTTCATAAAAGAACACAATTACATCCAAAGAGGGCGGAAGCTTCTTTCAACAAGGGAATATCTAGAATAAGTCTTTATAAAATACCTATACACCATTTGACAGAGAAGAAAAAAGAAAAATGAAAAGATGTCTTTCTCTGAGAGAATGGCAGGCTAATATTGCTGCTAACTCATTTTTAGGAGAGCTTTCCAAATTTTGAAAGCTTTAATGGCTCAACTGTCCAAAGTAACTACTGGCAGTGTCATATTTTAATCATATTTTAGGACAGAAGCTCCAAGCTAAAAATCAATCACTAAAGAGAGTGAGGCTGTTTCTCCCTACAGACTAAACATGTTCACTTTGTCAGAAACTTCTACAGTGCATTAAAATTCACTTTACGTCCAAAAAACAATGATCAGATGACCTACATTTTCAAAAATGAAGAAGCTACGTTGTAATCATTGAATGTGTCAACAGCGCAACGTCCTCCAAGAGACAGTTATGAAATGAACAGATCGGTCCTGCTTTATCTGTTTATCATCAGAAAAAACAACACTCTAACCGACACAAACTCACTTTGTGTAGAACAGTGAAATGGAAATGACAGGAATACAGAATCACAGAGCAGCTGGGGTTGGAAAGGACCCTGGAGATCACCTGGCCCAATCCCCCAGCTACAGCATGGTCAGCTACAGTTGGCAGATGCAGCCCAGCACTGCCACCAGCCAGCTCTTGAGTATCTCCAAGGCTGAAGACCCAACCGCATCTCCAGGCAATCTGCTCTACCGTTCAACCACCTCACAGCAAAGTGTTTCATTCTGCTCAAGTGGAATTTTGTCTTCAGTCTGTGCCCGTTGCCTTATGCCCCCTCACTGGGCAGTGCTGAGAAGAGCCCGGCCCCATTGTACAGCAATCCTCCCACGAGGAGTACACTCATACACACCGACCACACTCTTCATGCCCTCTCTTCTGTAGGCTAGGCAGGCTCAGCTCTCAGCCTCTTGGGGACTTACTTCACAGCACATCCACTCACAGCGGCTGGGAGGACACGTAGATGCCCCATCTGTGCCACACAGTGAGGCATTGCCTACCTGCCGTTCCTTCCTGCAGAGGGACCGAATAGGACAGAACCCAGTCCTGCAGCTACAGATCTCATTAGAGAAAATGTTCTGCTCTGCTAGCAGACCATCTACTGTAACACCATTGTACAAAGCAAAGCTTCGACTAATACACAATAAAGAGTCCTCTGTCTTCATTAAATGGTAGAGGAAGGGGCCAGGTGGGGTTAGGAAGAGGAGATGGAAAGGCAGAGAAGCCCAGAGCAGAAGAGAAATCTGGTCACCAGGCAACCCAGTCCTTCAAAATACATCTTTAGACCGAGCAGAAAAACCCTCCTCTCAGTTCTCCCCCTGAAACCTAGAGGGATGTCAGCTGCTGCAAATGCTTAAAAACAGCACCAAGGTACAATCTTCCCAGCCAGCTCTATCACACACATTAGAAAGAAGTCAAACATGGGTCTTAGATTTACCACGGAGAGAGGCAGTCTAATTCCCAAGTTAGGCTTTTTGTCCGTAAGATTTTAATGTGAAATAAGGATTAGAACATTCTACAAAGCTCCCCCAGAGGACAGTGCCTGCCAGGCCTGCAGATGGACAGGCAACACAAAGCAGGAAGATGTCTGGGGAGGCAGATGCTTCTTCAGATTTAAAAAACACAGAATGAATCTCACTATATTTGCATTAACTTTCTTTGCATTGTGTCCTCCTGTTTCACCCCCCTTTCCACAGTCACCCAGTTAATCCTTGTGGCAATTCAGGTGGCAGAGGGGCAAGTGTCACAGGACAAGGAGGCACGGGTGCTCCTCTCCCCTCCAGTTCAAAGGCAGCCACAAAAGGCTCAGTAATGGAGATTTGCGTTCTGAATGAGAAGGGTCAATTTTACAAGATTCACCACAAGGTCTTTTATTCACCAGCAGACTTGGCATCCTTATTCTCCTCTCACACAGACATTTCTGGAATGTGTTTCAAGCTACTACTTAAAAAAAAAAAAAAAAAAAAGGCAGCAAACCAAAACAAGACAGCTTGGCAGGAAGATACAAAGGCCAATGAAATTAAGCTGAAATCTATCCTGCTTGCATCTTAAAATACGGAATTTCTGCCAGAAGTAACAGGCAAAGCAGGTCCATACCCTTAGTGAACACCAAGTCTTCCTACAGACACTGCCACATACAGCAACATTGACAAATTATTTACAGAAGAGAAAAAAAGTTGTGATTTGAAGCCAGCAGCCTTCTGGCTCTGCCCTTACAGTAGCAAAGTATCTTACTTGTAGATTTAAAGACTAAGACCTACAAATTCATATTTACCCTTATCTGAGGAGAAGTTCTACTTGAAAAGATCCTTCCTCCTTGCCAGACTGCAGGTTGATTTAACAACATACCTTTTAGGATGTTGATACAGGGGAATTTGCTCAAGAAGTTTCAAAAGCATAAGATTTTAACCATGATTATTAAGGGGACTTTCTTGCTGCGATTCAAAGCTCACATACACAAAAGAAAAAAAATCAACTACCAAAAGTGAGCAACAAGTTCTTTAATCAAGTATTTGCCTTGGACTTGGCACCTGGTCTCCTTTGCAGCAGAAAGCCACTGTCCAAATAACACCCTTTCTGCACAACAGGGCACTTGCAGAGAGCACTTCTGCTCAGCATCAGACAAGAGATAAAATCTAGTCATTACTCAATTCTTCTCAACTGATATGATATTCATTTCATAAATATACCAAAAAGAAACTTCCTTAGAGGTCTGACTTCTGTACAGTAGCATAGTGGTAGGTATTAAAAGGAAGAAAAAAAAAATCCCAAAACAGATATTTTCCAGATTTACATGCAATTAAATGAATGCAAGAGAATATAAGAAAAGAAATGAACATATAGAAAGTCATCTTTGACAAAATTGTTGGTTTAGAATTGCTATAAGAAAATTAAGGAAAATGTTTGCTCCTAAAGGAGCTAAGGTTGAAAAGCAAATCACAACACAAGTCAGGAACTACCAGACTTAATCACCCACCATTCCTGGTGCACAGGCTCACTCCCGGGTTCCAGTTCAGGGCTCCGGCACAAAAGCCCATTCTTACCTCTCAAGGGCTCCTTCCCTGCGTATCCCGAACACCGCACAAGACAGGTCTCCTGCAGAGCGGCACACACACCATCCTGTCTTCAAGATTTACACCACAGCGCTCCTCCCTTCAAGGTTTTTATATTTAATTTCCTTCTTAAATAAAAGCCACAGAAAACCAAATAAGCAGCATCAGTCTGTGCCTCCACATTCTCTCATGCTACTCGTCTATGCTAATAATCCCCAGGACTTGTGTTCAGTATATTTAAAACCACAGTCCACACCTCTTCCACTACTTGAAATACAGGAATAGGTGATGGAAGAAATAGGCAGAGAAGATAGAAGTGGACAGGCCAGTGGGGAGGAACACAGCAAGCTTCTTGCCAAGGCCTTGCACAACATTTACAAGACACGAGAGGAATGTTGGGTGTTGCGTTTTTGGGGGCGGAGGAAAGGGAGGGAAGGGAAAGTAGAGGATGGTGCTCTTGGAGGGTGAGAAATGATGTCTAGTGGTTGGGTTCTGCATAAACGAGAACAGGTTTGGCACTCTGAACAGCGATGTAGATAACACGTAGGGCACCTGTTGTAAGAGGTATTTGGTATTCTCAGCACAGGCTGCAGAGGTTTTCCGTGGCGTAAATTACAGAAAGATAACATTTGCTTTTTCTCTTTTCCTGTGGTTGTAACATAAAGCCTTGCTCACAATCAAAACAAACAAACAAACCTCCCATACATTAATGCAATTGTGTTAATTAATGAACAACACAAAGACATATAGCCTTGTCCAGTTCACTACTGTAAAATTATAAAAACATCCTAAGGACAATAGAGCAAACCATTAGAAAAAAACAAAAATACCCTCAGTTTTACTTCTCACAGACACGCTACAGGAAAAGTTTGCAGAAAATATCAAATGCTAAAGTCCTCCACGTTTATTTAGTATAAAGTTTAGAACAACAATCCCTACTTCTCTACCTCTTCCACTCCTCTCTTTGGAATTGTACTGCATTTAAGCAGAGCAGGAGCCTAGGCATTTGGTTATTCCATTCGCATCTGTGAAAGTTGAGCAGGCATCACCATTAAGTAGAAGGTGAACATTTTAATAGGTAGGTGGATACTGCCTCTAAGATTTTTCTTCTCTTCATAAATCAAGCCAGGAATTCTAAAGTAATTCTCATTAGAAATGCCCCTCAGGTTTTCTGAGGACATGCTGGGACATGACAGCAGATTTTTTACATTTGCAGGTTTGGGGGAAAAGGAGGGTGTTAGGCCTGAGAACGTTGTAGACTCAGATTACAAAATAATGACAAAAGTAGTTTTAGGCTGAACATATTAATAGGAAAAAATGTTGACTCAGATGTTACAATTTGAGACTCCAGAAATAAGTTTAGTTTATGCAATATTTGTTTGTTACTGAAGACAGCCCCAATACATGAGCGAACAACCTTGCTGGTAGAAGTCTGAAGAAACATCTGTAAGGGGCCGTAGGCTGCACTGACTTGCCCCACACTGTGTCCACTCTTGTTGCACTTTCTATGTGGGAAGGACCAAAGCCTTGGCAAACAGTATCAGATCCCAACTCCATAATCTTCAAATGCTTTAGATACCAAATACTACGTAATGTTCTGAACAAAAACACATACTGCTTGTAGAACTATTTTGAGACAAATCTCTACCCCATTCCTCTCCAAAGCCTTGCTTTCCATCTAAAGTATTCATTAAATATATTCACAGTGACTTATACAATACAGATTTATGATTTTTCGTTACGCATGAAGATAATAACTTGAGCAGCTACCTTGGAAATCAGAGACTGGAAAAGATGCATTCAGCCATTTATTCTCATGACAAACCAAAGACACAGGCATCAGATAAATAAGCACTAGAACAAAGTGCTCCATATAAATAACTAGACTTTAATTCAGTCTGGTTCGTTTAACTATTGAAGGAGAAACAGTACAAAATGGGACAAGACACTTAATCACATATTTTGTGTAAAGTTCTTTTGTCTGGCCCCCTGAGGAACACTACCTAGTTATTAGCTAGGCAGTCACTAAAGGTTTGTAATGTGGCTTTTGCACATTTATTGGTCTGCTGACAGGTGGAGGTTGCACCAGGCAAATTTGTTTCTCACAGGGCCAAAAGACATCGTTCTTTGAAATGGCTACACCCATTTCAAGTACCATCACCTCCTGGCTAAGGCTGCAATATTTTCAGATCAAGCCAGCGTTTGAAAAGACGCAGGTGCTGCCACTTAGACCTGGCCATGCTGCTGAGCTGGGCAAATGATGTCCTGAATCTCAGATACCACCACACCCAAGTTCATCCCTTGACACCTGCACTCCTCAACCACGTCTGTAAAGATGTGGCTGTCTGGAGCCACTGATGGAGGAGCAAACGTAGCTGATTTTGCATTGCAGCACATTAGGGAGCACAGTCGAGTTTCCTTCTGCTGCTTGAACTGAGGGGAAGAAACTCCTGACAAAGGAGTGGAAAGGCAGGCCACCTAAAGTGGTGTATTTATAACAAAATATAAAATAAAAACACTAAGTAGCCTAAAACAGGGGCAGTAGTCCAAAACCCCTTGAATCTCTTCTTCTGCTCCATTAGCTTTGTCAGAGAGGCTTTTAATGTGTCAGCCTAAGGACCTAACAGTGAGTGCCATAACCATGGCAAGCACAAGGGGGTTCTGCACACACCTTACTGCAGGCCTAGGGGTGAGATTTGCATCTGTAATTCCTATGTTTTCTGATGCTTAAAAAAAAAAAAAAAAAAGATAACACAGCTAATGCAAAGCAGCAGAGGAATGGGACAAACAGGGCTCACCCCTAAAGCCGCATAGAGAGAGCTGCTCTATGAGAGTGACTCCCTGTACAGAGACAAACTGCCATTACTGCCCAAAATGCCAGGTGACTATTTCTGAAGAGACAGGGGACAGGACAGTTTATCCTGGTGTAGCAAATCACCCATCAGGTTGGCTGCGTGAACAAGCAGAGTGCCCTTTGGAAAACCTGACAAAGCATACGGACAAGAGAGGTAATCCATGCCTGTTCTTCGCAGCTGGTGTCAGGTTGAAGGTTTTCTGAAGCCTTTCCCACTGGATGACACGAACTACAGAAGGGAACAACTTCCAAGAATACAACTGGAAGACACATGGGTGAAGTCATGCTCTTCGTTATCTGCAAACAGTTGGGGCCAGCATGAAATCCTGAGGATGCTCTAAGCTCCTCCCAGAAGGAAGGCTATCGTAAGCCACAATACCTGTAAAGAGTAGTCTAAAAAAAGCTTGGATCTTGCATCAGGTTATACTGAGCATAAGGGTGTATTTCAGGGGATGTTACAAGGACCAGAAAGAAAAATCTGTCAGGTTAAGTTGCATTTTCACAGTGTTTATTCTCTTACTAAAGGGTGTTTGTCAGGCACATGCCATCTGCTGCACAGAAATGTGATATCCGATCAGATAAAACAAAGATCGCCCGTGCAAACAAGCTCTTAGCACAGATAAAAGTACCTTCACTAAGCAGTAAGCATTTTAGGGGATTAAAAGCGTCTTTAGCACAGATACCAAATCCCTTGGAAGCTGCTCCTTCTAACAGGATAGCATCTCAGCTCCCATGAAAGACTATCCTAACGGCTCTACACCAGTAGTCAAGATTTCTGCAGTCATGATTACAGGGGCATCGTGTTCCTGGACAGCATTCCCAGGACCATGTAGATTTCCCTTCTGGCTTTCTGCAAGAAAGATAAAATCATAGGAGGAGGCAGTTCCTGTCCTATAGGATAAGGACAGGAATTCCTCCCACCATCACTCCTAGCAAGGCAAACAGCATTATCAAAACAGCGCAGTAGTGCTGGGACTGCAAGCCTAAAAGCTGGAGGTGCAGCCCCAGAACTGTTGGTGTTGGAGCAGACAAAGCTAAAGACGGTCAGAGATGGGAAAAAGGGACCCAAAAGGACCAAGACCCAAAGATGGCAGCAAAGGCAGAAGGAAAAAAAAAAAAAAAAAAAAAAAAAAAAAAAAAAGGCAGATCACACACTGAGAAAGGTGAAGTCTTAAGTCAGAAAGACAGGAGGAAGGGGAAGAAAATCCCTAGCACAAAGAGAGGTGGCTTTTCAAAAGTCTGTTTCTGATTATAACCACCATTTTGCTAAAGGGCATTTGGAAGAGCAGGAGACAGGCAAAGATCCTTTCTTGCTCTCTCACAGACTCTTTTTTAAAGGTTTTAAAGGTTTTTTAAACTACCCAATGTGTTCAAAGACCTGAATCAGCACCATCATTACCTGGTATAAAGAGCATGACTGCTAGAGGAAAATGGGAGATTTGTAAAGGAAAGGGAACAGGACCAAGAAAAACAGAAATCTTCCATCAAGGATAAGAGAGGTAGTTGGGGACAAGACAAAAGTGAGAAGCAATGACTCAGAATTCTTGAAAGCAGCAAAAAAACGAGGAGGAATGAGGAGGAATTTTGCACAGAGAAAGCGAGAAACAGAATAACAAAGAAAAGGTTGAGAGCATTTTTCTTACCCTAAAACCACAACAGTGGCCTAATATGATTAAAACACACTGGCATTTCAGTGATGACATGGTCAAATTAAATTCCTTAACCATGCCAAGCAGTCCTTGGTCTTTTGGCTACTGTAATGGGATTAAGGAAGAATAAAAGCACAGTAATTCAGTGCTGCAGGACTACACCAAATCTTATCTACTGTGCTGTACTGACACAGAACCATCAGTCGTCAGCAATGTACGTATAATACAGGGAGAGAAAACTAGGGAAAACAAGGAAAATGAAGGCATGCTCTGGTGTCATTTTCCCCTTCATGCAGTTAAGTAGGTCCATTTCTCTCTGACTAAGGAGACAGAAAGAAGGTGAAAAAAAGAGAAGAAAAAGTGCATAGAAGCTTATATTCTAGTTTTCAACGCCACTATAGGCTCACATTTGCAAGGAGAAAGCTGAGGGCTTACTTAATCCTTGCAAATAGTTGTGCTATTTACATGCTATACAGAGCTTAAAAATATTTCTCTGTTGAACATCTTCCATTGTCAAAGAATATCAACTTCATTTGCAACATGTTATTTTAGTCAGGCTATCTGCACCTTGAAACACTCGGCCTCTTGTTTCAAAAGCACAGACCTGCATGCTGACTTAGAAAAACTGTGCAATATCAGATCTTCTTTGCTACAGGTTTAATTTCAGAGAACATGAGACTTCACTGTACAATGAAACAAGGAAGCACAAGCCTGGATCTCCTTTTTTTTTTTTTTTTCTTTTAAATATTAACTGTAAACTTAACACACCTCCTTCTGGGAAGATGTTTTTCTTTTTTCTTACAAAGCCAAATTCTTTGAGACTTATTCATGTAAACAGGCTCACTGAATGAAATGAGATCAGTCATACAAATAGGGAAATCAGGTTTTTATCCAGCATTAATGTTACAGAACAGAATATAAGCATTTAAAAATAAAAATAGGTACCCATTTCTGAACTATCTAATAAAGCAAAGGCTAGTTTTGTTTTTCTGGCCTATCCTTTCGAGGTTTAATACTGTAAACTAGGTATAATTTTACTAGATACAAGCTGTGGATAATTACCTGTCTATAGGCAATACTGTTATTCATGTATAAACCAATAACATTTTGTTAAAAGAAGAGTAATTATCCTCATAATATTTTGTTCACACTTTTTTAATTAAGCAAGGCCTCAAAATACCATTGAGAGAGCCTTTTAATGGTTGCTGGAGAAATCATCCAACTTTTGCATTAGAAAGAGTTTTACCTTACCCTGTTTTTCCTGACAGGCCACGTATGTCTGGAGAGCTACTAAGTTTAAGATATGAGATACACAGACCAAGAAAAACTTGTCTGTTAACAACAAGGAATGAACAGTCATGTACTGTTCATTGTTTCAAAATATGAAACCTGAGAAGTAATCAGCTGAGAGGTTTTCTTTTTTTTTTTTTAAATATGCTAAAAAACACAGATGCCACATACTTGCCTGGCACATTAAAATTAAAATGGCTAAGTTATTAGAAAAAAGTAGACCAAGATATTAGATGTATGGTTAATGAATTACAAAACCTTAATAATTTGGAGAAGTAGACAGAACGTAGCTTCATTGAATGAGATAAAAAACAGCTGTCTCCACATGAAACACTCTGGTGTGTTTTAATGGCACGATGAGAAATTCCTTCCTACCCACCCTGCTGGCCTGCCCTGGCTTGGCTGGCCTAGGGAGCACTGTGAGGTTAGGCTTTTATCAAGTAAGAGCAACTACCTGTTTCATGAGAGCTGCAGAAGGACACAGCCAGATTCCCCTTTCACTGATAGTTTTTGTTGTATCTATGCAATACACAGAGCCCAGATCCCAGATAAAACTAGCTCTGTGCAGCTGCCAAATGATCTGCTCAGCATCTGCTTCAGCTAAGGAGAGATTTCTCATTTCAAATTATGAAAAAAAGCAAATAAACATTTAGAATGATATTTTTGAAGTACTGCGTTAACAGTTCTTCTGAATGCATCAGATTTGTTTTCTTGATCTGCCTGTGCAATCTCAAAACCAGCTCATCCCACGAAATTACACACAGAACAACTGTGCACTCAGTAAAGTCTAAATTCTGGGTGATGGATGTTGAATAAACACACGCTTATAGCTTCCACACCAAGTTTTCCCCTTTGAGGACTCAAAAAAAAAAAAAAAAAAAGAGGAAAAAAAAGCTACATGGTTCCAATTACTGAAACAATAGCATCCTCATCTGTACATCCACATGGTTACTGGACATTAAAGGCTAGATTCTATGGAAGAGTAATGGAGGGTGCAAAGCACAAATCTGATTTCAAACTTCAAGTGTTATGTGCTGGAGGGCAGGAATAAGGCAGGGTGGAATAGAAGAGAGGTGGAAAAAAAGGTTTTGTTTTTTTGACTTAAGTTACTCTTGCAAGCACATAATCAACTTCGAATTTGGGAATAATTTTCAAAAATACTGATTTATTTCTCCCAAAGTTAAGAAACTCCACCACAGAGAGCATATCTGAGTCGGTACCTACCAATTCTTCTTGGATTTACTTGACATCAGCCAACCTTTGACTGAGCTGCACTCGCCCACTCCAAATCCAGTTCTGCCCGGGCAGGATTTGGCCTATACATCTACCCATAACTAAACATTTCCATGTGCAGAGACATCTTAACTTACCCAGCAAGTCATCAAAGGAAGTGAACTGCATCGCAACGCCACTCAGCACGTGTCAAGTCAGAATTTCTTGTGTCTGAGCTTCTTGAAACAGCACAGAAGTGGAACAAGAATATCCGACACAAAATTATTCGGTAATAAAATACTGAACTTTAATTTCCCAATCCATGCCACATTTTTAAGTGTTCCCCTTTGCTATTGGTAGACTAAAGCCACAATTACGCTGTTGCAGCTGATGAGGCAGGGCAGTTATCCACATTAAACAGTTGTTTGTGGAAGAAGCAAGCCTGGAAGAAAGCACCATACACTAAAACTGAAGTACAGTTTCCTGTGTCCAAGCAAGTTTATCTTTTTCAACATGTGATACTCCACAATCTGTTTCCTGGAGAGCATCTGACATAGATATTCCCACACCAAGTGCAGAGACTGAATTTTCACATATCTAAGAGAACTTGTTACACAAGCAGCCTCATACCAGAGAGGGAAGGGAAAATAATTCTGACTACTTTTGCCTTTGAGCTTTCACCATAGTACACACATTTTTGTGGCACCATATGATTGTTTCACATTTACTGGAAGGGCATCATATGACAACACACAAAAATGGCACCAACACTACAGGTTAAAGCATAACATTTATTCTTCTGTTTCATAACTACCTTCAAACTCTGGAAAAAAAATAAAAAAGCTGGTTGGAAACAGTTGCTATAACATCTGCCTGCAACTTGTTCATCAGATACCATTCAACAAAAGACATACCATTACAGACACTATTCACCCCACAGAAATCAATCCAAACTATTTGTGCTTCCATACAAGCAAATCTTGAGGCCTAGTCAAAGGCTGAATCTATATCACAGTACTAATGAAAGAAGAGTGGAATTTAAGATCAATATTAAGATCAATTTTAAGATCCTTAAAAAGAGAGAGAGCACACAGCCCTATTTCATATAAAAGCAATAAAAAAATACACTTGTAAAATTTCAGAGACTGCTATATAGCCTGGAAAAGACGAAACTATAAAGGAGCGCTGTACTTCCAAAACTGAGATTTAAAACAGGGAAATGATGTCAATGAAACCTGCAGGTGGCTGGTAATGACACAGCTGTAGGACAGAAAACTCCCACTCAGAGCAGTTCAGCCTGTCACGATCTACAGTGGTCAAAAAGAAAATTAAAGCTACTCATATATAGGATTTACAATACACAAATGAACTGACTTAAGGAATGGGTACACTTTTTACAGACACTAATGCAATTGCTGACCCACAGATATTAGAGAGCAGTGATTTGGTAAAATATCACAGCACACGCAGAATTCTGAATTAGCTGCAAATTCTGCCACTGTGGCACATGTATAGACATTAAATTCTCAGAAAAGTGAAACATATCTAAAATGATTCACTGGGATTATTATCTAAAACAAACACAGATACTCAGATATGAAGTGATACGTATAACCATCATACATTTACAGTTTTTTTTTTTTAAACCAAGTGGGTCCTCAGAAACTGACCATCTGCGAAAATTTAAGGGATTTTGACTCAGAAGTGATCAGCACATTACAAGCAGACTAGCAACAGGTCTTGCTTAGCTGCAGATGTGGATAAAACCAAGTTATTTTCAAGGCCATATCAGATAAACTCTTGATCCCGTCTCAGAGTAACCTGGAAAAGAAAATGATCCCGCTGCAATGCGGACACGATGATGCACACTCTTATGGAACTCGGTTCCATCAAATCCAAATGCATTCTCCGTAGTGCAGGCAAAAAGGCATTTGTCTATCTCCACACTGCTACTCCAGCTGCTCCACAGCTCTAGCATGTTCTGCCGACGAGTCCAACACCACAACTGCCCCCTCTGCTTTCACGCCCACTTCCCATGGGTACACCCAGCTTCCCCCACGTTGCAGAGCCTCTCCTATAGGTGAAGGCCTATGGAAAGAACATAAAATGGTGCAAGAATAAGCCAACACTGCACAGGCTGCTGTCACAGCGTGATCTTATCTCTGGCCATACATTTACAGCTGCACTAAAGGGCATCACCGAGGTTGCCAAGGCAGCCCGCCCACAGCTGGGCAAGGGCAAGGATTCCAGCTGCAGCTGCAGGCGTTAATGGGGTGACCCAATGCGTATTCCTTGATCACAGCAGGATTGGTCCCATTGGTCTTAAATACAGCTGAGTGATGATTAGCAGCACTGAATTTAGCCTAGAAAATGATGTGCAGCCTTATGTTTCATTTACGCACACTTCTCAAAAATACATCCTAAATAGAGCATTATGAATTCATGATTTCTGCAGAAATTGAAAGTTATACAGTGAATAAGGCAGGAACTGACACCTGCTTACTCTGGCTCTTTCCAATTTTTGAAAGCCTATCTTCCCAAGCCTAGTATTCTTTTGGACATCATGAGGTGCAACAAATACAGGGAAGAGGGGAAGAAACAGTTTAGAAAGAAGCCACTACACTCAGTGAAAGGTTACTGCAAGACACAGAAGAGGCTCTCTCCTGCCATTGCTAATAAGAAAATAATCTGGAAAGACGTATTTTAAAATTTAAAAGTCAGTGATTCAAGTGAACCATTTACAAGGTACACTCTTAACTTGGGACCAGGTAAGCACAGATGGTAACAATAGTACTGTCATTTAAATAGCTCTTTTCTTCAGTCCAATCAAAATTGTACAAAGCTCAGACAATTTGAGTGCAGAAACTCACAAACAAGAACAAAGGTTGTCTAATGACATTACCAGAGCTAGAAGCTCTCAGATTAAAATAAATTTGAGACTAATGAAATCTGATGAGCTACAGTTTAAAGCAAAATCCCTTATTGTTTGAATTCCTCCTACTTAGTCATACTGCATACCAAGAAACACATTATTCACTATACATGAAAAATTGTTTTGCTTACAACACACAAAAAATAAAGCTAGAGTCAAAGTTCAGGCTTATTTTCCTTCCCACAACATATCACTGCATAATACATAAAAATTTAATTCCTGTAATGAATACATCTGAACTTGAACATGAATTTTAAAGACAATCCATCACTATTGTAAGGTCTATGGCAACTGGCCCATACATAATTATTTGGATTAACTCAAACAGTCAGAAATCAAGGTATTTTTTGCTTGAAGTCTTAGGGTGTGTTTGGTCCAATTTCAGCAACACATCTAAATTAAATTTCTCAGTGAGATGCTAAAATCAACAGTCAGAAATCAAGGTAAGTTGACTTAAAAGTATTCCTCACTTGACCAATATCTGAAAAAGTGCATTTTCCCCTAAGTGTTACACTTTCAGAGGGCAACCTGTGAAGGCACTCACAACATAACTATAACGTGCTGCCAAGGGTTATCACTATTTATAATTTCTGCCTCTGCTACTCATTAGAAATATGATAAACCTTTGAAGGTCAAAATAATAAAAAGAGAATCTTCGGCAAACACTTCTTTTGGTTGGTATCACTAATGCCCAAGATACTTTGAAGGAAGCTGAGCAGACTTGAAGAATTGCAGAGGAAGGGAGTTAGCCCCTTGCAATGATGTTACTGAGTGTCGTGGAAGTGCAGTTCTGTCTTCTGATTAGACGGACAGTTTTTTTAAAAGTCATATATTTAGTTTCTTAACAAACAAAAAGAACTAAAATGACTTCCTTTTTTAGTTGCCCAAAGCAATTATAAATCATCTATGTCTTCTACAAATATTTCGCTAGGTCAACTCCAGTTGTGAAATATGGTATCTCATTTGTGCTTTTAAGTAAAGTACTTCTTTTAGTGACATGTTCTGATGTATCTCTAACAAAAGACAGGACTGCACATTTCTGGGAAGCTCATCTTAAGTCCTAATTCCTGATGGGAAAAGAAGAATTCTGAAACCAATGAGAATAAATAGTTGCCAGATGGCACAATTACGCTAAAAATGCTTTACAAACATTTCTTGCTATACTATCTGTCCAAGTGAATAAATACTGTTAGTCCTATTGATACAGATTTAGAAAGTAAAGGGCAGCAGATTTCACTGACAAAGTCAAAGAAAGGAAAAAAATGAAGATAAATGGAGGAATACAGCTCCAGACTTAATCATCCATTACAGTACTCTACAATACCCATTTATTTAGGT
The DNA here is from genome assembly GCA_013389825.1 of Crypturellus undulatus. NCBI lineage: Eukaryota > Metazoa > Chordata > Aves > Tinamiformes > Tinamidae > Crypturellus > Crypturellus undulatus. The sequence continues at coordinate 134,286 of VWPW01021902.1, read as the reverse complement.
ATTATTGAGTCCAAGGACATCATAAGTTTGATAATCCAAATTCTAGAATCTGCCAGCTGTAACAGACCATGACTACAAGCCAGGTGCTACAACTGTATTATATCAACATAGGATGGAGCAAATGCCAGCTTCTCAGTTTCTTTGCCCTAAGGCAGAAAACACCTTTGTAAAAGCCTAATGAAAAGTACATCAGGAGGCTGATTGCTGACTGTTGCTGCAACACACAGGGGAGATGACCCTGCCCGAGTAGGCAGGTTGGAGCTGACTGTGATTTTCTATTGATAATTTCCCATCTCGTGACCAAGCAAGTTGGGGAGAGAAGGAGCGAGAGCACCGCTGTTACTGTGAATTCCCATCCACTCTTCTCAGATGGATACACTGACACACAGAGGTTACACCAACTAAGTACCTAGATCAGGATTTACGTCTACCTTAAGGTCTCACCGAAATCTGCTGAGAGGAGGTACCAAGTAACTAATGTAGCTAGTCAATGATACTTTGGGGACATTCAGTGACTGATGTTTTCTGCTCAGCAATTAACATTATTTAACTTCAAATTACTCTTCTGAGGCTATGTCTTTTCTTGCTGTCTGCATCACAACTGAAGGATCTAACACATGATCGTAGGTTCCCAGAAACACTTTGTTTTCTGCATATCTAGAGAATGAAGATTAGGCAATACTTGGAACTTGAGCCTGCCAAAATAGCCTGTTATGGAACTATCTGCACACCTGGACATATCACATCGACAGCAAACAGCTTAAATAAACACTGTGCTCCTCAAGGGCAAGGCATACATTCAAGCAGTGCTACTGAAGGGATCTGGACCACATCTAATGCAATGTAAAAAATTTTTCTTCGATATGCTTTTCCTTCTTCGAACAGAGACTAATTTATAGATCTTCACAGTAAAAGTAGGCTTAAAATTTGGTAGATCTTTCAAACTGCATTTGAAACGCTCTGTCCTCATTTTAAAACCCCACGCGGGTCAGATTCTCTAATCCTCCTGCCAACAGGATGATTTCACTCATTCTGCTGTCTGCACCTTCCAACGCTTTCCCCTCCGAACGGAAGGGATTCGGTAGCACACAACATGTCCTTTCACAGCACAGACACTCCAGAAGCACCCCCCGCAAACCCAACAATCAATTCAACAAATAGTAAGAAAAACAAGACGATATCAGTCGCGCTTTCAGCAGGAAACAAGGTGCTGCTACAGCACCTACGCTGACACCCCGGGGCAGGACAAGTGGCACCCCTGGGCACGACGAATGTCACCCCACGCTGTGCTCGCGCCAAGCAGCCACTGCAGAGCCATTTCGTGCTCCAGCCAAGCGCCTCTGCCCGCAGCATAACATACACGCACGAGGCGTAACACATACTCAGGAGGTGTAAAAATCACGCACGAGGCGTAAAACATGCGGGGTGTAACTTATACTCACGAGGCGTACGTCCCCGGGCAGGGGAGCTGCTCAGCACGAACTCCTGGGAACCCCTCCGGGCGAGCGTTCAGGTGACGGCGACAACAGGCGCGGCGGCTCCGGGCCGGACTCCCATGTTTCCTCGGGCGCTGCCTTCAAAGTTGGAACGCGCGCGTTAAGGCCGCCGCTTACACCCCGCTCAGGCGCCGCTCAAGCCCCCCGACTGAGCTCCGGCCGGGCTCCGGCCGGGCAGCCCCTACGGAACCGCGGGCAGAACTCGGGCAGCCGCGAGCACGACCGGGCCTCGCCACCTGTTGCCCCGGCGGCGGCAGCGGCGCCTCCCTCGCCCGGCGGCGCCGGCCGCCCCCGAGCGGCCATTTCGCGA
>VWPW01021902.1:98365-132341 GCA_013389825.1 Crypturellus undulatus | reverse complement strand
GCCGCCCTGGCTGCTGCCGCGGCGACACCCAGCGGCGGCGGGAGGCGGCGGGGCCGAGCCCCAGAGCCGGGCTGTGCCGCGCGGGAGCCGGGCGCTGCCAGTGCTGTTGTCCCAGTGATCAGTGACCTTCTGGAGAAGGGCAAGGAAGCTGGTGGAGGGGCTGGAGCAGAGAGCTTGTGAGGAGCGGCTGAGGGAGCTGGGGTTATCTAGGCTGGAGGAGAGGAGGCTCCGGGGAGACCTTGTCACTCTCTACAGCTACCTGAAAGGAGGTTGTGGTGGTCAGTCTCTTCTCCAAAATAACCACCAAGAGGACGAGAGAGTAGAGAAGTCTTGGAAGAGGCTAACCAGGGAAGCGATGGAGTCACCGTTCCTGGCAGTGTTCAAGGAACGTGTATGTGAGGCGCTTGGGGACACGGTTTAGCAGGCAGGGTGGTAATGGGGCTGCAGTTGGACTTGATGATCTTGAAGGTCTTTTTCAACCATAATGATTCTGTGATTCTTCCCAGGCCTTGGACATGGGAATGTTGCAGTGTAGCTGGAGTGACCCTCCTCCTAGCTGGAGCTCCTCCGCAATGGGACTGATGGCGGAAGCTCATGATAACGCACATGGGAGCAGAGGTGCTGAGGACAGGTTTTGAGGAGGCCTTGGAGCCTGCTCTGCCTCATCCCTGCGCTACCCAGCCCTGCAGCTACCAGCGCCTCCTGGGATCTGCGGTTCACCAAGCCATGGGGATACAAGGGCAATTAAATGTGTAAATTGGTAATAACTTGCAAACTGCTAGAAAGACAAGTTAGGCAGGAACATCTGTAGGCACCAGTACAGGAGGAAGGCATTAGCATGAGCAGGCTAAGTAAAATAATAAAAGAGGGATCTAAAGAGGAAAGAGAAAACAGAAAGCGTAATTCTGACCCTAATATAATGCCCAGCCTTGCAGGCATGTGGGTTTCAAAGGCCTCCTGCTCTGGCTTTAAGGCATTCTCAGAATGATGCCTTAAACAAACTAAGCATTTGAGTATCACAGGCGCTAAAATTTTCTTAGCTGCGTGATGAATATGTTATTTTGAATGAGTCCGTGTGTGATTCTGCATTTTGTTACTAAAACAAATGCTACAGTATTAATCTGTGTTGATATCCACACAAACGATTCTCCTGAAAACTCTGTATCCTGATGTTTTGCAAGAAAGATTTGCTGATAGGATTTTGCATTCTGATGTCTCATTTCAGCCAAGTTCTGTAGTTTTCTCAAATATGGTACAGAATTATTCTTAACTGCGGTATCATTACTGAAATTAGAATACAATTCCCAAAATGCATGCCTAAAAATATGCTGTGGTGCCTTATCCTATATATTTTTGATTATTTCCATGATGAGTATTTACCCAGGTCATAGGAATTTTATTATACTTGATTCTGTATAAAGTTCTGATGTGGGAATGGAACTTTTCATGTCAGTAACAGTTAAGCTCTGTGTTCGATATGTTTCATGTATATAAGTATTTGCAGGACTATTTTGAGTACAATTGATCATTGTCATTGTCAAAGAAAAAGTTAGTACATTGCAGAAGAAAAGTTTTTATGGCACTGAACTGCAACTAATCTATTTAGTGGGAATTGCTCCCCTTTAATAGAAACAGAGGGAGATATTGTCCTGCCTAGGTGATTCGGCTCCCCTCATTGCGTATATGTCGGTGGGACATCACATCTCATATTGCGCGCATCGTATATTTGAAGGCTCGGCCCCTTGTCCATCTGCCTTTACAAGACCTGTGACTAGAGGCTTAGTGCTCTTGCAAGTGGAGTTCACCATTTCGCACAAGTGTCTTTCTTTGAAGTTAAATTGACAAAAGAAAAAAGGCCAAGGGCAGAGAGGACAGAGAACAAGTTGGTGGCAGAGGGATAGGGGAGGAACGAGTCCTGAAGCTTAAGAAGAGTCTAGACCAGATTATATTGCCAAAGGGCTAGCAGGAATCCTTTAGCCATACTCCTAAAACCTGTTTGGAGATGGCTTGGAAGTCTAAATGACTCTGAACCTGCAACTGAAGTCAAGTAGGAGGTCACTGAAATTAGTGCTGTGGGAAGAACTGCACTGTAATATGTCCTGTCATTACTGAGCTTCTACACTCTAATTTAGTACTATAATATTCTCCAAATTATTCCCGATCTCTGACTCATGACATTTCAGAGCGCTTTGTATAAGAGAAATCTAATACAGTCAATGAAATTTCTGAGCAAGACTCACTTCTCATAGCCAGCCTTGAAGCTCAATAGGCCTTTCTGTGCAGATGCAATCAGTCAGTGAGACAAATGGTCTTTTTCTGAAGACCTGGAAACTTGCCTTCTCTTTCAGTCAGGAATTTTTAGCAGATTAATGTCTTCCAGGGTATCCCAAGACAGAAGGCTAAAAACAGTAACAGTAAAAGTTCGTGCTCCAAACTTCTATCATGGGTCCAACTTCTTTGTAAAGGATTTTAACTTTGAATTATTTCACTTTTTTTTTTCATTTTTGGTACATTGTTTTTCTTTTCAAGCAAAACTTCCAAGCAGGTTCATATGTTGAAAGTAAAGAAATGCATCTCAGTAAATGCATTTTGGTAGATTTATCCACATATTGGTACATTTGTCATGATGTGGAGCACAGAAGGGCTCCTTTTTACTTTTGTTTTTCCCTGACAAAAGTGCTCTTGCATTATCTCAACTGGATTACTGCGCGTGAAGGCGTGTTGATAGGAACACTATCCTGCAGTGTTGGAATGGGAAATCAATCAGCTGCAGGAAGAACACAGTGCCTCTGAGCACAGGTCAAATGATTATCTTGAGGACAAGAAAGAACAGGACAGAGAGAGGGAGGAAGAAGAAACAGAGTTGATGTGCTGGAGTATCTAACACACAGGCATGCCCGACACAGAGTGATACCCCATATTGAAGCCAGCAGTTCTGGCACTGCCCTCTGGCATCACCAAGGTGGGCAGCATGGGAGCATGGCTGGAGGCCAACGTGCCCGCTCCAGTTTTTGAACTGGTGTGAGAGGACAAGAGCAGCACGAAACTCCCCTGAGGAGGGCCCTTACAGGAGGTGCAGGACGGTCTGTCTTCATATGGTGCAGGCTGACCTGCAGGATTTCACTGACTTCAAAACCCGTGGGAAAGGATGTCTTTACCAGAATGCCCAGAACACTCAGATGCCCCTGACGCATGGGCATGCCCGAGCCTGCGTGTCCGAGCACGCAAGGAGATGCACGGATGTGCCTTTTGCCGCAGCTGCATGTGTCATGTGTTGCAGGAGCCCAGCAGAACCCAGCGCCGCCAGGCCCTGCTCATCCATCCCCAGTCACCCATGTGTCAAAACTAGTGCGTGCGATGCGCTGCGCACGTATTGTTTCCACAGCTATTTTTCGGTGTAAGTGGGACTGTAGGACATTGCCTTGCAGCCAGTGGGGGACAGATGCCAAGTGGGGTGTAGTAGGGCTCAGGGGGCTGGGGATGAAGAGCCAAAGGGTCTGTGTTGGTGTGGGATGTCTGTGTGAGGGTGTGAAGAACAGACTGGGGTTAGGGCACAGCAGCCCTGGGGGCTGTGTGTAAACACCACAGCACTGGAAGGACTGTGACGGTGGTCAGTGGCTGGGTGTGAGCCACGGAGCCCTGCCTGTATGTGTGTAGCGGGGATGCTGGGGAGTATGTGGTGGTGCTGGAGGTCGATGGAAGGAGAACTGGTGGGTGTGGGGGTGTGATGTTGATGGTGGTGTGTGTGTGTGTGGTGGAGGGGTCATTGCCCGTGTGTGTGGTGCTCATGGTGGTGAGGCACATTCTGTTTGCGTGGTGGTAGAGTTTCTGGGGGGTGTAGTGGTCATTTGGGGGGCATATGTGTGGTGGTGGCAGGAAGTGGGGGTAGTGCGCACGCACGTGTGTGTGGTAGTGACAGAGGTTGTTGGGCATGTGTGGTGGTGGGTGCCGTCGAGGGGGGCTTGGTAGGGGAGGTCGTTGGGGGTGTATGTGTGGTGGGGACTGTTGTGGGGAGTGTGGTGGGCAGGCTGTTGGAGGTGTGTGTGTGTGTGTATGGTGGTGGGAGCTGTTGGGGGGGATGTGGTGGTGGCTGCTGGGTGGGTGAGTGTGGTCATGGTGGCTGTTGGGGGTGTGTGTAGTGGTGACTGTTGGACGGGGGTACTGGTGATTGGTGGTGGTGGCTGCTGGGGGTGTCTGTGTGGCGGGGGTGGGCTGTTTGGGGGAATGACTGTTGAGAGGATAAGGTAGCTGTTGGGCAGTGTGTGTGTGGTGGCTGTTGGTGTGTGTGGCGGCTGTTGGGGGGTGGCAGTGGCGGTTGCTAGGGGTGTGTGGTGGTGGCGGTAGTTGCTGGGGGTGTGTGTGGTGGTAGTGGCGGGGGGTGCTGTTCAGGGTGTATGTGGTGGTGGCGGCGGTGGCCGTGCGGGGGGTGGCGGCCGTTGGGGGCNCCCCCGCCCGGCCTGGCCTGCCCGGCGCCGCCACAGGCCGCAGAGGGGCCCTCGGAGCGGCGCGGAGGCGCCCGCAGCGCGGCCGGCATGAGCCAGGTGCCGAGGAAGCTGCAGGAGGAGGAGGAGGGCGACGAGGAGGAGGAAGAGGAGGAGGAGATCGTGGGGCTGTCGGGCTACGGCGACGGGGCCGAGTCCTTCTCGGATGGGGACGCCTGGCCTGCCCGGCGCCGCCACAGGCCGCAGAGGGGCCCTCGGAGCGGCGCGGAGGCGCCCGCAGCGCGGCCGGCATGAGCCAGGTGCCGAGGAAGCTGCAGGAGGAGGAGGAGGGCGACGAGGAGGAGGAAGAGGAGGAGGAGATCGTGGGGCTGTCGGGCTACGGCGACGGGGCCGAGTCCTTCTCGGATGGGGACGCGGAGAGCGGCGGCGACGAGGCGTGTGAGTGGCAGTCGCGGTGGGGCCGGCCCTGCGGCGCAGGAGCCGGGGGGCAGCGGGGCGCGTCTGGGGTGAGGTGGGTTTGGGGGCCCGAGCCGTGGGGCAGGGCCTGGCCCTGCGGGCAGGTGTGGGGAGAAGCAGGGGCGGGCCCCTGGGCAGGGTGTGGGCGTTGAGGGGGGAGATGGAGGCGCCCCGGGGGAGGTGGAGGACTGGGCGCCGGGCTGGGCGCTGAAGGTGCAGCGGGCCCGCCCTGTGTGTGTGTGTGGGGGGGGGGGGGGGGCAGGGAAGCGGCAGGGTTGGTCTCTCCGGAGGGCTGGGGCGAGGAGTGGGGGAGCAGGGCATGGAGGGGGCAGAGCGGAGGGGAGACCGGCCATGTGGGGAGGTGTGGCAGGTCTGAGGGCCCCAGGGGTGGCTGTGAGGGTGGCTGAGCCACGAGGGGGATGCTGTGGAGGGGGTGGCAACAGCGGGGCCATCTGGCTCTGCTCCGCGATCTGGGAACCTCTAACACAGGAGCAGAGCAAAGAGTGTCATGTAGGAAGCGTGGCAGCAGAAAAAGAGGTGAAAGAAGTACAGATCAAGGGGGAGAAGTCATGTATTTCTCACCTTTTTGGGGTGCAAGTTAGTTAGAGAACCAAGCAGTCAGAGCCTGGTGATTTGACTCAAGTGTGCCAAGGAGGCGGAGGGGACGGTGTCGGGCTATAAAAGGCAGCAGCCGCGCACAGCTCGGCGTCCAGGGCTGCTCTGCAGCTGCGAATGTCAGTCCCCGTGGTGGCAGCCTCTGCTGAATGTCTGTGCGTGCCCGTGTAAGGACCCGTGTTGCTCGTGGCACGTCTGTCTGTGGCAGAGTGGATGGAGGAAGGATGGGCTCACCAGGAGAAGCCATCTCATTCAGTGAAGAGGCTCGCGGCTCAGTGCCTGCTGCTTCATTCAACACACAAATTCATTCTTCTGAAATGTTATTTGCATATGAGCTTGGAGAGCTCTGGGTATATCAGGGTGAAATAAAGAAATGTTTTTATTTATAAAAACATAATAAAAGGGCATGTTTTAATGTTACTTTGATTACTGACATGTGAGAACCCTTCCTCCTAGAGGCCCAGTCCTACCAGCTGCCAAGGGAGGTATCACGTTGACTAACACAACTTTGTGGTGAGAGGGAAAAAATAAAAGTTACTCCCCTTGGTGTTTTGCATGTTATTCCTTCATGGTGTAAATTTAGATATGCAGCATGCCAGGATGTAAAGTTGTAGCAGAGACTAACCTCTTATTTGACACTGCTAAGGAATTGCCGTTGTTTTGACGTAGGGAGAATATATTTTAGTATATTGTTTATTTTGTGCTAAACTAACTTCATATTTTCTAAACAGGAAGTAATGTATATTCTGTCCTCAAAGGAATTTATTTAGGTATTTTTCAATAAGAACTTTGTTAAATTACAAAAAATCTTTTTTTTTTTTTTTCTCCATAGTAGCAGCAGAATATTGTATATAATAGAAAAAAAGCTTTATATTCAGAAGAGCAGGACAGGATAGTCTGTAACAGTCCATGTAGAAACCTCTTCCTACCCAGGGTTTAAACAAAGGGTTATTTTAACTATCCAGATGACTGGCTTTCCGTGTGTTCTGAAGTCTCTGGAGGATGAGGACTTGAGCATACTTAAGAGAGGAGACTGGGATCTGGATCCTAGTTATTCCAAGGGGGGAACAACTTTTTCTATGTGTGTTTACCACTGGGCTGCAAAAGGGGCTTTTCACAGTTTCTATCCCATCTCTTCCTGGATCTGTATGTAAATGGTGCAAAATTCAGTATTACGGACACTGCTGGGCAGCAAAAGGGCAATAAAAGGAGAGTGACTTCCATGCATGGCTGTTGAGGGAAGGAAGAAACCAGGCATAACAGCAAAAACATATATTGTGTTTGTAGGCACGTGGGAGATTTTAAAACTTGCTCTTGGCCCTCTTAGCTCAGGCTGGTTCTTATCTCCCACTTCAATGCTGAAACCAAAGCTCTTGTGCTCAGACTTCTGATTTTAGACATGGGGTCATATTAATAGACCTTAAAGCACTTAGTTATGTAAAGGCGAGTCATCTTCTTGATATATGCAATTAAAAAGTATTTACAAGTGGGGAGATCTGCACAGTGTCTGAGGAAGTAGCTTTAAGTCATATGCTTGCAGAGCGCAGCATTTGTGGAAGAGTAGAACCAGGTCTTCTGGTTCTAAGTCTTTAGCCACAAGAATTTCCTTCCACTGGCATTTCTGCAATGTTTGTAAACCCACAGTAGCTGAACAGCTTTCTTGATTGCATATGAGCTTTTTCTGTTAACTCTTTAGGCGCAGGACATCTGTTAGCATTGAAGATGCTCAGTGCTGAAGATGTTCAGTGTGTGTTTTCTAAGACTGTCGACTTGGAGCAATCTAGTGCATTGAAGGTATCATAGTCACAGTAGTATTGGAAATGATTTAAGGTGAACAGACTTGGAGGTACAAAAGCAGAAAGTTTTGGAGTGATATGTCCCCTGTATGTAAAGATTGAAAATTGACATTTGCTCTGTGCAAGAGTGAATGAAATAAGAAATGTGTTTCAGCTAATAATGGGGAAATGATCTTTCTCGTTACAGAACATCTGATAGTTTAGCATTTCTCTTATTCATATTATAATCACCCTCGCTTGGGAAGTTGCAGTAATACATCTACTGGCATTTCCATGGCAAATTAAAGAAGGAGTTGTCATGTACTTTGCAAAAGAATGTGGGCAGGCAGTGTATCATTCGCTTTCTTTACATATAAGGTAATCTCTAACTCTCTCCAAGGAAAGTGCTTTAGCACTTGCAGTTTTGTCTTAGGTTTGGATAATACTCATTTACCTCTTCCTATCTTTGAGTGGGCAGAACTTCAAAATCTAAATAACAGTCTGACTAGCAAAAGGGCTGGTGTTCATTCTATTCATTAATATGAATTAATAGTTATATTTTCACTTGCAACTTTTTTGTGTCCTTTTTTTTTGTATGTTCAAAGCCATAGTATAAAGCAGTTCTTAGTAAACATTTCACTTCATAAAATGTAAAAGTGTGGAAAAATTTAATAGAAAAACAATGTAAACCCCCACATTATTTAACGTAATTTTTAAGATACATGCGAGCTGTTGACATGATTCCTTAAAGAAAAAGGCCTTATGTAGCTAGCCTGTCTGTCTTCCCATTCCTTTCTCATCAGAAACTTTGAACTGCTGACTGCTTTCAATCAAATTTCAAAGAAAGGAGAAAGTCTCGAAGATAGTTAAGTTCTACAAATCTGGAAACTGGCATTGGGAGGAGGAGAGACCCAAACAAAAGGCTCTTTGCACAGATGTGCATGTTCTTGGCAGCAGCTGGCCAAGCAGAGCACACGTGTGAAGTGTCTAGCCAGCTGCTATTTGTCTAACTCCACGTTAGCCACAGCATGTTATATCTGTTACTGGGAGGATGTGTCATAAGACACGTGGGGGAAGTTTGGGTCATTGTGGTGGGAATGGGACACACAGTCCATTCAATTTGGTGGGTTCTGTTGCATACAGAATGAGCTGGAGAGTAATTATTTGAAAAATGCAAGAAAGTACCAGCCAGAAGGCTGTTCTTTAAGGACTTACATGAAACACATTATTCAAAGACTTACTAGAAGCAGATTCAGTTAGTTGTTTTCCCTTCTGATGGCCAAAGTGCTTTACAAATTGCAGGATGTAAGTGAATATAAGCACATTAATGAAGTCATGGCCATACATTTGACATCTGCAGAAAACTTGTGCATTAAAGAACAGGCTTGGGTGGGAGAGACATTATTAAAACATGGACCTTTGGTTTGTTTTATTGATAAGACAATGTCTACCAAAATAGAAAGTTACTGTAGCATGTTTTTTCCAGACACAGAAAGATGCTGCTGTTACATTCAGGGTGACAGGCAGAGTAGAGCAGTCGTGTCCCTGCATCTTATTACCATGCGGGTACCATTACCTGTGGATTAGCAAAAGCTGCCTGTGCCTCATGAGGAGGATGGGCGGCATCTTACGGAGCTGCCGTCATTGCCTCCTGCAGCAGTTTGCTTGAAGGGGCCTCATCTGTGCAGAGCTCCAACCTAGCCACGTTTCCCAGGAAATAGGAGAGCACTGTTATTATGTGTCACTACATGTCAAGGCCCTTCAAAAGTATTTATCCTGCATAGGATCCTGGAGCTAATGAGCTCCAAAACCCACCAGTCACTGCAGTGCCAGGGGTGCAGACTGAGTGGCAGAGCCGCTCCTAAGCCAGTAGATGGTGCCAAAGGGATGTTTGATGCTGGCAATGTAGGACCTGTACTTGCGAAGCTGCAGTTCTGGGTAGCTAAGACTTGGGAGGTGCAGACAGACACAACCAATGTTATTTACATTCCTGATGCTCTTATGTTTCCAAAAGATATGAATGAGGGCCCGAGTACAGATTTGATCGTGTGGATAGTACCTCTAGGTGTGAAATGCAGTCCTGTGCAAAGGATTCCTTCAAGCTTTCCGTGTTTTTCAGTTCCTTCGGTTTTATAATGGGCCGGCTCTTTCCTGGGTCTCCTCTGCCCAGACTGTGAATAAAACATCTTTTTTGTAATGTTAGTAAATAGAAGCATTTCTTGTGTAGTTTTAAATTCTGTAGTGGTAATGCTGCACTGAGTTGTGAAGCTATAATCTTTCCTTATGTTATATTTAATTATAATAATCTCTAGAAGTGGTTCTGAGCTCTGTCTTAACTGGAAAATGAAATCCTGCTTTCTAGTTCCTCTTCTAGATGGAAGTATGAAGCTTGGATCATTCCTTTACTTTAGAACTTGTGATTGGCCAAATCATCAAAACTGTCTAATAGTGGCGTCTAATTCAAATACATTTCTAATCTAAAACCCCCAAATATTTAGGTTAGTAAGAAATCAGTAATATGAAGATAACTGACTCTGAAATGAATACAAAATACTGCTAAGGGTTTGTAGAGAGCATGACAAAAAGGGGATAGATGACTTAGTAAATTAGTAAATTTTCTTGCTGGTTTATTTTCCGAGGTATCTCACTCATTCTCCTCAACTTAGACGATCCTGATCAACAGTCTTAATGTGAGGAAAAACTGCAGATAACTTCAGTGTATTTGCCTATCCAAGAACTTAAATCCAAACTTAAATTACTGTTCCTGAAGTTGCTTCTTTTGTATTTTGGTACTTTTGGAATAAAACTGTTCCCTTAAATATGCACGGTGTATGCAAGAAGGACATGTGTATGAGCAGATGTTTGCACCACTTTTCTGTAATTCAAAACTCAGCAGAAAAGGATAAAGAAAAGTAATTGGCTGTGCTCTGAATTGCTGTGGAACAGTCTGCCACACAGGGAGTGAGAGAAGCCTGGTTGTGCCTGACAGGAGCAGTGTGTTTAGCCTGCTGGCTGGCAGTGGTTCAAACCTCACCCCTGTGTGCTATGAGCCCTAGTGCTCGCTGTATCTCAGGTCTTTGCATTGCTTGTGTTTAATGGTGCAGATGGGGCATCACAAGAGTGTTTGAAAGCTATTTATCTTAACATGCAGTGCCATGTTCAGCTTGGTATCGAAGGACATTTCAAAGTTACAGATTGCTCTAAATGCAGCAATTTTTGGCTATTTTGACTAGTGATACCTGCAACGATTAAGATGGTATAGCCCTGATGTGGGCACCTATATTCATGCAACAGTATAGTTTACTCCGAGAAGTACCTTTATGGTAATATAATTGCCTTGACACTAAAAAATGTTCAGTCTTAGTGACTCCCATTTTAAACTAGGGAAGGTAGCATAAGAAATCAGTGTGTTCCCAGGCCTCTCTTTTGCAGATAGGGAATGGGCTGTATTGGAGAATAGCCTCTTACAGAGTTTAAGACAAATTACTCAATAGTACAAGAAATCCTAATCACTTTAGTGGTTACGCTAACAGTTGAATTATTTTCAGGAAATATTGGTGTCTTGATCAGGTTAGAGGTGACTTTTTATAAGAAATTATCTTTCTGGCTATCATTGTGGGATATTTCCCAAAAGAATGGGAAACAGGAGAGAAAGTGTGATGGAAACAGATAAATTTGGGATATAGCCTGGTATTCCTGGCAGGAAACACAGGGATTTGGCTTATGCTGGGATTTGGCAGGCCTAACTTGCAGGGAACGTGGAAGACAGCACTTGTATCTGGTGCAGGCAAGGAAACTGAGCTCCTAGAATGCCTCAGAGACAACATAGTGAGAAGGAGAGTGTGCCTAAACTTTCCGAGCAACCTTAAAGAGATTTGCAGGAAGGAGAATGCGTTAGTCATCATGCAGTTCAGAAGTAACTGATACGGCAGAATAACACGAAGAAAACTTTTCTTTATCAGACTAGTGATTTGCTGCGATTACAATTTAAAAAAAACCCAAAACCAAAAAATCAAAGCCTTTCTTCTTTGGAGAGAAGAAAGTTATTTGTCTCCCTTACAAAAGTGCTCTATGGAAAAATTGGTAACACAGGCAAAACTGGTACCGTTTTTAATAGAATGGCTTTTCAGAATGGCCAGTGACAGTTTGAAAATGGTATTTAGTAGTAGTTCACATCTGTCCCTTGTCCTTCGTGATGCTTTCTACTTCTATTAAATATTTTCTTGGAAGTTTAAAAAAAAACAGGGGTCAGGGGAGAGGGAAAAAAGTTTTCACATGTTAGTGTAGGACAGCTTGCCTATCTATGCATTTTTATAAACTCTGGACGAAGAGGTAAAAATTGTGTATAAAACTGCAAGATTTGTTTTTTAAGGTGTTTTGTCTAGAAACATGAGTTTTGTTTTGTATCAGCATTGTAACACATCTTTTTCCACCTCCTGTTTATGCTCAGATAAGCACAGTAAAACACAAATAAAACATGCTATTTCATTTACAAATCAACAATTATGTTTTTGAAATAAATCAGGTAAGATTTATTAGATATAAGGTTATTAGAGATGAGAAGAAATAAGTTGTACAGATAGATTACAGGTAGATTTCACTAATAGGAAGTGTATTTACCATTATTCAAAAGTAAATTCTTATACTTGTGTTGATTTTCTACCTATTAATCAAATTATTCATATTGCATGTTAAGTATTAAATAATTAAATATTAAGTTGCAGTAGAGAAGTTATGTTAGTTTTCCTCCAAAATCCCAACTGGAATAAGAAAGGGAAAATGTTTTTATGGACCTTCTGAACTTCCCAAACTAGTTTATTCCTGAGTATATTCCTTAAATGTATGATAATGATATCAGTTACTACACATAAATATCCTTCCAAATCCTGCAGCTGATGAGGGGTAAAATTAGATATTTCACTGTGTGTGATTATATGATATACTATGTATCTTCTTGTGTTATTTCACTCAGTTTTGGATTTCAATGATCCCTTCAGTACTGAAGTTAAGCCAAGAATCCTGCTCATGGGATTGAGAAGAAGTGGAAAGTCTTCCATTCAGAAGGTTGTTTTTCACAAAATGTCACCAAATGAGACCCTCTTCTTGGAGAGCACCAACAAGATCTGCAGAGAAGATGTTTCCAACAGCTCCTTCGTCAACTTTCAGATATGGGATTTCCCTGGGCAAATTGACTTCTTTGACCCTACATTTGATTATGAGATGATTTTCAGAGGCACTGGAGCACTGATATTTGTTATTGATTCTCAGGTAAAAAAAATAAAAAGGGGCAGGGAGTTTTTAAGCTACTTCTCTTCTTCCTTCAACAATAGGGAAATGGAGTGGAAAGCATAAAGAGATCTTTCTAAAGCAAATAAATGACTTATGGTTACAAACACATTTAAAGAAAGTCATGAAACTGGAAGAGTTGTTGGGTTATTTTTAATGTCTGTCTTCAGGGTGTTCAAAAACAGTTAATTAGTTTGCTTTAACATGTCAAGCTTCTTGCTTGGAGTCCCAAGAGCTGACAGTGTGAGATCAGTGCATGCATTGGATGTAGACTCAGGCTTCTGCTTGCATTATCAAGAAAAAAATAGCGATTGTTGAACAGTTGTATTATCAAAAAGTATGATATTAAAAAAAAAAAAAACATTTTTTTTTTATTTTTCCTTCATTAGGATGATTATATGGAAGCATTAGCTCGGCTGCATCTTACTGTGACCAGAGCCTATAAAGTGAATCCAGATATCAACTTTGAAATCTTTATCCATAAAGTGGATGGTTTATCTGATGACCACAAGATTGAAACACAGAGAGATATTCACCAGAGAGCAAATGATGACCTTGCAGATGCTGGATTGGAGAAAATTCACCTCAGGTGAGAGAAATTGCTGGGCAAAGAAATTTAAGTCAAAGATGAGAGAAGCTTATCTGACAAGTTTCATTTTTCTGTTCTGTTGAAGTAACAGGCAACAGGAATTTGGTGTATAAAGGAAAGGGTTAGTCACAGGCACTGCTTTTGTCCTGAGCCCAACCAAGGATTGTGTTTCTGGGTGCTCTCTTGGAGGGATAGATGGGGAATGGAAGTGCTTACAAACAGATGATGAATAAGCTTTAGTCTTGCTAGTTCTTGCTGCAGTTGCTGTCTTGAAGTAAAATAGTTTGGAAAAGGTCAGCCCCCAGTAGACTCTATTTGCCAGTCATCTCCTTTTAGCCTCCTTTGAAAACCATCCTCAGTCTCATAATCCCCTCCCAAACTGCTAGTCCTTGCTGCCACCTGGGGAGACAGATGGTTGTGTCTCTGCAATGTATCTGTGGATGAAGCAGATTATTATAGCAAATAATTAAAAAAAATGTATTTTTTTGCAGACTAGGAACTGTGAGACATCAAGTTTTTGTCTCAATCTTAGGATTTAAAGCCAAGTACAAATAAATTAATAAAAAGAGAACCATTTCATTAACATGCCAACTCCTAGAGTTTTTAACAACTTGACTGTATCATTTTGTTTTTAAATGAGCCTACAGCTTCCAAAATGTAAATCACAACGTCTAGATTCAGTAATATTGCTCTCTTCCAGTATAAAAATTACTTTCCTGAGAATATCAAGATGAGAACTAAATCATAACATTTGACATCAAATGCTAGTTTGCAGTATCTGGAGTTTTGAGTATAGACATATGTGCCATCATGCCAAATATAATCACGAGAGTATGTACTTTCCAGTATGAAATCCTGTGTTTCAATTATAACATGTAACTTTTGATCACAAGGGGTAATTGCATAATTTTAGGCACTTGGTGTTTTGACAATATTTCATTTCACTCATATGCAAGGTACATCATGTTCACAATATGTGGCTAAAAAGAAAATATGGTGACATTTTCTTCCAGCTTTTATCTGACAAGCATATATGATCATTCTATATTTGAAGCCTTTAGCAAAGTGGTACAGAAACTGATTCCACAGCTCCCAACACTGGAAAACCTACTTAACATCTTTATTTCAGTAAGTACTTGTTACATACTTTGTGTTTAGAGCCAGCAATGTACAACACGCATGTTCAGCTATCTGTTGAGAACCTTCTGAGAGAATGAGAGCAATGTGTGCTTCCAGAGAAGTTGGCAGAAGTCCGGAGACTTCTGGACTTCCAGAGAAGTCCAGAAATTTGTTGAAATGTAGTGACACAAAGCTTAGCCTCACCTTCTTGTCTCTTAAAGAGTTGTAATATGCTGCTGATGTATTCAGAGTAACCTGCTAAATGCTAAATAACACATAAAGTGCATTAGCAGTTTCTACTCATAGGTTAACTTGAATGTTGCGAAGCTGTGTTTTTGTTTGCTTGTTTGTTTTTAAAATCTGAGTAAATAAATTCTTAAAGGAATATTGTCTTGTCTGACCTCCTATGTAGAACAGTCTATACTACCTTCTAGAATTATTTTTTTCTGTTTATTGAAGCTTAGCTCACCTAAGAAAATCTTCACTTGTATTAAAAATTCCAGAGATAAGAGTCCATTCCAAGTATTGTAGTTATGCTCAAGGCCAATTGGGAAGCTTTGCTTATGTGATTACTCATTACCACTGAAGGTGACTTGTGATTACTCATTACCACTGAAGGTGACTTGTGACCTTGATGTAATGGGATTATTTAATATTGTTCAATAGCCTGCTAAAATCAAATTAGACTTTGTAGTCTTTCAATACAAGGTGTGAAGTCAGAGGAGAGAAATAGGTTGGATGCGTTGCTGGAAGAGAGGGCTGGGTTTACTTGAAGGGTTTCCTTCAAAAGCCTGTTCTCTTAATAGCAAGCAATGCATGATGCTGCTTCATAATAAACAGCTTATTGTAGTAGACTGGTAGACTGTTTCTACCAAAGTTGCTGGACTACCTGCCAGTCATCATCCAGTCTTGAGCTCCACATATGGTAGAAAGCTAATGAAAAGGTGATGGATATCCAGTTTTGAAGCAATTAGGTATTCAGCTGTTCATGCTACACCATTTTAGAACATAAAAGTGTTGCTGGGACATGTTCCCCAGAAGAGGAAAGAGTCTCAAAATGTTTTTTTTTTTTTTTAAGTCCAAATAGAGTATAATCTGGCTTGTTGATGATAAGCACCTATGTTTTGCTCTTGAGTCCTCAGTTTGTCTTCTACAGTGGAAGAGCACTGTAGGTAGGAGACTTGTAATGAATTTGGTGCAGCTCTCAGAAAACATTTTTTTTCTGCAGGCTAGAATTAAATAGTTGGTGCCTCTTCACTTTAACAACCCAGAACAAATCTGGTTAGGAATCCTGGTGTGGATTTTGGTCATGCCTTAGGAAGCTGTGTGTTGGATATAAAGTGTGGGTTTGGTTTCTGGTTTAGTTTTTGCAATTGAGCAATATTCACGAGGATATGCTTTAATTTACTCCTTGAAAGCTTTCCAACACAAATGACTGATAATTATGAAGATAGATCTGTGGTCATTTAAAGCTCCTAGTAAGTTTTTGCATAACTTCTTACAGTGCTGTAGTGTGTGAGCTCCTACATTTTTTACTCCAGCTGCCTGCAAAGCATAAAATATCAGTGTTAGTTTAGAATTCAAAAAACACATAAATCTTTGTTAACATTGCATGAGCTTCATGTAAAAGGTTATCTGCTTTTTAACTACCGTAGCCATATTGAGAAATTATGTGGCATGAGAATGGATATTCCTTTTTCCTTTAAGACTTTTTTGTTGTTGTTTAGAAAAATGTGCATTAAAAATGATCAATGGACTATATCTATAAAATAGATATTTTTGCTTAATTTTATTATTTAAACTTTACAATCTATAAATCAAAACGTAGTGTTTAATATTCACTAAATCCTCTGTTTGCCACAAGGCCTATTTAAATATCTGTCCAAAACTCATGTATAGCTGTAAATGACTGTGGATACCCTGCATTTTCTCACAGGTTGTGCCCTAGATAGCTAATATTTATTTTGACCCTGCTCCCATTGACCTTAGTGGCAGAATTTTTTCAGCTGAATAAGGCAGTGGTTGATTTTTGTTCTCTTAATAAGATGCCTTGTGCTCTAGTAAGAAAAACAGTTGATTTCTTACCATAATCTCTGTCACTGAACACCAGTTATATAATCTCTTTGATAGTGTGTGGGGTTTTTTTTTTTTTTTTTTTGTGTATCAGTGTTTAAACCCAGTGTTTCCTAACTTCTTATGCCCTTGTAAACCTTCTTTTTTCCTGAGCTGTTTTCTAGAAGCAATGTGGTAAGTCTTTTCTCCTGTCAGTGAAAGGAACGCTAAAATCTCTGGGAGATGAAATCTGTCAAGTCATGCTGATACGATTTAAGTGGTTATTACTCCTACTGCTTTGCAGCAGTGTCTCTTTACCATAGAAAGGTCAGCAGTCTGTTTCTCAGCAGGTCATTGCATGACCTGTTAGTTTAAACTAAAAATTACGCTGTTTTCAGTGAAGATACCGAGCTCCAGCCTGCAAGAATAGAGTTGCCACAATGCAGATTTTCTGCTGCCCCTGCCATCCGACATGGCAGACATCTCGTGTAGAAAAGCTTTTAATCTGTCACAGCAAGAATAGACATTGCAACTGCTAGAGTTCTGAGATGGAAAAAACACTTTGCATGGTTAAAGGTTATTATATTTGCTACAGAAATCTTAATATTTTAAAGAATATTTTACCCGAACAGCTGGATTTATAGCTGCATGTCTCATTTTTATAATAGAAAATTGTCTAATCAGCTCCTCATGAATGATGCTGCAGAGTTTCTTCTCCAAATGCTTTTGCCTAAAGTTTCTTCTCATTTTAAATAAGTCTTTTGGCAATATATTGCAGATAATTATTTATATGGTATCTTCAGCTCTTAATATACACTGTGAATTCTGTGAATAATCTCATTTGACAGTATCTTTTGAAGTCTGAGGTTCTGTGAGCATTAACGTATTATTTGAAAAAATAGAAAGTTGCACAGCTCTCACATGTGACCAGAATAAGCAATATATATTTATACATAAATATATATATAAGCACTTTTTGTTACTAGTGCTCAGAGAACAGACTCTTAGAGCCATGCAAGCTGGCAGGGCCCTCTTAAACAGCTCAGAGCAGGGCTGCTCAGGCCTGTACCCAGCTGTGCTTTGAGCAGCTCCAAAGACAGGAGTTCTGCAGCCTCTCTAGTCAGCCTGCCCCAGTGTTTGACCACTCCTCTGTTTAAAAAAAAAAAAAAAAAAAAAAAGCTCTTTTTTTTTCTCCTTTTATCTAATCTTCCAGCTTCTCTGCTGCTGCTTGTCTTTCCACTGTGCTACTTCAAGAAGTTTTGCTTTGTTGTCCCTGTGCACTAGTATTAGATGGTTGTAAATAGCAGTGATATCTCCCTTCAGTGCTTGTGTATCATGTGCTTCAGCCCATGTGTCCGTGTACATATATACATCCAGAGTGTATATTTTGGTTTGAATAATATTTTTATTAATGAATTATTGAAATGTGCCATTCAGGGAGTGTTTTCCATAATGAAATACAAGAAATTTACCTTGTTCTTCGTTGTCATGGATGAGTATTTCCAGTCTTGGTTCCTTATGTGTTGGTGGCAGTTTTAAACCTCTTTAAAATGAAACTGTCCAAAATATCCTTGGCTATTGTACTGTGGCATACCCAGGTTGAAATCTTTGCGCCTCTTTCAGAGAATTATGGGGAAGTGCGAAGGTCATCTTAGTCTCTTGTTTGTTAAATGGTTCACTTAGGAAGGAAGGCTCAGACAAAAAGGAAGAAATGTAAATGTAAACAAAGCTAAAAAATGTTAAAATGTTAGGGATTTTTCAGAGCGGTTTTAGTAGTTAACAGAACAGCTATGGCAACAATCCCCAGCTATTAATAGGGAAACCTATATACAGGGGAGTGGAGGAAAAAAAAGGTTTGATAGAAGAAGGTTTCCTCTCTTCCTGTGTATATCGTTTCTAAAGCATATTTGACAATGGGGCTTTAGCAGTCCTGGGAAGTTGCCCTTTGTGTTTATGCTGGGACAGTTGCCCAGGTGTGATCCCTTGGTACCAAGAAGCAAAACTACTTTTCAGTTAAACAGGACAGGAGGTGTTTTTTCCTTTCCTTTTTTTTTTTTTTTATTCCTTCTGGAAGAAGAGGCCAATTCCAGTTTACCTTATCTACCCAAAGAGTTTGAGTTGGGGCTGAGCTGGCTTTCCTGGCTAGCCTCTTAGAGCAACAGATTTGTTACATCTACAGTACTGAGAGCATCTGAATCGGCTTGGCAGGATGGCAGGGATGTAGCTGTCCCCACAGCAGCCGTCTTCACTGTAGCAGCAGGACTGTGACCACCAGTGCCACTGCAGTGCTCAGTCATCACCAAAATACGAATACGAATCATCACCAAAGTCCTGCTCTTTCTCCTTTGAGGCTCAAAGACATTCTGAGGAGCCAAGCGGTACCCAGTTACACAGCCTACTCAGACAATTTCCCAGCTTCCTTGAGATACTAATTCTAATCCCTGCTGCTCTTAGAATTTCAATTTGTCATTGTGCCCTATTTCTTTTTCTTTTCTTGTTTCCACCTTTGTATGTGTCCAGCTAGAATAAGTGTGAATTGCAGCCCTCTTCTTTTGTCCACTGTCAGAGTCAGGAGCAAGACTCCAAAAGCCTGACCTCAAAAGATATTTCTGGAACTTTTTCAACAGAAAATAAATGCAACTTCTCCAGATGTTTTCCAGAGAGGGGGTGTTCAGGAATCTGACTTGGCAGAAATCCAGATCCATAAAGTGTTTTTTATTGTTCTTTTTCTTTGTTTTCCTCTCTCTCTATCGCTTGCTCTTTTCTAGAGACTTTTTCTCAGTCAGTAGACTGTTAATGTGACTGTGTGACTTTTTTTTAGCAGGGGTATATGGGTGAAGTGCTTCCTTACCTGGGTTAGGAAGTCTGTGAACATCACTGTTTGCTACAAAAATATGAGTGCTGAGCAATTCTTCCAAAATCTATTGCAAGATAACTTTGAGTTACTCAGCCTAACCTTTTATATAATAGGGAAATAGAGGAACAAAGATTGGTGTTAAAATTGAAGTCATGTCTTCAAATTCTTTTTCTTTTTTTTTTTTAATAGAATTCTGGAATCGAAAAAGCATTTTTATTTGATGTAGTCAGTAAAATCTATATTGCAACAGACAGTACTCCAGTGGATATGCAGACTTATGAGCTTTGCTGTGATATGATAGATGTTGTGATTGACATTTCTTGTATATATGGGTAAGTACCTTATTAGATCTGTGAACCTACATTCTGAATTACCCCAAAATTAGAATCATGTCAGTATAAGCAATAACAGCAATGTGAGTAATTTGCCACATTCTGAGATACAGATTTCCCTGCCAGCAAGAAGCAGTATTCCCTGCTGCAGCCTCTTTTGTGAACACCTTCTTTTTTCCATGCTAATAACTTTATTTAGAGGAAGGAGTGGGAAGTACCCATCCTTAAATAAATGGAAACATTAACATTATCTTCTGTTGCCCATGGCCAAATTGAACAAAAGGATGCTTGCTATTTTAATAAAAAGCCATATTTACTCTTTTTGTTTACTTTATTAGCTAGTGACCTCTGGTGGCTACAAATTGCTGCTTCACTCTTCCTTCAGTCATCTGTTCCTGCACTTATTTTTTTCACTTTCCCATCCCTTTCCATTAGCAACAGTAAAACTTCTGGAGTAGCATGTACATCTCCTTGCAAGTTACATTATGGTTTTACATGACTTGGCCCTTGCCCAAGTGGAATAACAGCTATTCCTGGAACTGGCAGGAGCACATAAAGGTAGAACTAGTGCATTAAGATGCTTATACTTCTAAGTTATACCATAGTATACATACTAGAGAGTGTAGCCTAAAATTCTTACTAATGACTTGATATTTGTGTTCTTTACTCTACACTGTCTGGTTTAAAGAAGAGTTTTCCTTAAAGGTTGATGAAATTAAAACTTCTTTAAGATTATTTGATGAAAGAACCAAAGCAGGATGCTTTTGTTAGCACATCTGGTGGCTTATCTTGTTTGTGTGTATATGTATATTTTAATTATTAATTTTATTTTAATATTGCCTTTAGGCTCAAAGATGATGGCACCGGGACTCCATATGACAAAGAATCAATGGCAATCATAAAACTGAACAATACAACTGTCCTATATTTGAAAGAAGTGACAAAATTCCTTGCTCTTGTTTGCTTTGTAAGAGAAGAAAGCTTTGAGAGAAAAGGTATTTTCCCTTGAGTAATATTGTCTTACTTTTGCTTTACATCTGCAAGTTAATGAATAACTTTGTGGTTGTCATTCCCTGATACAGTTTCTAGCTGTATCACAAATAGAAAAGGTAAATATACCTTGGTAGAGCTTACAGAACATTATGTTTAAAGGAATGGGGTATTTGTGCTGGCATTAAGATAAGATGGAATCATAAATACCTTGGACTGATTCCTGGTATCAGAGCATATAGTTTATGTCCAGCGAAATAACCTTCCATCTGCAACAGCAGAAAGTGTCATTTTATCTTAAGTCCTTTGTACTTAGTGGCACTATCATGTGCATTTGGAACAGCACCCGTGCTGTAGCTAAGGGAAAATTCTTGAAGCTGGCAGATAGTAGTATTGTTGCTGCTTTTCTTGCCTCTGAAATGAGGCTTTGGGAAGCAGCATCTTTATGAACTGAGTGACTTTCATTTTTGAAGTTAAAGTGCATAAAAGGTCATGGCAGTCTCCCTGCCCTTGCCCAAAGCCAGTGCTAAAGGCTTAGGCTGGGGTTGCTGTGTGTGGCCATGCTGCTCCATCAAGGGCTGCTCCTGATCCACAAGGCAGCCTTCTGTGTGTGTGTGTGCTTTGTGGCTGCGTGTGCTTGACCCTCATGCTGTGCCTGCTCATGATGCACACAGACCTCCAGTTGCTCACATTGCCCTTTAACAGCTCTGCCAGCATTATTATTTATGTTAGATGCCGTCACTTTCCTTTTTTTAGTGCTTTACATTGACATACCTGCTAAAATTGTGTCAGAAAATGCACTGTTTTGGATAAACACTCGCTAGGCTTTGTCTGTCACTGTCAGGTTTTTGTGTCTACATAATTAGGGACACTTGGTGCTGTAATTAGTACATTTTAAACACCCAGCTTTGGTATTATGGTGCACTTTTTTTTTTGTTGACTTCCAAATAATATTTTGTCTGAACTCCAGTGAGAGGGAAAACAATTCCTGCAGGAAAAAAAAATAGTGTGGTAGATTTAAACCACTTAAAATATGTATCATTTCCTGTTAGGGAAATTAAAGTGAAAAACTCAACAGTATTTGAGTTGAGAGAGCTTATAACATTAACCTTTAACAGGGTCATAAGCTCAGTGCCAAAATCCTAAAATTGTATTGCAATATTACACAATTTGTCACACTCAGTAAGTCTTCAGATTGAACACCGATCCAGCTTTACAGCTTTTCTGTGGGATCACATTCAGCCCCCTCACATGGTAATTATGCATATATGTAACTTCACAATATGTCTAAGGTCTTGTGTTTTAAATTACAACATAGAATCAGATATAAAGAGTTTAATTTTTATCTCATTATACAGAGTTCTCTCTTTAGAGCTTCTCTAAATCTGTTAATTAAGTTAAACCTTTATCTGCAAATGTACTTTATTTGTCCATTTTCTGTAAGACTAGTACGTATATTTAATACAGCACATAGTATGATGCTGTAATGCTCACTGATTTACTTGTATTCTTCGGGCGTAATTCTGTGTGCATTATGAAAAACTGTTAGAAGTTTCACTGATTGTGAACTCTACAGAGCGAGATACTTTGGTATATATAAGCTTTTTTTTTAATGAGTTTAATTTGTGTAATGCTTCATTAATATGAAAAATGCTTCTGTCTCTACAGGATTAATAGACTACAATTTCCATTGCTTTCGAAAAGCCATACAAGAAGTATTTGAAGTACGAATGAAAGTAGTGAGATCTCGAAAACATCAAAGCCATGTGCGAAAAAATAAGAGGGCCACCCCCAACGGGACACCTAGACTGCCTCTGTAACGGAGGCTCAGCTGGCCCTGAAGAGCACGGCTTTTCTTTGCATTGATGTGACTTCTGCATCTCGTTGCACTGAGTGAAGAGGAAAACAAACAGGACTGATGTATTACATGAATTTTCTCCGACCCTTCAGAAAGCACTGTTTAAATATTTTTATCCAATCATTTTTTTTTCATATAGTGAGCACTTTGAGCAAAATGTTGTATATATAAGCATTGAGGTGAACACTTGTAAGAATTTTCTTAATATATGCTGTAAACCTTTTTCATGCCATATTAAGAAAAATCAGCTGTGACAGAAATACTGGGTACATAATTTGCACTTTTTCATGTTTTCCTTGTGGAGTTGGACTTTGATAAACTTAGTTTTTATGGTGATTTTGATGCATGGTGTCAGGTAAAATGTATGCTGTAGTTTATTTACCTGCTAAAATCAAATTGGTTAGTAAACAATCAAGAAAACTCAGTATAATGCCTTTTAAAATTTGTGACAGCTAATATTGAACATTCATACAGATCTGATTTCATATATTTTTCAATTTGTAAACTGAAGAATTATTTTGAAAGTATGATAGCAATAAGCACCTTGCCAGGGATCATAACTGGTAGGTAAATATTAGCTTTTATAAAACAGGCTTTTGGCCAGATTTTACCCGGAGTTCTCCATAACACTGGTAATGCCCTCTGTTGGGTCTATTTTTATTCTTTACCTCAACATATACCACTAAAATACCTTTCTATAAAGATAATTGTTTTGTAAAATGGCTCTATGTTGCATTGGTGTTTTTGTGAGGCTCTGGGTGGTGCATGTGCAAGGTTGAATTTACATTGGCAAGCTTGTTTTGAGAGTCTCTGCATCTACAGTTGGTACAGGGAAGAATCTATGTGTATTTTCATCCAAACATGAGATGTTAGAGATGTTTGCACTGGGTTTTGATTCCCCCTATTTAGGGGTACATCTGTTATAGAAATCAAAGGAAATCTTTCAGATAAGCACTGTGGAATCTACCTGCTGCGGTAACCAGCATACATAACTGCGTTTTATTTTGACTTTGATTGCAGGTGGATTTGCCATAGGATCAGCCAGGATACCAGAGCACTTTCAAATTTGAGATGTAAAGCTTACCTTCGGAATTCCATATTGATGATTTTGTTTAGCTAATGATGTAAAATTCTAGTTGCTAGTGGGAAGAACAGCCGTGGTGAGGAAAGTTGTGCTCTGCCCACTCATCAACTCTTTTGCCTCAAGCTGGCGCAGCTGTGGAGGCAGAAGTGAGGATTGAATGTGAAAGCTTTTCTTTAGCTGAAGCAAAGCATACTACTGCATCTTTACTTACGATTCAAGAGTCCAAGGTGTTTGTTAGCTTTTCTGGAAAATTAAGAGAGTTTTAGCCTATGATAAACTAGGCTAAATTCGGTGGTGGTTTGAATAAATGCAAAATTCCTGTATGCTACATATGGCATGTTGACAGGCCACAGCTCTGGTGCTGCACTGAATACATGAACTGGAGGATCCAGATGGCACTGAATGCAGAGGTTTTCTCTACCCAAACACCAACCTGAAGAGAGATCATGGTTCCCAGTCCGTTACTGTTGCCTCATGCACATGGCTTTGCTTCCTTATCTTTCTGGAACATGAGTCTGTTGGAGGTATGTGGAGCTCTTAGAAAAGGGCGTTAGTCAACAGATGGAGCCAGGCTACTGCTCCCACCTGGGAGTTGGGAAGCAGCAGAAAGCCTGAAGTGCTGGTCCTGGTGCCAGGATAGTAACAGTAGCTGTAACAAAAGCGGAATGCTGCACAACTACAGAGAGTTCAAATTCTTGTTGGTGCTGTTGCCAGCCCGTCATCTTGGGAAAGGGCGGTTGTCCTGACCATCCATTAAAGTAGAGCTGTCTTCAGAGATCACCATGCTGATGAGGGAGAGTATCTGACTTCGGCAACTCTCTGTTCAGTGGTATTTTCACTGAAGGGCAGCCATAATTTTTTATTTTACTTACCCTAATTTTCTCCCTTGCCTTCTTTCAGATATGCNTATTTTACTTACCCTAATTTTCTCCCTTCTTTCAGATATGTGTGAGGGTGAGCGGAGCACCCACCAAACCCACTTGGACGCAGTACTGTGCCATGTGCTCTAAGTGGCCCTGTGTGTGCAGAGGGGTTGGACTAGATGACCTCTAAAGGCCCCTTCCAACCTTAAGCATTCCATGATTCTAGTAGCAGCATCTTTTCATGCTGTGGTATGAATCATGACTAAAGAATGTGGTTTCTGTATGTTTGGCTGGATGCATCAGCGCTTATATTTTATATCTATATCACGATGCGTATCCTTGTATTTAGATAGATTTTCACCTTATCTAAACACTTCATTTGCTATTAGGTTATCTCTAGTAATTCCCTCCAGCATTTGACATACACTATGCTGTGTAACTTAGTGGTACCAGATGACTTTTGCTAACATAAAATTTCTATTTGGATATTATTAGGATAAATATTTTTATAAAATCTCTTATGTTTCAAACACATTTGATTACAAAACTTACTATTCATTTTATTTTTACAGCTTCATTTTGATATTTCCCCGTTTAGGCAATGACTTGTGTGTTTCACTTCTAGTCATTTTCTAATTGGTACTTCAGATTTTAATGTACAAGCTGATGTGATTGAACCAGTGAGGCATGCCAGGGATTTTTTTTTTTCTTAACATCTTATTTTCAGTCTCTTGTTCATTCTTTTTGAGTTTCATTGAGGTTACAGTTTTTATTTTCAAGGGAGGAAGCATCCCTTATGCTGCAGGACAGTGTTGACAAAGTGCTGTAGAGATACATATTTTTAATTGGAATCATGCAAGAAGCAAACAGTTTCTGAACCATGTAATATTCCCTAAATGGCTGATTTGCAAGTTCCCTTTTTCTCTATCATCAGGTTTGCCTAAACGTGGCACGAACCTTTTTTGAAGCAGCCACGTCTCTCTCAAATACTCTTTTGAACAAATAATCTCATACTGGCTTAGCGTCCTGTTTAAAGTCCTCATCTCAGAAGCCAAACAGCTGTGAACAACTGGTTGTAGCAACTTGCTGCGAACATGCACTGGGCCCCTGAAACAATTACAGCACTGGGATGTCCTTCTGAAATCCCATGAGTTCACTGGTTCTGTGCGCCAGCACGGACACTGTGAGGAGGCATCAGCAGGTGAAAACGCGTCGGTGAAGCATCATTCAAATACAGCATCTGAAAGCTCATATTCTGTGATGGAGCAATATTTTTTCTTGTTAAAGCATAAAAATTTAGGGTGTTTCTTTTCATGCAAGTGAAGACTACTACAGTGACAAACACTCATGATAAGGGACCTGTTTCTGCCAAAGGGTTACAGAGTTCTCATTTGTTTTTAATTATGCAGAACTAACATTTTCTGAAGAGGTTAGTATTTCCAATATTACTGACTTATAAAACCTCCTCTATTCTTATATATCATCAGATTAAGTTGAAGAGTTAAAGCAAATAGTCAAGAACAGGATACCATGTTGTAGAAACTCTGCTTTAATTACACATTTATTGTCCCTTTCATTTGCAATAGTCCTTGCAGAATATTTTTCTTTTAAATTGGCTGTTGGGAGAATTTCTGTTTCTCTACGGAATGATATGCATAGCATTGTTGTATAGTCATTTTTGCTATTTCTGCTTCCTCTCTGTTATGTTCAATAGGGAAATTAAGTAGTTGACACCAGAATTTCTAAATATTTATTGCTAGCAACACATCACCTTTCTTAGTTACAATCAAATCATCTTTGCCTATTTTAGCTCTGTGGGAAATTAGAAATAACAGAACTTTGGTTGGAAAATTCTTTCAGATTCCTCTGTTTCTTTATAGTGGCATCTTACTAAGGTCCTACTTTTTTGTCCACTTTTCTTAATAATTACGCAGTAGGTGATGTACGTACTTTCAAATGGCTGCATTTGAATGCTTTTGTTTCTGGGTTCTTTTTGAAAATGATAGCTTGAAAAAAGATTTGAATAGACTACTGCTTTTTGTTTGCTTTCTTACTGATATTTTCTGCCTTATTTTCCTCATTTTCCTTTCTCTGATCTGGATGTTTCATTGTAGGAAGGTGAGATACCCAGTCTGCTTGGAGTCTGCCAACCTATTCTCACTGGCATGGTGAGCTACAGGCTACAACTTGAGGGGAAAAAAAGAAAAAAATACTGTTAAGTACAAAAGTATCTAAATTATATACTAGTATAATCTAGTACATTAAATGCTACTAATGTTTAAAGTTTCAACATGCTTATTTTGCCATACTGTGATCACACATGTGGATATAGTCATAGTTAGTCTATACTGGCAATCAGATTTTAAGCATTTCTCTGTAAGCTTCAGAACATTTTAAAAGAAAGGCTTAGTAAAACTAAAGACATCAAGGATCAAAAATGACATGGTGCAATACAGTCTGCCAGTAATGGCTCTTAGATTAACTAACATGGTATCTTTCTTCTTTGATAAGGTAATAGATTTTGTAGAGACTAGCAAGAGGAAATACCTGCTGAGGTAACAACATCCTTAATAATGATGATACCAGAAACTGCTACTAGAAGAAAAGATTACTACTGTTAGAGGAAAGGATTATTTATTTCTGAATTGCTGAGTTCCAGAAGGTAGAGGAAAAAAAAATTAAGTTTCTTTCTTTATTTACTAATCGTGCACTACCCAAAACTAAAGGTTGGGATTACAGTTGACTGCAGTTTATAGATGGTGGCAAACAAAAAAGAGGAAGGCAGTGAGCCAAGCTATAGTATACAGATATACTTTTCATATATAGCATACAGTATATATTTCATAGTGTATTCCAAGCTGCCTTCTTTAACAAAATGGAAGCGAAGAAAAGACCAAGGGCCAGTCCAAAGAGGGTGCATAGGTGCAGGGTGAACCATGGGGAGGTCTGGAGAGCTTAGCTGCCTGACCCAGTGGCACCATACAGTCCCCATAGTAGTCCCCCAGCAGCAAGTTACAGAACTGTATCAGAGCTGCCTTTGCTATTATAGCAGGATTTAACCTTTATATATGGTTTATTCCCTACTTAATGTCAATAACAGCTATTCTGGATTCTGCTAAACTAGAGGGAGGGCAGTGTTGGTACAAGTATAAGGATTGGCACTGGGTAGCAACACAGAAGTGAATTTCTAAAGCAAGAGAGTAATAGGCTTCTGGTGCAGCCTCTATTTGGGATAGGGAAAAGCTAACTACTTTCAGAAGGAACTTCAGTTGGTTCATGGCAGGGATTACAAGTTGTGATCATGACAATTAGAGTCCTAACTCCCTTTCTCAACAGCATTCTGGGTTTCAGATCCAGATGATTTCCTATCTGTACATTGGTGTTTGTATGCTAAGAGGGATCCAGGCAGCCAGTATCACTCCATTCATCACCGCAGCTTATGTCCTTGATCCTTGTAACTGGGCTGCCTCCTTGCTACTTTGCACACACACAACCACGTGTCATACCTAGACCTTGTTTTCTTGCTACATTATCACTCTAGCCCTTCCTCATCTCCGTTCTTCCAGACAAAACAACCATTCAACTGTTCGGGAGCCAGTGACGCTTTCAAAGACCTTCACACCCGGTGCTGGGAGCAAGGGGTTCCTGCAGTGCTGCTGATACAGCTTGCTTAGCGGGTGGATTTGGGGATGCCCTGGCAGTAACGTTATAATCCATCCCCTGTTGTAGTGGGTTTCTAGGAGCCTCACCATCCACTGTGTCCTGAGATTCTACTGGCTCGGGGTTAAATCCACTGCTACTTAAGTTTGCCCATGTTGCTCGTGCTTATCTGCATCGTTTTTGGTGACTCTTGATAATGACCACAGCCAGCTGAGCTGTGGGAGATGCCCTTCTCTTTCACCCTTTTTGCAAAAGCACACATAGAGAACAGGAACGAGCCCTCTTGGCAAGTCAGGAGAGGCAAATCAGAAATATTTGATCACATCCCTAGCTCGCCCAGTCCCAGCACCAGCAGCTCCTTTAAAAACTGTGCTGAGGGCTGCAGCCACGCTCCCTCCACGTACCCTGCAGAAGCCTTTTCGAAGACTGCCTCCTCCTCTGGCAAGCCGGGCGGCCCTTCAGCAGCCCCTCACCACTGGCTGAGCTGCTCTGGGCTCCGTGTGCCAGCTGTGGCAGCGCCTGGCCTCGCATCACCACCAGAGCCCGGCCGAGCTCCTGTGCCCGAATCCTGCAGAGCACACACTGAGCCGGGCAGCTCAGGCTCTCCAGTCCTGGCCCTTCAGCTCAGACCTGTTTCCAGTCCTGCTCCTTCAACAACTCCATTTCACCTTTCATAGCCCCCTTTCCTTCTGTAAAGCAGCAGGCCATTCCAATTGCTGTAATTTATCACAAAGCCCACAGTGCGGTGACCAGGATATTTGCTTTAAATCTAGTGCTCTCCTGACATTTTTCTCAGTGCATTTTCTCCCATGAAATCTTCCCATTCCCATGAAACGTCCATCCTTGGAATGTTCTGACAATGGGAGAAGGTTATTCCCTTCTCTGGAGCACAGCAAGTGGTCATTCCATCTGGTATTGCTACCAGTAATGCAGACAGAGCCACCATGAAATTCAAGCTATAAATCTCAAATTTGCATAGTTACCACAACACCAGACTGCACATTTGTTTGCAGCTTTTGTTACTCCTCTCTCCGCCCAAAGCCCCTCCACTGGCTGCCTTCTCTGCCAGGCCACAACTCCCCACCACTCCCCACCAAGGGTCGCTTTGCTGGATACCCTTTATGATGAGCAAAGCATTTCTTAAGCAAGATTCATGCTATTTGAAAGTTAACACAGCTAGAGAGGACTACCAGGCTACAGGGCTAAGCATCAGCATGCTGTGACCTTCCCCTGTAGGACACCAGAAGACTCTTTGTTGGCCAGGCTGTGATGTGGCTTCCCTTCAACAGGTCCTCTCCATGTTCATATTGACTGTAAAACACCTTTAGAAGAGTTTTAAAATAAAAGCCTGCAAGTAGCTACATGTGGGTGTTCACCTGTGAGTGAAGGGAAAGGGAAGAGAAAACCTGGATAGGGTAGAGAGAGTGCTGCCTGGCACTGGATGTAATCCTGGCTGCTTTTCTTGTGGCTACTGTGTCATTGTCAAGACAGGTGTTCACAGAAGGAAGATTGGAGAGAAAGTTAAAGGGAAAGGGAATAGAAAACTAAAGAAAAGCACCGTGGACCTGAAATCATGAAGAGGGAGGATCTTGAGAAACTGGTTGTGTGGAATGAGTCAATGGCTCTGCCTGGCATCTCTCTCTAAACAGTGGTGTGGCAGTAAAGTAATTTTAGATGGGCACTGTTCTTTACTCCCTGCAATTTGCAGAGTGCAGAACAATTTTGCTACCATCTGTATCTGCTAAAGATGTACCAAATAGATCAGTTAAATCATGAGTCATGAGCAGCTGTCATTCTAACAGTAACCTGCAGCTTTGCAGGCTCACTCTGAGCAAGGTAGCCATCAAAAACCATCATAAAAATTACTGCAAGATACTGCACAAATGCAGCCCTGAGGATCCTCATGAGGCATTTGCCTGCTTGGGAAGCTACAGTCACCTGTTAACTTCTCCCCTCATTCCCTTTGTGCCATTTCTGCAGTAACACCGGTTAGAAATCGGCTGGTGAAGGCAACAGCTTTGTGAGATGGCTGCTTTAGAAGGAAGCTGGGCGGGAAGACCGCAGTTTCCTTCCCGAGTCCAGTGCACCCAGGGCACTACTGCAGGGCTGTGTGTTACACGGCGCCACGCTCCTCTGGTCGCGAGGAGGAGAGGGCACACGGGGTGAATCCACACAGACCGGCTCCCACTTCCCAAAAAGGATTTTAAAAGCTAAGACTGCACTATTGTACGTATGTAATGAACGCAACAATGTTCTGTTCCGGATGAGTCATATCTGTTACCACTGGTAATACAGGCTTTTATATTCCTTAATATAAGTTCCTTAATTCCATTAGGGTTTAATTCTGTCACCAGCTGTCCGTATCAAAAGGGTAGCATTACAGATGAAGCACACTAACCAGCATCTTGTGAATCTCTGCTAGCAGGGTGCTTGGTACAAGGAGCTGCTGTGTATGACTTAGTGTTGTAAGCTTTTGGGACCTCAAACTTTCTTCAGAAGAAATGACTTGTAGCCAAGTTTCTGAGATCCAAGTGTACAAGACATCTTGAGAGACACTATGCGCAGGACAACCTGAGCATAGTTTAAGGACCTAAATCCACGGAAGCCCTCAGTAAAAACCTCGGAGCAGATTTTGGAGCCCAGAGCTCCCCTCAGGGAAGGGAGCTCTTTCCGTCTTGCCTCTTCCTTCTCTGCCTCAGGGAGCCTCAGTGTAGGCCTCAGAGTGGCCTTAACCCTCACAAGCAGCACAAGTGGGCAGGCTGGATTTGAAAGGCTTTGGGAAGGGCTTTGACTCCTGTATGTTTCTCTGGGCAACTCCTTTTAGGCCAGGCCATTTTAGGGGCTGTCATTGGCTTCCCCACCAGTCGTTCTTCTGCAGACCGAGGAGCTACCTCCAGATGGGGGGCCCAGGTGGTAAGTTGCAGTATCCCGCGAGTGTCCGACCTCCAAGGGAGAAGAGACATTTCAGAGGTAACTCCAGCCTCAGTGGTTCCCGACAGAGGTTTTTTGAGTCTGGTACCCCGGGTCAACGTGCTGAACTTCGTGATTCTCATTCCATTCTGCTGAACTCCTCTCTTGGGTGTTCAACATCACTTCAACAATGACAAACGTCTAACTGCTAAAAATAAGAGGCTCTTTCAATTGACTTATGTTTGCAATTCTGTTAAACCGAGGAGAAATACATGACATGTTTTTATCAGGTATATAGCGATATATATCTGATACAGCTGCCTACACATCTGAAACACCTAACTATAACTGTCTACAACATTGATGACTTAGCCTAAGCTTGCTTTATAGCTAATGCAGAGAAACAGGAACTTCTAACGCATGATTCATGTGATCTATGTTTACCATCTATTTCAATAAGATGAACTGTGCCATAAAAGTGACTTTCTCCCCATTAGCTATAAAGGCAGCTCCTGGTAACCAGCTCAGATATCTATATCCATAGTCTGTAATTGGCCAAGGGAATCCTGCCCATACATTTACGCGGATCTGGCCTTTATTTCAGCAGGAAGAGCTGCAATTGAGGACTTACACATTTTATCAGAACTTATGATCCAGACATTAATGTTGTAATATTTTTTGCAATAGAGAGGTTCCTTTGCTCTTAGGCTAGGTAGGCAGATCTGTTTTCATCCAACAAGGAGAAAAAAAAAAAAAGTCAGTGCACAATTGCAGACAAATACTTAGAAACATGAGCAAAATTATCCTCTCAGAAACCAGAAATTAGAAACAGTAATTTGATTATTCAAAAATATTATCAGCAGTTTGATGACTGAAGTCTTACTTCAATGTAAAACATTACTAAAGCCACACATTTTTCAATATTTGAAATTATCAAAATTGATTATTCTTGCTGCAAGCACTGCAAGCAACGCTGCAAGCAGCTTGACAAAGTTGAATAAAATGTGCAAGGCCATTTTGAGACATTCGATAAGGAAATTTTTATCACGGCATTGTTCAGACTGAAACTTTCCATTTCTGTATGCTTCAGTTGAGCATGTTTAATTTTTGAGCAAGTCAGATCAGATGACAGGATACACAAGTTACACGAAGTGCTGCCAACATGTGGGATTTGACTGCAATTTTGCTGCTATATTTGGCATTTTGCTTTAAAAAAAAAAAAAAAAACAAGCTGCTGGAACAAAATGGCCCCTGCGTAGAAAGAAATCTAAACAAAAGACAAATGAAAACACCAATCCAAAAGGATTAGAGCCTTTCTGATCACATGAAGGCGGAGGAGGGGAGTTGGCTTTTTACCCTGGCAGCACTGGCCGTGTCTCCTGCTGCAGGAGCTCTGCAGCGTCGGCGTCGCGCCTGGCCCAAGCAGCTGGTGACAAGGGGCACTGTGGAGCTGAGCCCCAGGTTTCTGAGGCCACACTGAGGTACAGGAGCTACTGAGGTATCCCACAGCCTGGTCGTCTGTCAGCAAGCCTCTCCTGAAGCCCCGACCTCTCAGAAACATCAAGGTGATGGGAAATAAAATCAGTCTCTTCTCAGTGGCCTCGCACTGTATTTCATATAGTGAAATGTGAAATAGCAACCAAGCAGGTCCTGCTGTTGCCTAATTAAATGGAAAAACAAAAAACAAACAAGCAAAAAAAAACTTCTACATCTTATCTGTGAATTTCTCTTATTATGTCTATTTAGCTTCTTCCAGTGATATTTAGCTTTCACATAGTTACAGTGACTGCATTTTTTTTAGCTAAAACACAAAGTTTCATATTAATTACAGGTGCTTCCTTCTTGTTAACTGTATAAAATTATATTATTAGGGCTGCCAGGTTCATAAGTCACAGCCTAGAAGAGAAAGCTCAACTCATATTATAAAACTAACTGCCTAGTGCATGATGCCTACCACTCTTCTTGACTCCAGCCTTTATTCACGTGGCGTTATTTATTTATTGTTGTCAGCACAGCAGCACTACATATTAGACCAGGAAAGGGAAGAATTAGCCTTATTCTGTAATTTTGAAAACAAGAGGCAGCGAAAAAAAAAAAAAAAAAGAGGAAAGCCTTAACTTTTGTTTACAGCTGTTTTCATCGCTGTTAGGGCCGAGAAGGAAACAGAAGAGAACAATGAATGGAAACAGGAAGAAAAATACTATTACAGTGACCACTGGGGAAAAGAGGATATAGAAGTGAGACAAAACTATGGGGAATTCATGAGTTTGGAGCAAGGCACAAGCTTATGCGGCTGCAGATAAGAACGCGACAGGTTTCCCACTTGCAGCGTGCAGTGAATTCATGGGAACTGCTGGAAATTTGGCTCTGCCACTTTCATATGCTGTGTATGAACTTGGCTGCATTTGCCAGAAGCACCGGGTACTGGCAAAAACTCCTCTGTCAGAAGCGAGGGGGGAGAGGGCAGCTCTCCTTCAGCCCAGGCAGCCGCCGGGGCTCTCGCCCGAGGGGATGCACCGGCGGCTGCGGGAGGGCACCGCTCCGCCGCCGCGCCGTGCCGTGGCACAGCGGTGAGACACTGCCCGTCCGAGGGGCTGGCGGCTCTTTGGGGCGCCCTCGGCGGCGGTACGGAGCCGCGGCGCTGAGGTGGGGCCCGCGGCCTCCTCACCCGCCTCGGGGCCCTCGCGGCGCGGCAGGTGCCTCCCGCCTTCCCTCCCGCCACGTCAGGGGAGTTTCCCGGCGCGAGGCGGTCCCGGCCCTTCCTTCTCCGCCTCCTCCTCCTCCTCCGCCGCCGCCGCCGCCTTCCCCCGCTGCCGGGCGCGGCCGCCGGCGGCGCAGACGTTGCAGAGGGAGGCGCCCGCCGCCATGGAGGCCCGCTACAACCTCAAGAGCCCGGGTAGGTGGCGCCGCGCCCGGCAGAGGCCTCGGCCCCGGCCCCGGCCCCGGCCCCGGCCTCCCCGCGCGCGCGGCCGCTCGGCAGGAGCAGCGCCAGCACAGGGCAAAGCGTGGGATGGCCCGGGGTGGGGATGGCAGAAAAGCCATCACAAAGTTTTAATAGCTTATAGCAGTTGCAGTTATATATATAATA
>VWPW01021902.1:0-98156 GCA_013389825.1 Crypturellus undulatus | reverse complement strand
CCTCCTGCAGCGGCGGGCGGTGACGGCCGCCCCGCCGCACCGCGACGCGCCGGCTCTGCCGTGGGCCGCGCCGCCGTGTCCCAGCGCCAAGGCGGGAGCGGAGAGGGGGAACGCGGCGAGGCGAGCGGCTCGTTCCGGCGGTGAATCCATCGCTGAGCTATGGCTGGTGTCCCCTCCGCCCCTTCACACCCCGAGTTGTGTAACACAGAGGTCACAGGAGAGGCTCGCAGAGCAGATCGAGTGCGGCCCGTGCTTGAACACAGGGGAAGGCAAATTCTCTGTGGGTGGAGAGGCCAGTGCGTCGCGTGTGTGAGCTCGGAGGGCCCCCAAGCCCGCGCTGGTCGCGGCTGGGCGCGTCGCTGGGGATGTGGTCGGGGTGCTGCGAGCGGCGTCCCCAAGGGCGCAGCTGGGCCTGGGGGTCAGCCAGAGACCCCTGTCCTGGCCGCTCTCCCCAGCCCTGCGCGGTCCGAAGGGAAAAGGGGCTTCCGTGAAGTGCGCTTTGAGCACCCGTGCCGAAAAATCCCGTAAAAAGTTTTTTCTAGGTTTAAATGACTCATTTCAACAGTTGCTTTAATCAACAGGCATGGAATATGTAAATTGTCCCCTTTGACCATCTTTTCTTAAAGAATGATTGTTTTTTCAATGGTTACTCATTTTAATGATTTTTTTTTTTCTACTAAGCAGAGCCATTACACTTAGTCTGGTACTTCTTTTTGCTAACCAGGTAGATATGCAAATATACCTATTTCCTGTTTCAGTGTATGTTTTATGAATTTGTGCCTTGTTATGGTTAA
The DNA here is from genome assembly GCA_013389825.1 of Crypturellus undulatus. NCBI lineage: Eukaryota > Metazoa > Chordata > Aves > Tinamiformes > Tinamidae > Crypturellus > Crypturellus undulatus. The sequence continues at coordinate 97,362 of VWPW01021902.1, read as the reverse complement.
ATGTGTAATTTAACAATGATACTTTACACTCACTGCGCAACTGAACACCTAAGGTGGAAATGAGAATCTTCTAATTCTAAGGTACATAAGAACAGGTACATAAGAACATTCAAACAGTTGTCTGTCACCTGCAGACTGAATAGATTGGTTTTGGTAAGGTTTTGGTTCTTTAAAGAATTTTTAGAAGTAGTGGCTGGCTTCATTAGTAGAAAAAAATGCTGCTTTTGGTTGTGTTCTGATGCTGATAGAGAGCAAACAAGGCTTGTAACCTTTAGTTCCCAGGTAAGTCTTAGAATTTTCCATGCCCTGTTTCAGGATAAAGCTCTGTACCTGCATGAGAAGCCTCTGCTGTAGAGTGCTGCTCTTGCACTTGAGCAAATGCAGGTCGCAGCTGCTCAGTTTGCATCAGTTCAGTAGCTTTAAAGAGAACAAATACTATTCATTATTTTCAGTGCATTTTTTTCATGATTATACTACCTTCAGACTTTGTGGAAAATAGCCCCAAAGATTTTTTTGCTAAAAGAAACCTGCATTTCTAATTGATCTCCATCCTAAGCCCAATTCCCCTCGAGGCTGTGACACGTCACGTGCTAAAGCGCTACTGTTTTGCGGCTCCATGAATCCCGACTTCATATGGAGGTGTTGGATTCATGAATGAGGCTCATGCAGCTTCTCTAGTGCCTTCGTTTTTTTTCCATACCCTTGAATAGATCACGTTTTCAGCAATATTGCTGCACAGATCTGTCCTACCACTCACTGCTGCTAGTCAGGAGTGTTCATTCTCACAGTCAGGGGTGCTCTGAGTCACGGTAACAGTGTTAATTGCCTTGTAAGTGTTCAGCTTGGCGTATTTAAAAGGCAGTAAATGTGCACGGCACAAAATGCTTTAATGAAGTTTTACATAGTTCAATGTCATGGAGGCTCCAGCTCTGGGATGGAATCAGTTGTGGGCAGAGCTGCTATTTGCGTCTGTCACTTACGTTCTAAAAGACCAAGGACTATAGGGACTCTCACCTACAGATGTCGCCTCAAACAATTTTTTTAATGGTCTTTTGGGAAAAAATAGTAATCTTTGTAAGGGAAGTAATTTCACACTATGCACTGCAGACTTTTTTGGTATTGCCTCTATGAGACAAAGCCTTTCAAGCTGTTACTTCGTGTTTTAATTTCTATTTTTGGTATTTCTAAAAGGGCAAAAAAGATATTTTCTCTCTTAGGATTTCAAAATGGATTAGTCAGTGTGTACCAGCCTGCTACCATATGGCTGATAAACCTCTTCTCTCAATATTAAATCTCTGCTGACTAAAGCTTCATCCTCTTCATGCTTCAGGAACATCCCCATTCCTGAAATTTATACGACAGCTACTTGGAATAGCCTCTTTCCTTTCTTTCCAAGTGCTGTGTCCCTTAGGCTGCTGCAGGATCAGACACCGAATCTTGTAGTCACTGTTCAGTAATGACAGGATTCATCAGTCACACCCTGAGCTGGGTGTTACCAGCTGTCTGGGCATGGACACATGTGAAGAATTATGGGTTTTTTTCCTGCTGGCCTTCTAGTTTCAGAACACTAAAAATTCGGAAATCAGCGTGTAAATGGAATTTGGTCTGATTTCAGTGTGTTCTTTTTGCTTCTCTTGCTGAGCTTTTCAGAGCAAAGATATTTGCAGTCTGCTATCCTGTCGGGGACAGAAGCATAGGGGATGCTTAGGAAAAGAGCATAAAAACAGAATATCTAATGTATCCTCCTAGTCAGTGGTTTAAGGATTAACTAAAGTTTTCATCTCTCTTGTAGGAGTTTTATTTTAGGTGGATGTGATTGGCAGAGTGCTTTTTTGCAAAGAAAATTGTGACTCTCAGTCCTAATGAAACTTTAAACATCATCTCTTCTTTTAAATATAGTCACTCAAAATTAAGAAGTGAGTATAAACTGCTGTGCAAATTTTAGCTGCCTGAATAAATGATGGAAAGATTTATTTTCTGATAATGTAGTTATGTTTCTGTAAAACAAAGTACAAACATATAGGAAGGAACTTGATATATCAAGTTGAAGTCAGAGGTGAACTCCAAAGGTAAATGGTGAAAAACAAATATAAAGAATGCAAGGGGAAGGGCAAAAGGATTAGTAAGGTAGAGTCACTTAAAACTAAGTAACCAGACTTTTATTTATTTCTAGAGGAGATTCTATCTAATATTGTATTCTACAAAAGGATTATAACATTTCATAGTACTTTCTTGCCTCTTTATTGCAGACACTAATGCTGACGTATCATTCATGGTTTCAAGCTCGCCTGGGAAATCCCATCTGTAGGTGACACAGACACAGATAGGAACGCTGTGCAGATCGCTGCAAACCTCTTAGCGCTTCTCTATGTTTAGCTTTAATAAAGCCTTCTCAAGGGAGCACAGCACCTGGGTACGAGGCACTATTCTCCATATCAAAGAGCTGTAGTAAAAGTATTACATCAATATCCAGTCTGATAAGGCTCTTCACTCTAATTCTGTAATTACTTTTTTTCTTGCTTGCTTGTTTGGTGACCTCATCACTTAGTTTTATTTTTAGATATTGAAGCTCCTTGAGCATTGTTGTCTTATGAGAAATCGTATGTATTTTAAACACAGCTTTAATCCTATTTTTTAAGTGTGATTCAGTCTTTGTACAATTAAAAGATTGGCTTTCGTATGATTTTCACCCTGCCTTTAATAACGTACTGCTTCTTTGGAATGCAAATCCCAAATGATTGAGTGGGTGGGTTCAGAGGTGTGTAGGAGGTGGGTGCTGGTGGGACTCAGCATGTGGTGTTGTTTGCTCTGGGCTCCTAAGTCCCTTGGTGCTTATGCTGGCCAGGGCAGCAGGTGCTGCTGGCACCACAGCCAGGTGGTGGGTGGAGAGGGGAAAAAAAAACACAAAAACCTAATCGGTCACAGCTGACTTTAAAAGGACTTTCCCAAAATGTCAGCCATGACATTGAGCATAGGTTAATTTAAAGAGTCCTGACTCTTATCTGGGTTTTATTGTGCAGTTTCAGTGAAAACTGATATCTTTTTATTTTTCTACTTGTAGATAGTATCATTGATAGGCAAGCAGGTAATGATGATGCACCTATATTTTACTTAACATGTTAAGAGAGCCAAGTAGTTAAAAATCCTCGGGGTTGGGAAGTGTTCACGTAAAAAGGCTATATTAATCTAACTTAATTGGAAAACCTGGACAGGTTTAAAGTAGACCGCATCTTTAGCTATGCTATCATAGTCAACAAAGTCTTGAGAAAAATGACTACTTTTTCTATATTTCTTCCAAACAAAATTCTAAACAGTGTTTGAAATGGAGACATTTTATTTATAGCAGTCAGAAAAAAAGGGCAAGTATTTGTTGCAGTGCTAGAAGGTGTCAATTTGTTTTATTCTTTTCTAGATGACTTGAAAGATTGAAAAATCTTTAGGTTTGTATCAACTATTTTGAAATCCTCTGTTTTCTGTTTTTTATTATCTTTTTTTCAAATGCAAGAGCTGAAAACTGGCAGAACAAACTTGTTGCTATGCTCTAAGGAAGTGGCTGCCACGCAGGGCGCCCATTGCTGCATGGAGACTGGTTTCTTCTGTGCTCCTGTAATCACCTTTCCCCACACACAGGGATTTCTTGCTTCATGCAGGGGTTAGACCCAGCTGACCTGAGCCCTGACCATCTCTGTGCCTTGTAGCTTCACCTTGACCCCATTGCCAGCCCCCTTGGCCTTTGTCCCCTCTCGCCAGATCTGGTTTTGTGCTCAGTTCTTGTGCCTGGCTGCTGGCCTTTTTTTGCAGATGCTGTAGCAGACATTTAGGAAGATTGGGATCAAGGTTCCTGCTTTCCAAAGGCGCCTTTAGCCACCTTGTTACACTGAAGCAAATCCTGTTGTGTTGTGTGGTGTGTTTGGATTAGTATAATCCCAGGAACCTTCATCAGCTTGTTCCATTGCCATGTGTACAGTTTACAGATAAAAATGAGCTACAATTCTACAAGGCTAAAAAAAAAGTTTTTTTTTTCTTTTTTTTTTTCTTTTTTAAAGCTTTATTCTCATTTTCATAACAACAGACTTTTTAAAGATAGAGAAGATAGCGTGTAGTAGAGTAAGACCACCACCACTGATGTTCAAATCCTGTCACCCTTTTAAGGAATACTATTTATATTTATGAAGACTATTTGCTTCCATTTTCTGTATATAGACTGTTTTCCTTGTCCATGTTGTCTAGACTGTACTAACAGACGGTGCAATAGCAGAAGGGTTTGAACATGACTTCTAGGTGGGCCCAGGAGAACAAGCTGTATCGAACAGGAATTGCAGGATAGCTTAGTCTGGACATAATAACAAGAAATCAGATTTAACCAGGAACCAAATGGTTCCTAGTTAGGAAGTAGCTAATGAGCAGGTGGCTGGATGTATTTCTTGACGGAACAAAGTAACTTGATATCTTCAAATTTGAGGTGTGTTTCTTGTATTTTAACATGCACATTTACTTTTCCAAAAATCCTTTAAGTTCTGTGTAAAGAAAAGACAATTTGTCAAGCAGAGCTTTTATCCCTAGAACCTTTTCTTACCTTTCTTCCCCAGAAGAACACAGAGCCCTTCCTCCTTGTCGTCTTCTGCCAGACTGTGGGATTCTTCTTTGCTGTGTAGAGTTAGCCCAGAAAATTTGATTTCCTCAATGCTTTATTTTAAGGAATTTTTTATTATTTTAAACTGCTTGTTTCTGTGAAAATATGGTTATTCTGTCATGATGATAACTGTACCACTTTAAAAAACATCTCACACTGTTATGAAAGTGAGTAAGCAATGGTCAGTTGGTAATGCCACGCTTTGTAAGTCAAGGAGTGTTTCACTGTCAGGGTCACCATTAAGCTGTTGCGAAAGGCAATTTGAACATTGTTTCTCCTTCTTCGTAGTTGTACAGTTGTGTGAATGGGACTTTTACAAGGATTTTCGTTTTAATTTGAACATAGAAGGTGGAATAAGTCAACCTATTCTCTTAGAACATCTTAGGGAAGCAACTTCAGCATTTTCACTTTCCTCTTGCACCTCTTAGGTTTTAACGCTGCACCTATTTTAATGAAATGATGTTAGATTATTAATTGCACCAAAGGTATGAGGAAAACCATCAAACATCATTTGGATCCCTGTATTCAGTCATTTTTTCCAGAAATCTTGTAACCATGGAACATATTTTTCATAACTTTGTCATTGTGTGACTCATTTACTCAGTGTGAGCAATTTATCTTGTGTCTTGGGTTATTAACTCGTGAAGAAGTGATGTCCTGAAAAAGCTAGCTGAAAGGAGCCCTTCAAGGAGTGCTTACTATTTTTTATGCAGTGTGAATTAATTTATTCCTTTATTTTCCTGTCCCAATTTTTCTGTTTTTCAGCTGTCAAACGTTTAATGAAGGAAGCTGCAGAACTGAAGGATCCTACAGATCATTACCATGCACAACCTTTGGAGGTTTGTTTCTCTATATGTTTGCAGCAGCTTATTGTTAGCCTGAATAATAGGCACTCTAAGTTCTCTGTGTGCATATGCATTAAAAACTTAGTTGTATTTTTAAATACTAGTACATCTTCTTAAAATTGATTCCCTTCTTTTGGTATTTTTTACTATGCTGAAAATCAATGGTAGAATTCCACATCTAATGCTATTATGGAACCAGGTTCTCAATGGAAGTGTATAATAATAATAGTAGTTTTACATCATACCTGAGCAGTTGGGTCATGTGGGTTTATTCACATGTTTATTCTCACTGCATCTGAGACTCTGAGACTACATAATTATGCTCTATTTTAAGCTGAGTTTTATATGTCCCAAACTGATACTAGGTTCAGTTACTGAGCTGCTCAACAAAAGTCTTAAAACTGAGTGGTCTACATGGGGTCCTTATTTTGTGTATAAAAAAAAAAAGAAAATTATCTATGAAAGGCCTTTAAATAAATGTAGGTCTGGCCTGGATGCATTGGTCTGTGAGAAAGAGCACTTGGTTTCCGCCACAGATAGGCGCTTCTTGAAGCCTACTGAATAGTCAGGTAAGGTTCTGGGCTGAGAGAGCAGTAAAATTATAGAAAAGTGAAACATATTATGATTCTACTAATATATTAAAAAGATAATGTGTTGTGGTACTTGGTTTTGGGATCTGATTTAACTTTTCAGAGAAATGCATAACATGCAACATATTTAAAGCAAGGTGTATGTTTCTGGGTGTGATAAGTATACTTTATTATTGAGCTTGTCTCTATCTTGTTTTCTTCCCACCCACCTCTTCCGTAGGTGAGATGTAACTCTTAACTCATGCTACTGGTTAATAGTAGTTTGCATCATCTCAGGATGAGAGCAGTGACTCACTGGGAAGAGAGCAGTGAGACACAGATGAAGAGACAGGCTAGAAATGTTGACAGTTTCCTTCTGTCCTCAAAAAAAAATCCACTAAATGGGTGGCAACAGGCCTCGTGGCCTCCTGCGGTAACAGCAGGAGCTTGAGTGGTGGTGTCAGGAGGTCTGACACAAAAAGCCAAGTGCAGACGCCTAAAGAAATTATACTTAAGGAGACGCTAATTACACATCCAGTGAAAATTTCAAACTGTGCCTACTATGCAATAAGGCAAGATGGCGTTTTTTGAAATTCTTCATGGAGAAACAACAGGGAATGGGAATTCTCTGGGGCCGCTATCAAAGCCCTACATTGCGCTGGGCATAGAACGGGCTGGGAACGGGGGGCTGTTGTTTGCGTTCTCGTTTGGGGTGGGTCTGTTCCTATTTCAGTAGAAATTCTTATTCACTGGAGCAAAGACCCAGCTTTCCCTTAGTTGACCCTTTAGTTTTCCATCTTTCAGGTAATAAAGTTCTTGTCGTAATTGGTACAACTCCTGTAAAAAGCTGAGTGATAAATTTGAATCTTCCAACAAAGGTTTTGTAAGAAAATGATCAGATGATGCGTTATTTCTACCTTTTAGTCAGAAACCTAATACAGTGTTGATTGTCCTGTTTTCAACTTGATTTTTTTTCTTTCTTTTAAAACCTTTTTTCTGTTTGATTCTGTAGCCTGTCCTTATTCCAAGAATTTGTTCATTAGTGTTGATATCGTCTGTTTCTTTGACACGCTCTTCTCTTTTTGGGGGGACATTTTAGGACAATCTTTTCGAATGGCACTTTACTGTGAGAGGCCCTCCTGATTCAGATTTTGACGGAGGAACTTACCACGGCAGAATAGTACTGCCACCTGAGTATCCCATGAAACCACCAAGTATTATTTTGCTGACGGTAAGCAGATTTACCAGTTAGGCTTTTTTCATATGATTGGTTTAGCTTTAGATATCTGAGAGGGAGATTCCTGGCGCTTGAAGTATCATTGTTTTGTAAAAAGGGTGTCATAAGTACAGTTTATGCTGCTAATTTAATATGAGAAGTCTTTCAAGATTGCCTTGGTACTCTGCAGTTATATAAAGCTTTGCCCCTGTACATAGAAACTTTTCCAAGGAGTAACCACTCCTTGGAGCTGATGAGAATGGAGTGGTCTAATCTTTCTCTTTACTCCATGGGCCTCTTCAGCCTCTGTGTTGGTACATGTAAGAAGGCTGACTTGTTTCGTGGGGGAAAAGTCCATACTTCTATGCAGTTTCATAGAGCTACAACTTCTCAGGCTCCCTGTGTGTAGTTTGTGGATTACAGGAGGAACAGTGAAGCCACTTGGTTGAGTATCAGTCAAAGAATTTAATTAAGTGTAATTATAAAATGTTGTTTGCATATTGATTTTATTTTATCATTTTTTTTTTAGCTGCTGTCAAAAAGCAAGGGTTAACTTCACACATTTTTTGTTGTATCTCCCTTCTTTTAAAGGCCAATGGCAGGTTTGAAGTGGGGAAGAAAATTTGTTTAAGCATCTCGGGGCATCATCCTGAAACATGGCAGCCTTCATGGAGTAGTAAGTAATAATTCCTCAGAAAATATTATCCTCACAAAGCAGAAGATCTTTAAAATGAAAAAATCTCACAATATTCCTTCACTGATATTTTTCTTGATAAGTGCACTGATATTTAGCTAAACTTCTCTCATGTATCCCTGAACTCTAAGAAACCCTATTGTTACTGAAACTTGTCTTCTGAGAAATGAGTTGAAAGAACTTCCTGTATAGAATCATAGAATCATTGTGATTGGAAAAGACTTTCAAGATCATCGAGTCCAACCATAAACCCATCCCCACCCTGCCTGTTAAACCATGTCTCCAAGCACCTCATCTACATCTTCCTTCAACACTGCCAGGGATGGTGACTCCACCACTTCCCTGGGCAGCCTGTTCCAAGGCTTCTCCACTCTTTCCATATAGAAATGCTTCCTAATACTCAACCTGAACCTTCCCTGGCCATTTCCTCTTGTCCTATCTGCAGTTATACTGGAGAAGAGACTGACTCCCGCCTCACTGCAACCTCCTTTCAGGTAGTCGTAGAGAGTGACAAGATCTCCCCTGAGTCGCCTCTTCTTTGAACTATGTAAAACTTCATGGTTTTGCATATGTTGTTAAACTTTCTATTAACTTATTTCCAATAAATATCAATTAAAATGTGTATTGAAATATTTTTATTAAAATTTAAAAGAAGAAAACAGAACAAGGCCCAACTGAATTACAAGCTAACGATGCTGTTATCAGAAATTTTTGATTATTATGGTGTTAAAACAATAAATGGAAATTGCATTTACATTGTATTCATTATCCAGACCCTGCCATTGAATAATATTTTTAACAAAAAATTCTGGTAAAGTGCCTAGGCCTTTTAGATTGCATTAGTTTATATAAAGGAAAATGGAAGCATAGATGTTGTCAAAAGAGGAAATGTTTTATTTGGCAGTTCTTTTATGGATGTAGAATGCCTTATAGATCTGTCTCTTCTGCAGTCCTCATTTTTATGTTATTCTGCCTTAGCATCTTTCTTCAGAGACTGTTTTAAAAGTCTGGATTTTACCAGGTTGCTAAGGATTTAATAAACCATTTCATCCTGTTTTATTCATCTCATTACAAATTTTGGCTAATATAGGAGAGCTAACCAAAATACCAAGGCATTGCTAGCATGGTATTGAGGAAAAAGAGACTTCATGAAAGATTGATTTTAATTACATTCTAAGAACATTATTTTATCAAATATGCTAATCTTTACATTGACATAATATTTTGTGACAATGTAGCTTTCCTTTGCTGCGGTGGTAGACAGAAGATTAAGGACTTACCTTTTGCTTATAATATGAAGGTTTTTAAAAGCTAAAGCCATTTGCAAAAGAACAGTGCTGCTTTCACAAAGTACATAGTTCTTTGCACTAAACTTCATTTTGTAAGCAAAACTGGTTGTGTGTTTTACATTGAATGTAGAATCAAATGAAATAGCATTTGGTTTCCGCATTGTTTTTTGTCTATTTTTCTAATTTTAGTAAGAACAGCTTTACTAGCCATTATTGGATTTATGCCAACCAAAGGTGAAGGAGCCATAGGATCTCTAGACTACACACCAGAAGAAAGAAGAGCCCTTGCAAAGAAGTAAGCGTTAACTTACCAAAGTTGACACCTACTAATTTTTTTAGCATATGTTGTATTTTTTAGTGCTTCTATTGCATATTTATGTATTGCGTATATGAATATAACAGAAGAGATGAGGTTGGAACGGATCTCTGGAGATCATTTGGTTCAATGCCCTGGTCAAGCAGAGGAGTCTGCCTGGATCAGGTTGCCTAGGATTTTGTCCATATGGCTCAATATCTCCAAGGAAGTAGGCTCTACAACGTCTCTGGGCAACCTGTTGCAGTGCTTTGCAATGCTCACATTTTTTTTAAGGGTTTCATGTGTGCAGATGGAACTTTCGGTGTTTTCATTTTGTCCATCACCTCTTGTCTTGTCATCAGGCATCACAGGAAAGAGCCTGGCCCTATCCTCTTTATCTTCCCTTCAATTACTCACACCCGCTGATAATCTTCCCCTCAGTCTCTTCTCCAGGCTGAACAGTCCCAGTGCTTTCAGTTTTTTCTCATGTGAGAAAGGCTCTGGTCCCTTAATAATCTTAGTAGGCCTTCACTGGACTCGCTCCAGTAGCTCCCTCTCTCTCTTATACTGGGGAACCCAGAACTGGACAAAGTGCTCCAGATGAGTAGAGAAGGGAACAAGAGCTGAGTAGAGAAGGGAAGGATCCCTTGACCTGCTGACAACGCGTTTCCTGTAGAGTCTATGCAAGCTGTAAAGTGTACACACTTCACACCTGAGCAGCTGCTTTACTTGATCCTTCTTTGAAGAAGGAGTTGTACTAGATCATCTCCCGAGGTCACTTCCAACCTCAATTCTTCAGTGATTCTGTGGTTATCCCTACATAAAAGTTTAGGTCAATTTTTCCACCCCATCTATCCCCGCCATTGGTGAGAAGATAGTTGGGAAGATCATATCCGTATCTGACAAAGAAACTGTCTCTATCTAAATTGTAACTGATGTCATCTTCTGCAGACAGATGTGAGCTAGTTTGGCCTGTACTCTGAGCTAATCAGATGCTACGGCTTTCGTATTAGCATGGCACTGAGTGAAAGCTAGTAAGCCCTGCTAAGAGGTAGAGTTTACTGAGTTTGTCTTGATGTGCATTGCCAAAGCTCTGTGGTTTCTGGTTGGCTTGGAGAGCTACCTGCAGTGTGCCCTGCAGGCAAACTTGTGTGCAAGAGTGTGAAGTGATGCTCTGACTCAAAATGAAAACTCTTGGGTTTATGAAGCATAACCTCCTAAGTCCAATTTTATACTCATAATAGCAATAACCTTTTGTAATTTACTTTTAATTTACCACAAATGTAAATAAGCTTTTAAATGTTATAAAATGATTAGTATATATCAATAATATGTAAATATGTCATGAGACAGTGTTTTTGTAGTACAGATCCTTCTTGCCTTTTTTTTTTTTTTTTGCACTATTTGGAGGTGAGGGGAAGTACTTGTCTTGATACCACTTGTCTTTCTGTGGATTGTTCTGCTCATAGTTTGCTTAAGCATGTGGGAGCCGTACAAGAACATGCCATTCTTAACTGTGTTGTTTGTGGCTAGGTCACAGGACTTCTGTTGTGAAATCTGTGGCACGTCTATGAAGACAGCTCTCTTACCACTAACATCAGGAAGTGTGTCAAGCCAGGCAGACAAAGAGGCTAAAGAACTTGCCAGACAAATTAGCTTCAAGGTGAAGTAACTGAACGTTTTTTCTGTTTCTTGGATAGAAATTGACCAATTTGTAAATTGCAGTGATGATGATTTCGCAGGCATTCATAATTGGTGCATGGGAACATTTTGGAAGGGCATGGACTGAAGGAGGGAAGTGGGATGATCTCTGAGAATGTGCCAGCCAATGAACTGCGGATCCAGCCCTGACTGATTAGTTAATGTGCTAGTGGATGACTCTTGTGGTAAACACTGCCCAACTATGTTGTTTTAACTTCCTTGTTTTCATTCAGTAATACCTAGATGAAATTCTGCAGATGGATTTGATCATAAATCTTTTAGGAAAGTTTGGGCAGAGCTATTTAATTTTTTTTCTTTGTGATTTTTTTTTTTCCTTTTGGCGTATGAAACAAATAAAACATTCACACATCAGTCTTTTTTTTTTAAACTGCTCTGCAGCTGCAGATACTGAAAGTCGAACCTTGGTATGGAATTGCTCTTATGCTCTTACCCCGAAAATGAGCTCTCTAGCTTGTGTTTTGCTGAGAATAAGGTTTATTTAACCAAATATGTAGTGTAGAAAATTGCATGTGTTGCATGCACAATATTATTTTTTCCCTTGTTTGTTTTTTTCCACTAAACTCGTAAATCAGCCACTAAAGAGACTGCTGTGCATGTAGGCAGGGGTCTACAGTGAAATACAGAATACAGTCTCTGTCATGGTGCAGAGTACCTCCTCCTTGAGATCAGGGAAGCATTTTTTCCCCTTGTGTCACCAGTGTTCTCCTAAGGCTGCCCCAGAGGCTGTTTGTATGTGACAGGGATGTGGAGATCACTGTGTGCTGAGCAGTGCTGCCTGTTCCGCACCGTCCACAGCTTCCGTCGGCAGCTTGTGCCTGGCTGCTGGTGGGACAGGGGGTGTTTCTAAAATATTTAGCATGAAAAGGTCTCAAAATATATTACAAAAGTGAAGAAATACAGACACAGAATTTTAAAGCTGAGCTATCCAGAGGAGTGATTTGGATGGACTGCTTTTTTTACAGCAAGTAATGGTTAAAATGCATAGAATTCTTTTTTGCTTGAGAACTGCTAATCTTTATTGCAGAGTTGCCAGAAATAGTAGGAATTTTTTTAGGAAGATCTTTTAACTTAACTTTTTCAGGTTTGAAACAAAAGAGGGGCAAGTAAATATTTACAATCCCAGTCTGAATTATTCTGTGATTCTTTGGTTCTTTGTTGCTGGCTCATATTTGAGTCATAACTTGTGCTAATATTATGGTTTAGAGTAGTCAAGTGTGAAAGCAATTAAGTGTTGTCAGATTATTTTAAATATCTTTGACATCTTTAATTTTCTGATAATTTCAATGAGAGATAAGGTTTCCTGAAATGTTATGTATTGAGAAATAGGATTTATTCTTGCATGTCCAATAGCAATGCAGAAGAATGTTGAATTATTATCTCCTGATCTTATCAGCTTGTTATCTCTATAGTGGTTTCTAATACAGTGTTTGTGTTTCTTGCTAATACTATTTCTGTCTACATTCGAAGGCAGGTGTTTACCTAGAATTAGATTCGGAGAAGTCAGCATTGTCACAAGCTGGGATTGGGGTGCGCTATTTAGGAGACAGGACGCTATAGGCTGTCAGGGGGGATAGGGACACATAATATGCTGATAAAATTGATTTGGTCTTGTGATGTTTTATTGCGCTTCTGATGCTTGTAGTGTGTTTCAGTTCAGGACTATTATACTGTGTCTTTTTCTATTTGTGAGGCATTATTGTTAGCCTAAGTGTTATTTTAATGCTAGGTGCATTCCTCATCTTCTGCATATCATTGCCGGTATGTCAATGCCTCAGATTTTTGTTTGAAGCATTAATATTGAACAGTGGTGCTTGTTAGACATTTTATTAAGACATGTAAAAGCAGCATTTTTTTTCCTTTTGCCCTATTTGTGCTACAATGTAAATGCTGAGAAGGGAGACAGGCCTGCACGATGCAGGGCAGTGCCCAGCACATGTCCCTGCTCTGCCTGGGAGGCAGCTTTGGCACAAGAGCTGCTACATCCACATTAACACGTTAGCATTTCCCTGAGGCCAGTTAGCCCTGTTGAGAAACAGCTGAGAAGTAGTCTGATTCTTATTTAAGCATCCTGAGGAAACACAAGTCTAAAAAATGATGCTACCTTTGGCATCATTTTTTCCTGGATTTCTTTTTTTGCCCTCCATCCAATGCATTGGGGCTGTTACTCATGATTATATACAAACAAACAGAACTAAAAAGATCCAAATCAGATCTGGCATTGTAAACTGATACTTGTTCATCTATAGTCTTATTTTTTGCTTCTGCACACTGTTGGTGTGCAGTTAGGCTATTTCATGCTTACATTTCAGTAAGTCTCCTGTATTCATTAAAATGGGCATTCAAAACCAGGCCAAATCTTTCTGCAGGGATTCTGATCTCAGCTCTGAATTGCATGTGTGTCCCTCTTGCAGGCAGAAGTCAATTCTTCCAGGAAACCTGATGCTGGCTCTTCGAGCACAGCAGGACTGAACCTCTCTGCCGCGCTACCGGAGCCCCGGCAGGATGGTGTAGCCAGAGCATTCCAGGATCCATCAAGTACAACGGTAGGGTTTGTGTCTGACTTTTGTCCAAGGCAAACACATCCATGATCTGAATGGGAAATGTGCACTGTTAAGCTGATGGGAAGCTGCATTAAGCGTGTGCAATGTACATTTCTTCGAATATTTGTGCATAATTTCATATAAGAATCTTCTCATGACAACTTTGGCAAATGGCATGTTTTTTAGAAAGTGATCTTTTCACTTTCATTTCTGTTCTTTAATAACAAGTTTCAAATAACTTTCTTGTAGTAGCTCCTATTCCTAGTAATTGTTTTAATGTATTGGTTGCAAATTCATAAAAATATTTGGGTGTACAATTACTACAACTTACTATCTATGTAGTGTGTCACAGGTTCTTGCAATAGAATTATTAGCCACAAGTAAAAAAAGTGTCAGTGGTAATTTGTAGCCTTTAAATATTGATAAAGGATATTTTCCTGTTTGCATAACTCCTTAAATAAGTTTACCTAAAATATTCTTACCATTTGAAGTAAATGACGTGACATTTGCATTTTAATTCTGCTAGGTACAGGGCTTACATAATCATTTCGGAAGTGACCGAGGCCTGGGACTGGGCCAAGGCAGCTGCTGTTATGACTGCAAATGCAATCTAAATTCACTGATAAATTGCAGACAAATCCCAGATAAGCTGTGTTTTATAGAGAGGATGGGGCTGCAGATTGGTTAAAAAACCTAAAACACGTCAAATAACGTCAGACCATCTGTTGCATGTTTGCAACATATTTTCAAGCTATGTGGAAATACGCTAATATTATACTTTTTTTCACAGTAAGGATTTTTCCTGATTTTTTTAGGATTTAATAAACCCTTTTATTTTATTCTCTTCTTCTCATTACAAATCCCAGCTAATATAGTAGAGCTGACCAAAGTACCAAGGCACTGCTAGCATTTTATTGTGGGAAAAGGGAGAGACTTTATGATGATTTCATAAGTGATGGTTAGTTGGATTTTTAGAAGAGGGCCCAAATAAAATGAAAGCTTTAATCATTATATAAATTATGTAAACTTTTTTTATGTATGATAGGTCTTAACTATAAAAAGTGGATTAATGTTTTAAGGGATCAGAATGTCACTCTCTATCACTGTTGTTCTTTTGCATTCGAAAAACATACCTGTTTCTGAACTGGGGTTAAAATGTTTTACCACTTACAGTAGAAACTAATATTTAATTAGTTTATTATTTAAAATCTGCTATTGTGAATCTGAAATTCACAGCACTTGGAGAGTAAAAAGAACAAGGCTGCCCGACTGCTGATGCTGAATCCCTATATTGGCCTGTGTAGTTCATTCTGGGGTAGTAGATTTAATGCACATAATGCTCAAGTTGTAGGACTTTTCTGTCTTGCTCCATGGTTGAATGAGAGCAGCAGTGGTGCAAAAGGAATGGAGTGTTGCCTGTGTGGGGGAGTGTTGCCTCTTTTCTTGCCTTTGGTTGAGTTGTTAGGACCAGTTGTAACCAGTCTTCAAACAAAAATGTAATGATAAATACATGCTAAAGAGGGGTTTTTATTGTAGGTGAAGAGGTGAGAATCTTTAGACTACCCTTTGCGGGGGAAATACTCTTTCTACAGACTACTACTTTATGGATAAAGATATGGAAAGATATGGATATTTTTTTTTCAAGAACAATAGTCAATTTTTACTTTAAGTCATTTAAAGAATTTTTTTTCCAGTGAATTAGTGACAGACAATTATGAATACAGTGAGAACTCCATCAGGGAAGCATTTAACTAAATTTCTGTGTGAAAGAGCACACTAAAACAGATAGGTTGGCACAACTTTGAGTGCCACTCAGGTAGGAACTTTCTCATTCCATCAACAGAGAAATATTTTAAATTAACATTCCGTTTTGTGAGCTTTCACTTAGAAAAAAGGAATATAGACCTCACCTTCCAAAGAAGCACAGAAACACATTATGATAATAGTTCACTGTTCAACATATATTTTTTTTTAGATTTTGAAACTTAATTTGCTGTGGCAGGTTCTGTTTTAGTAATGGCAACTGTAACACTGAGAGCAGTGCTACGCTAGCGTGAACTCACCTTGGTGGGGTTGGTATCTGTGCAGGGCAAGGTAATGGGTCATTAGTGCTTCCATATTCAGATTTCAAGTGAAGTGCTGCTGGAAGCTAACCTGATAGAAGCAAATGTTCGTCCTGCCCCACTAGTTGTAGTGCCTAAATCCCCACGGGCTAAAATGGGAGCCTGAGCAGCTCCCAGGCTCAGGCAGCCTCCACGAACCCTGGGCAGGATCCAGCAGGGCTTCTTGTCCAGCCCTACAGCAACCTGGCCTGAAGGGGTTGCTGCTTGGGGTGCCAAAACACAGCTGCTGCTGGAGGAGAATGAGAAAGAGAAAGCTTGAAACTGTTGCTAGAACTCCTTTTTTGACACTTTGGCAATATATTAGGTCCAGTACACCTGGTATGAATTAGGATATTGTAGTAGCATCCAGTACTACTGTACAAACAGATCAAGTGGCATAATGAAGAGTGAACTGGGCTGAAGTCAGCACACCTGGAACTGCTGAGAGGGAGTTTCCAGTGAGAAAGGGACCTGTTCTGATACATGAGGCTTTATAGACACTCTCATTTTTAATCATATACATTGAAAGATAGATCTGTTGTTTTAAAATGTTTCCTTTTGTCACGGTTAAGAAGCATCTGAAGTTTCCTAATGCTAGAACAATATTTTTAAGTGAGTGTTGATGCTTAGGGGTATTTGCTCAGCACTATCATTGATTCATTAAAAAATAGTCATTTTTTCCTATTAGCTTTTAGGTAGTACCATGTTCAAGCTCTAGTTGTTCTTCATTTTAGAGTTAGATGGACAAACTGGTATTTAACCAGTCTCTGTATCTCCCCACCTCTGTATCGTTCTGAGATCATGAGTATAACTGAAAGACGCCAAGGCCTCAGTAACCTGGAGGATTTATATAGCCTTGAGTTTCTAGAGTTTCCTATTTGTTAAAATCATCTTCTTCCAATATAATATTTGCATCGTTCTGATAAAGCTTCAACTAATGATCTGGAGATACAAATAATGCTGTGTAAATGCTGCTGTTCTTCAGAAGACTGAACACACTGTAGATTTCCTTCCTTGCATGTTGTTACTTGTCAGAAACCTTCAGTAAGTCTCATTTATGCACGTTTTACCAAACTAGCCACACTGGGCAAGCTTGGCTGTCCGTGGAGCAAGCCTTTCTGCCACTGCAAGCAAATTTCAAAAGCTTCAGAAATAATAGGCCACACGCAGTGAAGAGTCACAGAGTGGAAAGATGAAAGGATAAAGGAGGTCACAGTGTTTTGACCTTATTTAACTCTGTTTTCAGCACACTCTGCCCCCAAGTTAATTAAGTTTTAAAGCAAAAGATGTGTAATATGCAAGCATGTATAAATTACTGAATACACACTAGCATCCGATCCCAAGTTTCGTATCTGGAATGATAACTTCCTTTCTGATCCAACCTGCTCCTACATGTCCTCTTAATATTTGGTGGACATAGAGAGTCCCAGGGGGGTGGATTAATTCAGCTTTGGATGGAGCTGTTTGTCCTCTGCTACACTGATCCATCTCTATCTTTTCCCCCTAAAGCGAATCTATAGCATTGCCATTGTCAGCAAGGTGTGTGTGGAATTACAGCTCAGCTCATGCCCGTGTCTAGCACCTTGTCTCATTCACACCAGGGTGTCTCTGTTCTGAAAAGAGAAAACTTTACATTGACATTAAACACTATGACACAGCCCAGTTACTCAAGACAAACATTTCTAAAAGGTTCAGTTTTAAAGTGTTCAAGGAAAAAAAGCATCTCTTGCAAAAATAAACGTTGCTTCTTTAATGTCACTTAAACAGGGAAGTGTTTAATATCAATGTGACAAGGAAGCTTGTCGCTTTCAACACTGCAAGCTGGATTAGGCTCTAAGCACCCATAGCTACAACATTAGAAACTGAAAGATTGATTTTCTTTATTCTCCCGAGACGAACATCGGTTGCCAACGTGTATATGTATTTTTACTACACATAATGGTAGACCAACTTTTGACCAGTAGAGGGCAATAGGTATGTGCATGGATAGGTACTGTACTCCATAATTCGGTTTGGAACCATTTGGGAGTGCTTAGGGGTTTTTTTCAGTGTTGTTCACTGTTTTTCACTGTTTTTTTAGTGTCTCATGATAATGAGAACAGAAATTTGGACCTAGCTAGCCACAGGTAGCAGTGACCACTGCCAAATTAAAACATTTTGGACCCTTCTCTTTCCTTTCTTGCCTTCTTCTGTCTTATTTTCACTTTGATACAGGTGACACTTCAAATCCTCAGAGACTTAACTGTTCGAAGGGTTAGTGAAGTTTATCAGACTGCAAGGAGTTAAGCAAATACTAGGCAAAGAGGGTTTCAAGCAGAATATTTCAATTAATTTAGAATTCAAACATTGTTTAACAAACTTTCATCAGTGTTTTCCCCTGGAATATTTTTCTTATGCTTGGAACTGCTAATTTGTAGGTTTAAGCAGACTTTTTTTTTTTTTTTTCTTTTTTTAAGACAGTATAAGGACAAAAANGTAGGTTTAAGCAGACTTTTTTTTTTTTCTTATTTTAAGACAGTATAAGGACAAAACCGATGGCTATAAGAGAATCTTGCAACCATTGGAGAGAGATTTACCCTTAGGCTTCAACACAGGCTACTTACAGAGCATGTTTTGGCCCTGGCTGTTTCCGCAGGGCGCGCGTTGCACCGTCTCGCTTCACCAGCAGTTCTGTGTTGTTTTCCAGGCCGAGGCTCCGGCCGGCGCGACGCCTGGCCACGAGCAGGCTCCTGCTGCTGCGTCCAGCGGCGCGTCCCTGAGCCCCCGGCAGCGCCGGGCCCAGCAGCAGGGCCAGAGAAGGGCTCCCTCCTCGACTGACTTTAACCGGGTCCAACAGCCACGCGTCGACATGAACCACACGGGATCGACCGTCCTCATCATCCTCCTGACTCTTGCATTGACGGCTCTTATATTTCGAAGAATATATTTGACCAATGAGTATAAATTCGAGTTTTAAGGGCTTTTTTTCTGTCTCAAGAGCTGCGACTTGAGCGCTTTGTTGAACAAGGTTTTGGATATGGTATGAGAACTGTTTACAAAGATTACTTTTTGTATTTACACTTGAGTCATTACCTACAGGTTCATTTCTTGTTTAAAAAGAAAAAGAAAAGTTGGACATCTAATTATCACAAGTGTTAATCGAGTGCCCTCTAGATAGTTGGAGAAACCATACAGTGGAATGATAAGGTTTAGGCATATGAGGGGACTCAATTTGTGAGTAATTTATTAACTAAAGAAGACAATTTAAAGAAAGTGGTTGATGCATTTTTTTAAGGAACACAATGCAAATAATGACCCCTTCTCTGTTAGTGTAAAATTTAACATTGGAGAAATGCTTTTAAAATGAAACATCATTATGTGCTTGTGTTCAGTGAGCTCATCGTATACAGAGAATAATGTTTTGTAACCACTTTTATGTACCGTGACACATTTCTGGGGAGCGGGGAGGGGGGAAAGTTGGTTAAGATTTTGTCTTCTGTGTGAAAGGGGAAAAGGGATAGGGGAGCAAAGAAGGGGCCAGAAAACTAATTATTTTGTTTTTGACCTTGGAAGTAAGATTAGATAATCTTTTGCAAGATTTGAATGTCCTCTTCTAATACTGTCAATTGTATATCTTGCTTTTTTAAAAAATTTGAAGATTATATAAAACATCTTTATTCTTGCAATAGTTATAAATATGTAATATAATTATTTACCCAGAGCTATTGTCTTTTAATTATATCATAAATATACATAGTGCATTAAATTGAATGTTCTGTATTTGGGCTTATTTACTAAAGGAAACCGAAACTGTATCATATTTAAACTCTCTCTATATGAACATGCTTAAGAGAATATTTATTAAAGCCTTGGCAGTAATAAACTATTTCAAGCCAGTCTCCGGTTATTCTTCAAATGTCACATGTGGTTTTGTTTGTTTTCTTTCAGTGATTTCTTTTAAATATAAAATCAATAATGGACTCTGACTTCTGTGTTATTAGTTTATAAAAATGAGTAACCGGTGACTTATTCATGAATGCTGTGAAATCATGTTCTATCAAGAGACCTTAAGTTGTTGGGGCTTCAGAAAGGTGATTTTTTTTTTTAAGTACTGAAGTAAAATGGAAGAAAGTAGTCAGTGGCATAGTGTTCTCTTGCATTATTGTTCTGATTTCAATGTGCTTTAGTATCTTAATTAAAAGCTAATGAAATTTAGCTAATTTTCACTTTGCTACTGTTACATATGATAGCAGTGACAAACTCAATTCTTACTTTGCTTCTCAGCAAATATTTATTAAACCTCATACAATTCTAGGTTTTATGAAGTATGGCATGTATTCCTCTGTTTTGAAACTAATATTAAAGTAGCTATAACAACTTTTAGAAACAAATAAAGCCCATGGTGTGCCTGAAGGAAACCCTGGATGTGTTCAAAAGCTTAGAATACGTAATATAAATATATTTATTTTTAGTACTTGAGGATTGTTTATAGTTTTTCATTTGCAGGTGCAGTGGCACACGCATCATTAAATTGAATATTTTTTTAAGCAGTTAATTCACCAGCTGCTTTTTAGCTTTTTTTAGCTTACCTCAAAGTATTTTTAAAAATTCACAGGCCTGACTTTTGCAAAGATTGTCTGAAAAAGTATTAGTGGTGACTGTGGCTCAGTGTGGTGTGTCTATTGCATGTGTAGATGTTTTGAGGATTACTGTGTTTTAATTTCCCTTTAAAAATGAATAGTGAATAAAATAATTGTTTTCAGAGGAAATAGCTCATATTTTGTCTTCAACCACATTAAAAAAAAAAAAAAGAGACTGACTGAAGTGGGAAGTAAACTCTCAACTGCCATAAGACCCCCAACAATAAATATCATTGTGAAATATAGTTATCTTAAATGTTATGACACAGGGAATTTTCTGCTTGGAAAAGATGCCATGGTAATGAGCAGGCAAATCTGGGAAGCCTAATGAGAAGGGACAGCCTGGCTTTGCGGAGCCTGGCGGGAGGATCGCGCTGCGCGGAGCTTAGGGGATTGAGCAGAGAGCTGCCGTGCGGAACGGCCCGCTTTATGTAATGGCTTTAGCAAATACCCTTTAGGAGCCCGTGGAAACGGCTGGCGAGGCAAACTTCGCGGGTAATGGCCAATCACGAAGCGATGAGCGGGGACAGCTCCGAGTGAGGAGCCCTTGAAAGCCCGTCTGAAATATTAAATGGGAAAAGCGGCATTTCTGCCAATGATCCCTGGCAGACCCGCGCCCCCGGACTCGGAGCTGGTTCAATGTTTAAAGCCGGGGGGACTTGTGCTGCAGGAGGTGGCGGGAGCGCGGCGCGTCTAGCTGCTGGTTCCCGCGCGATGCCTTGCTTTGCAAAACTCTTTCTGTTCGTCTTGTACTTGGGTCTTCTTGTGGAGAGCAGAAAGCACAGGAGGAGGAGGTGGACGAGCCAGCTGGAGGTGCAGAAGGCAAGGTAAGGGGTGTTGAAAGGTGCAAACGCTTTGTCCTGCAGGCATAGAAATCTGCTCTGTCAGCACGTGTGTGTATGGAAAATTCATTTTAACTGTATGAGAGAACAGCTTTATAGATGATGTTTTCTGCATGCTTTTAGGCAGTCTTTGGTGCTGTATTCAGATTTAACTGTAAACTGAGTCTGTTAAAGGGGCAGTTTCGGCAGAGAACTTGACTACTTGATCACAGTAAAAAGTGTTCTTAGAAGTACCTGTGCATAGCGTAACTGCAGACAGAGCCCAAAGAAGTTGCATACACTTAACACGTTTGGTCAGAGCTGCATGTTATCCCAGTATCAAACCAAATAACTATTTCAAGAGATTATTCTGTTTGCTCTGGGGCTGAAATTTCCATGCTACTTATATTCATTTAAAAACCCACATTGCAGTCTAACAGTGTGAGGGTGCAGGGTGGGTGGGCGTGCATGATGTTACTAACAGGAATTAGCATAGGGAGTTACTGGGGATTTTGAAATTATATT
This sequence comes from Crypturellus undulatus, assembly GCA_013389825.1. Taxonomy (NCBI): domain Eukaryota; kingdom Metazoa; phylum Chordata; class Aves; order Tinamiformes; family Tinamidae; genus Crypturellus; species Crypturellus undulatus. The sequence continues at coordinate 75,492 of VWPW01021902.1, read as the reverse complement.
TTGAAAGAGCAGCGTGTAAACTTTAGTTTTATAAAGTCAAGCAAACGTGCCAGAGAGAGTTAACGCATCCTAGTGAAATTTATTAGANCAGTATCAAACCAAATAACTATTTCAAGAGATTATTCTGTTTGCTCTGGGGCTGAAATTTCCATGCTACTTATATTCATTTAAAAATCCACATTGCAGTCTAACAGTGTGAGGGTGCAGGGCGGGTGGGCGTGCATGATGTTACTAACACAGGAATTAGCATAGGGAGTTACTGGGGATTTTGAAATTATATTTTGAAAGAGCAGCGTGTAAACTTTAGTTTTATAAAGTCAAGCAAACGCGCAAGAGAGAGTTGCGCGTCCTAGTCAAGTTTATTAGATTTGCTGTTGCTGAGGTTTGGGAGGTTTACTTTAGCAAAGATCATCTTTGAAACCTGCCAGACAGAGTATGTTAATCTTTCCTGCATCGTTATGTCATCCAGTGACAATTATATATTAAAAGGTTGTTTTTCAGAGAGCTGAAAAATAAAATTGGGTTAATCCATCTTATTAAGGGGCTTCGCTCTGTCTGTAAACCTTCGTTTTTTGTTTTGTTATGCTTTGTTTTGTTTGGCATAACACTCTGAATGCTTATTTTAATCCAGAGAGAGTGCTGTTACTTGCCTGTTTTACAAAGAAATGTTGTGACATTAAGCTGAAACAGCTAGGGCCCCATGCTGGGATATTCAAGACAAGTGAAGTTTTGCTGCTGATTTTAGGAGACTCTGCAGTATTGAGTGAAATCTTTAATTCTAAATACTTTCTCAAGTCTCTGTTCTGTTTTGCGTAAAGGACTCGGGAGTATTTTTTTTTCAAATAATTGATGTATGGAAAAAATACTTTAAAGGGAAAAACAATATAAACTTAATAAAAATTTTAATAAAAGCTCTCCAGCCAGGTAAAGCCTCAAGTACTACATACCTGAAATGTAAGAAAATTAATTCATAGCTGTTTTCATGAATTTCAAAAACAAATTAAGACAATTTATGTTGTTTGCCTTTATTTTTACTATATAACAGTACTTGGAAACATCAAATGTGAATGACATGTAAATTATAGAGAATTCTATAGCACTACAAATAAAGCATATTTATATTTTAATTTTTCATTTATACCTTTTTATTAGAAAAATGATTATCTCTAAACCAACAATGATGAGTGATCTGTTCTAGTAAAATCACATAAAAACCAGTGCTTGTGTTGGCTTTCCAGTTGTATACAGAAAAAATAATGCCTTCTAATAATTGTGTTGCACTTCCTGCTTAGTAATTCTCCTGTTGACTTAGCATGTGAATAAATTTATTTTACTGTAAATGTATTAGTGAAGAAAATTGCTTCCTATGAGTGGAAACCTGCATTTGGGAAGTATTTAAATTAGATATTTTGTTTAAGATGATACATCAATCTGGTCTCAAGATCTTTAGAAGATTATTTTCAAAAAGGTGAGCACACTTGTGCAAGAACAAGTTTATTGCCTGTTGGTCTTATAGCAGCTCTTGTCCGAGGGTCCCTAGGAGTCTGGAGTCTTTCGGGGCTCGGGGGGCAGAGGGGCCAGTGGGCAGCTCTGGGGCCTGAGCCTCAAGGCTGAGCAATAGGCGAAAGCAAGATCGCTAAAGCAAGGCTGTGAAGTTAGGAGCCCAAACTAAGAAATACCTGTATAAGTTGCCCATGCAACCTGAATGAAGACCCTTTGTTTTATGTTAATCCTGAGCTCTAAAACATTTTTTCTGTGCAAACAGTGCCCTGTTCACTATGTTAAGTGGCTAATCCCTGCTTAATGGGTAGCTGCTTTGGATTTTTATTTTTCCTTGCTCCTGTGGCCACAACCTCACTCACAATGCACCTATTTCCATAAAAGGAGGCGTGATCTAAAAAGCAGTTATCTGTAATGTTTGCTATCGTGTGCGTATATGCGTATGAATATTTATGCTTTCCAGTGGTACAATCTGTCAGTTAAATTACAAAAGTTCACGCAGGGATTTAGTGGTCCCTATCTGCGTAAATTTGAGTCCGTGCTCGTGTCTGGAGAGTGCTGCACAAAGGCAGCCTTTAGTTCTGCTGTGAGGGGAAAATAAGGGCTCCTACCCAACACAGAAGAGTTTCTGATTAGGAATTTTGCATTTCGTTCTGTTTCTGAGAAAACAAGTGATAAATGAACTGCAAGGGAGGAACTGCTGCTAGTCACTGCCATGGCTGTCGGGAGGGGACTTTGGCCCCGTGTCTTTGCTTCATCTTAGGTTCACAGCCATGGACAGATTTCTGGAGAGGACGTGCGGACTTTGGTGCTGCCAGGGACTGCGAAGTGCGTAAAGGTGCAAGCGCACAGGTCAGGTTTGGGCTGGGTCAGGTTTGCTGTGTGTACTATCCGCTGCAGAGCGTGTTTGTAGCTTCCTTGGAGCATCAGCCTTACTGTAAGTGCCAGGCGAGCGCTCCCGGCATGTCCAGCCCCGCGGATTTGAAGCAGTTTGGGCTCCTCTTCAGTAGCTCTGCGGTAGCTGCAGATTAGGAATCTCAAACAAATCCTGGCAGTGCTCCCGGGCTCTCCATCTGGACAAAACTTCTGCAGGGAAAGAAGTGAAACGTGGAAAATGATGCCTACAAAAGTGCCGATAACGCTGCCGGTGACGCTTATTGCTGTGTGTGCGCTGCGCCCTCAGGGAGGGCTCGGGGAGCAGCCGGCCCTGCTGGGGTCGCTGCCCTCGCGCGGGGTGCGCGTGCCCGGCTCCTGGCACCTCCCCACGCGCCTGTGCGGAGCCTCTCGCACCACCGGGGAGAAGCACCGAGCGCCGGAAACAGAGGCTGCTCTGAGCTTCTGCCAGCTAAAGAGCTTGTGCCGAGATATCTGGAAGTGGATAGTGATCTGGAGCATTTTGTTATTTTGGTTTGTTCTATTTTGTCATTTTCAAGGTGTGAAACCTTCAGGTTGAGATGCAAAAGCATCCCCAGTCCCTCGGGATGCTCCCAAGGGACTCCTTGCCTCCTACTGTACGCTGCAGTGATGGCTTTTGGAATTGGAGATCTTAGCTTGAAATATTTGGGTTTGAGCCCAGGGTGCTGTGCAGCCTCTATCTGTACAGTATCTGTTGTCTTTTTGCAACCACACTGCAGTGCTGGTTCCTTGGTCGCCGCTAAGGTAGCAGCCGATCCTTTTGCGTTCTGTGTAAATGAGAAAATTCAGCTTCGATGCAGGACGGACGCTTTTTTTCCAGCCTGTGGAGGCCAAAGGGGGTACATGTGAACAGCCCATGTCCCATAAACAGATTTGTTGGCATCATTTGACTCTTTGCAGCATCCGCTGCCACATGGGCTGTTTATACAGGACAGCTAAGCATCATCACAGTGCTGCACTGTGATAGTTAAACATATTGGTTTACTTCTGCTGGTTTTGACACAGGTATGACTCACACTGATTTTGAATGAGAAGCTATGTGGTCCTTTTTTGTTTTTTCAAGGCACAGAGATGCTCATAGTGTTTCTCCTGTGCGCTCTCTGTGACGGGGCATTTCACTGAACGCTGATGTAGAGATTTCACTGAAGAGTATTTCACGGAATTTCAGGTCTTCCCCTGGTGATTAAAGTCAAGCAGACTCATTAAGATCGTTTTTCTGCACCTCATTTTTCTGAGGCCGTTTTATGGGCTGTCAAGTGAAGCAGTGTCACCAGGCCTAGCTTGCAAAGGGGAAATACACCCCACCGCTCCGCGCACCGAGCCCTGACGAGCTGAACTTGCTTCCCAAGCCATCCCGCTCAGCTGGGCTTGTCCCTCTGCTTATACTTATAGGCAGCTGTTAATGCACTGGAGTTGTAACTGCGCTTGTTCTAGTGCCCTTGCCCTGCTCCTCCTTTACAGCCAGCTGGCAGAGAGAACAACTGGAGCCCAGATTTGGGTGCCCCTTAGTTTCCTTGTCACTCTTCTGGATTGAATCTTCTGACAAGAAACTTTTTCTCCATCTGTGATTTGTGCTCCCTTTGCTTCCACTCCTTGTGACTTGCGCTTCAATGACACTTACTGGTTCTCACTGTCCTTCCTGCACAACTGGGGAATAGCAGGGGATGTGGATTCAGATTATCCTCCAAAAGTGTGTGCAGCACCTGCCTGTCTGCTGGTTACTTATCTACTTATGCCATTCTAGGGACTTGCTTGCACCTTTCTCATGGCCTTGTTCTCATGCGTGTTCTAATGCTCTAATATAGTGCATGATTGTTTAACAATAAAAAAATAGGTTTTTGTCTGTGTGTTTTGTGTTCAGTGAAGTGAAGGATTGGAGGTCTTGTTGACTTCTTTGGATAAAAGCACGTTTTCCCAGTGCTGCAGAGGGCAATGGATTGTTTTTGTTGCCGTTTTAAATGAAAAGGCAAAATGTATTCCCTCTCACCATGCAAACAGCTGATATTTGACCAATACTCACGAGTACTGGGCAGATATGCTCAGAATTACATATGACATTGCACAGCTATCCGCTGGAAAGAGCAAACTTTTTCATTATGATACCAGCATGGTACCAGGCAAAGTTACAGCAAGGTGATGTATGGCTCAGATTCAGCGTGTTCTATTATTGCCTCTTCTGGGTCATTGTATTTGCAGGAAAAAAATGTGCTTCCTATCTGCTCTGCATCCAGGCTCCTCCATAGGGAGCTGCACTTTTGCCCAGAGAGCTGTGACGTCTGAGGCAGAGAGCGCAGAGCCTCATCTAAACTAACCCTTGGAGAAACAGCTCCAGGACTTGTCATGCTTGGTAGCTGCTCTTCCAGTTCCCCTTATGGGTGACACTTCTCACAAAACTACCGTTCATGTTGTAAATCTTAGCAGGGACTCTGAAATAACAGATAGATGGAGACGGAGATCAGTCTCAGAGTTGCTCGGGGTACAAAGCCCACAGATCAACCCTACTGCTGTCTTTTGCAGTCACATCTATAAGAAGAATCATGACGTGACCAAAACTTGGAAAGGAAAGACAGAGCAGCTTCTCAGAGTCGATGACCACGATTTCACCATGAGGCCGGCTTTTGGAGGTGAGAATAACATGATTCGGTCAATTTTATGTTCAGTTGTCTTTAAAATGTTTCTAACCAGATGGTTTCTCCCTACCCCAGTGAGAGGGAAAGGACTTGAGTGCTTTCAGCAGATACTTTGAGGTCGTTCAGAGCAGGCCTCATCTTCATCACCTGCACTCTGCCCAGCTACATTTCTTCTGTTGATGAAGCTGGTCCTTTTTGATAGTTTTGTCCAAAGCTCGGGACTGAGCATCATGGAATATTTCACTTTGTTGAGGAGAAGAAGCTGCAGGTTTTAATGTTTTAATGTTCACTTGTAGTTTTGAAGTTACTTGTTAGTAATTGCATAGTAAAGAACATAGTAGGTGGATTCCTTTGCAGGGTGGATTATGGAAGAAACATGGCCTTTCAAAGACAGAAAGACCAATGAGTTGTGGGATTTGCTTCTCTGACTGGCTGGAATTGTCCATCCAGCTTTATTTTTGGTTTGATTATTTCCATTTCTCACCATTGGTTTTGATGACCTTTTAGACTTCTTTACTCCCATCTTCTGTTCTTCTGAAGCATGTCTCACTTCTTTGATCACAGAAAATCTTGTTGGGCAGGTATTGTCTGCAAAGCCTGGGTCTGCGATGTGTTGTCTTGGTAGCTGCTCCACTCGGTTTGGCTTTTCTATAGGTGCACAGCTCTGTCACTGCTACTGGCAATGACATGGCAGCACACACGATTTGCTCAGCATGTCAGCGCTTTGTCGTTGGCTTGTCTCGCTAGATGGTATGTTCTCTTCTAAAGGAAGACGAGGAAAAAGAAAGTTCAGCACACATGAAGATGGATTGCAGATTAAATATGCTTTGTCCTTCCTAACAGAAGACTTGACCCTAAGAAGTAGATTCAATGCTGTCGAGTAATGACTTAAAGATCCCTAAATATGGCCCTAATAGTAGGGATGACCTGTCCCGCTAATTCCCATTTCTGTAATTCCATTTTCCTCTTCCTCCCAAGACTTTAAAAGAAGGGAAAGTGGAGTGTTACGTGGTTGCTTCGGGAGCAATAATTTCCTCTTTGCTTTATTCTTCTGCATCCAAATAGGAAACACTGCCACATAGTAATCTGACTGCATTACATTTTCCTGTAATGACCATTTTCACTGTTTATTACAAGCTTGTGTCTATGCCGGAGTTGTTCCTTTCCCCTCAGAAGATGGTGCTTCTGGTGCTAAAGATGATTCCTGGCCCACGTGTGTGCTTGTCCCGGTGGCACTTCTTGAGCAAAAGAGAAGGGAGCAGCCAAGTCCAGAGACAGGTCCAGGTTTGAGTCCCATCAGGGATGCACTCAGGACCTGCGGCTGTTTCTGCATGCCCATTGCGTGGACACAGTGTGCCTGGTGTGCAGCTGTGGGCCTCAAGTGGACGGAACTATACACAGCCCTCAAAATACAGCAGTGGGAGAGAGGGGGATCCCAAATGCTTACCTTCTGGCAGCTCGTGGGATCCAGTGACCACTAACTTGTCTTGCTGAGGGTGGTCATAGAAACCAGAGCTCCTCTACTCGATATTAAAATGTGAGCCAAAACAGGACAAGGAGAAAAAATAACCAGCTCAGAGAGAGAGAGGGCGAATGTGGGACCATGATTTGTCCTGCTCACATCAGCTTAACGGAGTCGGTTTTAGCAGTAAATGTTTTTTCTAGCTCTTGCCTAGGGAAAACTCCTTCCTTGAACAAGGTGCCAGTGGCAAACCCTGCTGATTGCAAAGGGAGAAGGGATCAGGCTTTGCCTCTGAGAGGCAGAAATCAGCACCAGGCTTTTAGGATGCCTTGTGGACGTTCAAATGAGCCTGTAGTTCATCAGAGGCCTGGATGAATCCCAGCAGGAATTTAGGCTCTCCTGGAGCTGCCTTATCTCCAAGGGCTGTCGGGAGTGGAGAGCAGGGGCAGGGATGTCTCCGTGTGAGCAGGCGCTGCAGCTTCGCTCTGAAGGTAGGTTGCAGCAGTCACCTGCTCAGCCGGGATATTTCGTGGCAGCAAGTGTCGTGTGTGAGCTGGCTGCCGCATGCTCTCCGGCCAAAGCAGACGGTTTGCTCTGATCCTGTGCTGTGTGCTCTGACCTTTCCAAGCCAATGCGCCTCGCTGTTTTTGTCCGGAGTCTTGTGATGCTTGAGCTCCTTTTGAAAGTCAGTTTAATGCCAGATCCTGGAGCTGTTTGTTTATGCAGGATCCCCTCCATTTTGGGGAGGAAAAGGAGAAAAGAGGGAAAAAAAATCAAGAAAGATGCATGAAGGGAATGTTTCTAGTCTTCTTGGTAGTGCAGAAAATCCTCAAAGTGTGTATCTCAAATTATAGCAACCCAGAACATAAAAACTCAACACATTACCCTAATCTTTTATATTTTTAAGCCCACCTCGCTTCTGAAGCTTGGCACGTGCCTCAGCATGCCTGGTGTTTATGGAATTGAGGTGCTCTTTTCTCCCTGGGACAACTCCAGGCAGGAAACCTGGCTCCCTGGGTAGGGGAGTGGGCTGTCAGGGCCACTCTGGGAGAAGATTTCATCTTTGAGCTCCTTTCCTTGACTTGGCATGAAATAGCTGGGACATAGAGTGAATTTTTATTGGGTGGATGTGCATCAGAAATAGGATTCCTGAGCTTCTGGGAAAGCTGAGGGGATTTGATAGAGGTAGTGCTGATGGTTTAACTTAAGGTTTTGGTATCCACCCACTATCATTGCGCTAGGCTTCTGTAAATAGATCAAATATTTACTCTTTTTATCAGGACCATGAAGCCCATGAAGATGATCTTTGTACACAGTTCACACCAAGCAGACACGTACATTGTTACCCAGTTACTCTTCCAGCTCTAAAGTAGCTGCATTTTAATTTCCCCCTGTTCTTGTTTTCTTGCACTACTTTCCACACTTCAGGATAGCTCTAGAGCATAAAAGTTTGGAGTTGCATCTGTAAAACATATATAATTCAGAAAAGTATATAATACCAAAAATACAATAGCTTTGATGGAAGAGTGGCTTTTTATATAGGAAGCACCTGATTTCTGTCACTTCTGCTCAAAACAACTTCATGTCACAGAGCTGCCCGGAACAAAGATATGAAGTATCAGCAAAGTTGTGCTAAAGCTGCAAGAATTTAGTCCAGACTCCATCCTTGGAAAGCATCACTCATGTGCAAGCAGTCAATTTAAATTTTACAGATTCTCGCACAGCTATGGACATATAGAGTATATTTTTAGTGATGGATGAACTTGATGGAAGACTATAAAAGGAAGAAAACGAAAGCCTGTTAGGAGGTGATCCATATATTTTCTTCCCCAATGTTCTTCAGCGCACAGGCACGGTGATTTGCTCTGCACTGTGATTTACTCCAGCTTTTCACTGTGGTAAATGACAGTGAAACTGATGTAGTCCGACTGGCACATGACATAGTGGCTTTTGTGCTGCTGCAGAATAGCAGAAGAGCCTGTGGGACACGTGAGACTGTGTCTGGTCACTGTTGTTAAGTCCCTTCCTGCTCTCTGAGACCTGCTAGGGGACCATGGTCTGACTGAGAATCCAGCCTCATGTTATTGCACTAGGCCCACAGATTATGTTGTAAGTGAAAAAGAGTAAGTCATCTTTGGAGAAAAGAAAAAAAAAAAAAGGAGTATCATAAGGAAATTGTGAGTGACATTAGACTACAATGAAGTCCCTTTCTGTAAACATGATGGTTCCCAAGCTTGGTGCAATAACAAGCAGCTGTTAAACTCCAACATTTTTGGTGAACCACCCTACTGCATCATCATTTAGCTTTTATGGAAAACTCTAAAGCAAGGATGGGTTCAATAGGAAATTTGTGGTGGCCATGCAGGGGACATCTGCTTGTCTGCAGAGGCCAGTCTGCCTCTGCCAACACAAGACAGTTGTGGCCACTGGGGAGAACAGGTTGTGAAGGAGAACACAATCTGAAATGGGAGAAGAACTTAAGAGGAAAGCAAAGGGTTTTTCAAGAAGAGATGTGTTTGGGAAGATCCATCAACCAAGCAAATGTTATGTAAGTTGTGTTATTAACAACCCAAAAGGCACGGGTGCCCTGCCTGGATCAGCCCATTAGAGATGGGTTATTGGGTACAATGCTAATGACACAGTTTTGTGCTTTGCTCGTGTTCAAAGTAGCCTCCATAACCCCAAAATAGACTGCATTTGCTTTGACCCTTGGGGAGTTATCTCCATGTCAGTGACCTTGTTCTAGCTGGCAGATGTTCAGGTATTATTTACAAATATTAATATTTAAAGATTATGTAAATGTTTGTTGTGCTGTCTTCCTTAAACGCTCGTTCTAAGCATTTCATCTATGACATCTCATATTTTACAGGGAGCCTGTGAATAAGCAGCTTTAGTTGATACTTAAAATAGCTGTATCTCCTTTGCTGAGGAACAACCTAATGCTATATTTCTATTATATTTCTTTATAGCCTAACACTAGTTAGCCCTCGCTGGCCTTTCCACATAGTATTTTCCTCTGGCTGGATGGACGGGGGGTGGTGGTGCTGAATGAAGCTTTGTACAGTGGCTGGAATTAAACTCACTTCTCCCTCGATGACAATCTGCCCGCGAGAGACGCAAGGGAACGAAGCTCCCTGCAGTGAGGGGGCAGCCTCGGGTTTGTCTGTAAGCCAAAAGGGTGGGTTTTATGTACATATACAACAATATACCTACTATATACAGTAGAATTGTGTTATATATATGTCATTGTGTTATATATATGTCATTCACTGAAGATTGTGGTCTTGTAGCTTGCAGGCATTATGAAAGCTTACACAACTGTAGGTGCACAAAAGCAGCAAAGAAGCCTCAAACCTTCTTGTTTCACATATAGATTTTTTATTCTCAAGGCCTATGTCTCCCTCATTCTTTCAAGGAGTGATGAAGGGACATAGAGACTATCTAAAGGAAAACAATGAGCCTTTGAAATCTCGGTCAAAGAAAGAAGCTAGAGATGTCATGAAGTCTTAGTTTTAGAAGTGGAGATGAAAACTGACTCCAGACGCTTTCATGGTAAGACACCCTATCTACCAAAGCCTGCTGCAATATTAAAAAATAAAGAAAGGAAAAAAAGAAAATAAGAAGGAAAAGAGAAAGAATAGGTTTGTTCTGCGTACATGTTTCTGCTATGCAGGGAACTGACTGGACCTTTGCACCTTGCAGGCTGCTCCTGAGAGCATGTGGCTTTAGGTAATGAGACACGCTAGGATGTGACGGGCTTTGAAGTTGGGCATGTTTTGAAGTCGTTCCTGGACTGAACTAATGCAGACTTCACGGGCTTCTCTGAGAGGCTGGCTCTAGAGTGGGTGTGCCAGGATGAAATTTGGTATTTAATATGCTGGAGTTCTTGCAAGGCAAAGCAAACCACAAAGTGCTTTGCGCTGTCAAAATCCTCCAAAATTTCAGGGTATGTAGGTTCTAATACAGGATATTTTCTATATGCAGCAACTGGGCTGAATGTGTAACGGCTTTTGCTGAAGAGTATGTCACACAACGGAGCAGCTTGCTGCAGGGGAGAGGGAAAAGAGGCAGCGGGTCTCGGCTGACTGGGAGGACACGGGGTTGTGAACCGGGCCAGGCAACAAACACACGTGGAGCCAGAGACCTGGCCTGGCTGGCCCCGAAGTGCCTTGTCAGTACCCAAGTTTGGTGTGAGGCGAAGCACCAAAATGTAGGCATGTATGGAAACAAGTGTCTTCAGCTTGCTTGGAAGCTGCCGTCGTGGTGAAGCTGCCTGAGATGCACATGGGATAATTTGCTGACGGGTTTGCTTCTCTATTGTAAGTAGAGGTCTGTGCATTTATGAAGTTTTTTAAGAGTCCAGGGCTCGCTCTCTGGCTGTGTCAGTCCTGCCGAATTGGGATTTGTGTTCTGCAAGATGCTGCTGCGGACAGTGACAGGGGTAACTGATACTGACATGTGTCCTTTTTCTAGAAGAAATGTTTCATGACAAGATTATACAATTTAGCTGCAGTCCCTGATCTATAAATACTTGAGCCCTTGTGTAATCGGAATAACTCCCTGAATTTGGCTGGCGCTTTTCCGAGGCCCTGAAGCATGAGCTGAAGAACTTTGCTGGGCTGCAGCCTCTGAATAAAGCAGTGCTGCTTCCTCCCTGTGGTCAAATCCATGCTTTTCTCTTCCCTTTCAGCAATGAACTTGCTAAATAGGTGCCTGAGCTCTGAGGTCTGTGCAGTGTTTCAGGAATCAGGTCTGAGCCCACCTGCAGTTCTGCAAGCCGGGTTGCAGATCTCACCTGCACCTGCGTGGTCCTTCTGGGCAGGAAGGCTCACAAATACATGCTCTTTTTTCTCTCTGAAGTTCTCCATATTTATAAATATGGATATTTATAAAATATTTTGTATGGCAAGTAATGCTGGTTGATAAGGGTTATTTTTAATCTTACCCCTATAATCCAAATTGCTTGTCCTTGGTTTACCTGCTGTCTCGGCTGTTCTTTTCCCTTCCCAGTCACACCTTTCTCGTCCCTCCACTCCCTTTGGATAAAGAGATTTTGTTTGTTTGCTCATCCTCAGCAGCATTTGGTGGGGAATTTGGTGAAGCATCTGGAGCCTCAGTGGCTGAACAGTTTAGTTTGCAGAGAGACAGGATTAAACATCCAGCAGTTCCCTACTGATTTCAAGGATTAGTGAGACCAAAAAAATCTCCTGACATCTTTCTGTGACTGATCAACAGCTGTTTAATTCGACAGTATGTTCTGTAGCCAAGATGACCTTTAAGGAAACCCAGGGTTTGTTTCTGTGGTTTAAAGCGAGCACTTCTTTACAGGGCTTCTGTTTTGCTTCAGACACTGTACGCTATTACACTGTTGTTCACACCAGAGCCTCTGCAGAACTGTATCTCGATAGAAATTTTGAAGATAGGAAAAACTGATAGGACAAATAAATATGCAAAAACCTCACCCTCACTTTCAGTTATCACTGTCTGGGGCTGCTTCACCTTAAAAGTTTTTCAGAATTTGAAATTTTGGATAAAAACTATAAGAAAATAGTGATTAAAACTGGTTCAGTCTGGTTCATACCTGACTGGGAGAACTGAGGATTTAATGCTGTGTAATGATTCAGATCAGCAACGTAAAGGTTAATGAAGGCACATGTTGCCCTAGCTGTTCCTTGCTACTTTGATATTTTGGTAAATATGCCTGTTCCTGTGCTCTCAGTACAGATTGCCCTACTCTATTTGACCCTAGCATTTTTAAAGTCTGGAATGGGAAGAAATAAGAATAAAGAAATGGGAAAGAAAGTGAATGTCCTTCTTTCAGGAGATGCTTTGATGAGCTGGTGGTGACTGATGTTTGGAGATTTCAGCCTAGAGCTCAGATGATTTTTCCCTTTCTCGGTTCCACTCATCATTTTGTGGTCCTCAAATTCATGATTAACTAACTATAAGGCAGAAAAGGAAGCAAAAGCAATTTCATATGTACATACAGCACACCAAAGCCAACCTCAGACTCCTCCCCAAAGGGCTTTCCTTGCAAAAAGCCTGAATCCTATTATTTTGGGTCTAATAAAGCTTCCTGGCAGCTCCAGTCTGAACCTCAGGCTTTGTCCTTGCAATTAGGGAAGTGCCCTTTACCTGGGAGCAAAGTGGAGCCTGCGATGCAGGAGCAGTAAGAAAGACATGAAATATCTGTTCAGAGCATGTGGCTAGTGCCTTATTTTCAAAGGCAGATAGGGAAAGAAAGGGGTAAATGAGAGGAGGGAAAAAAAGGTAAATGCTAGTAGGAGTAGATGCTTTCCAGAGCATGAGCTGGAGGCAGCTCCGGCAGCAGCTCTGTGCCTGCCCTGATGCGGGCTCTGGCGGCATCTCCGAGTCAGCCCGTGGCGCGTGGGGTTGTCCGAGCCCGGGGAGGGATGCGGCACAGCAGGCTGCAGAGAGAGGAAAACTGGATGGGGTCGTGGCACTGTCCGTCACAGGGACCTACAATGGAGCTGGTCCTGGACAGATTTAATTGAAAGCCATCCTGCTAGTGTATGGATTAAGCCCTTATGAGACCCGGACATCAACAGATTTAATATCCCCTAATCCTCCCTCTGCTGGGTCATGGGATGTAATATCATTATTGGGCCTGCTTCACGTCGCATCCGATCGCCAAGGCGCTGCGCTTTCCTGGAGCGAGGGAAGGGGATGAGCGCGAGAGAGCGAAGGAAGCGGCATGTGGCTTGCTCAGAGCATTGACCCTGCCACAGGGCCCAAGTTATGTAGCAAACACATGGCTGTACCAAATAGGCATTGGACATTCAGGTACCAAGAGAACAGATCAATATTTGAATCATTGCCACATCATATTATCATATTCCCCAGCAACTCAACTGAGGAGGATGAAAGGGAGCAGAATATAGCAAAGTTGTTGCCACAATATTTGCACTTATTGAAGCTTCAGTTAATGGCAGCACCAAGTGGGATATACAGAATATTATATATGAAAACAATCTGTTCTGTGGTCTGGATACGTACGTTTCTCCTAGGACTCCTTAGCAGTAAACCCCTAGCAGCATTCCCAAGCATCTTGGGAGCTGGGCGATGGCCTTCCAGGGGCTTTCAGCTCTCAAGTCTCTGCTGACTTCCCCAGGGAGCTGTGAAGGAGCCAGAGAGCTTAGCAGCTTTTCAGTCGAGGCCTCTTCGGCAGACATCCTGGTAAGGTGTGAAAATGAGCCATGGAGGCTGGAAGTGCTGCCAGACACAGCGTGGGGAAACTGTGGAGCCTACGGAGCAGATGGACTGAGGGAGGGGAGCAACGCAGGCTTGTCTGTTTGGAGTGAAAAATCTTGCTGAAATCCCTGCGCTCCTGAGGAACATGCCAATTCTGATTAATCGGAATCTTTTTGACCAGCTGGAATTGTTACTCTCTTAAACTGTGGAAAATAAATGTTCCAGGCAATCCTCCTTCCACTTGAACAAATTCCAGCAAGACATGAACAAGAAATAAACATTATTTGCTGGCATTTCTTTAAGCATGAAGTGCACAGCCAGCGCAGCTGTGCCTCTGATCGTGACGAGTATGAGCTTGGGAGCTTTTGGGAGCCATCTAAAAGTGCTCGGTTAGCAGCGTTTCAGCTTCACGGCCGGGGGCTCTGGTCACTTAAATTAGAATTGATGGCGCGGCAGAGCCTGGTGCTGCTCCCCACCGCTTGCTTTGAGCTCTTGTAACCCAGCACAGCCGCCGAGGGACGGTGCAGATGTGACAAGCTAGAGGCGTGCGTGCAGACGGGGCACGGTGTCACCGTCCGGTGCTCTGCTGTGGGGCAAGGGAGTGGCTTACCAAAGCCCTAACAAAGTCTGCATCAGGGCCAGCTTGTCACACAGGTATCGTGATTTCCCAGCTCCGGCCACATTGGCTGCTCCCTCTCTCCCAGCTGAGGCAAATGTAAGGTTTTGTTCAAAAACCCTGAAGCTGCGTGGGCGTCAGTGCGTGCCGCAGCGGATACAAGAACAGGATGGATAGCAGCTTGCAGAAGTACACTGTGTTCCCAGAACAGCAGTTTTTCAGCTGTCTTGTCAGGTGCACAGTGTGAAAAGAGCCTGGAATAGTCTTGGGGAAGATGGCCCTGTAAGTAAAAGCAGGCTGGGCTGGGCACTGCACAAACACTGGTTTAGGTCCAGAAAAGGATCATAGCATCCCTTAAATGCCATCTGACTGCTAATCAAGTTCCAACCATCCATGCAAGCCTCCTTGAAGGCCACTACAGTCCTCAGCTAGCTCATTTCTGCTGGCCAAGTACCGTATTTCTGCAGAGTAGCTGCAATGGTGAATCCACCTAGGCTGTTCAGTATTTCCTGGATTTTGGTGCTCCAGATCTCCAGGCTCTTGCTGCTCTGTGTGCATGTTCCGTAGGTGTCTCGATGCATCAGTCAGAGGGGCGGGATACCCAGAAGTCACAGATACATCAAGAGTCAGGGTATCCTGCAGCATCACCTCTGTGGTATATATCTTTGTGGCGCTCCCAGTTCTCTAAATAAAGCAAGCAGAAAACAGCAGCACCTTCCAGGCGCAGAGATTCTGAGCTGGTTTGGGTGTAAATGCTGAGAAATTCTTTAATTCAATATCTTTGAGTTTGTGTCCAGATCCAAAGGAGAGCATGGAAAAAGAGGGAGAGGAGAAATGATTGTCCTCCCTGGAGGACACTGTCCTCCAGTGGACAAAAGTAAAAGGTTGTGTGAAGATAGACCATATGGAACTTCCTAAATAACTCAAGGAGGTTTTGGTCATTTAAGAGAAACTGCATAGAGTGAAATTTTGATAAAGAGTTTCTGTTAAAATAGGAGTTGGCATTCATTATGGAGTGTTTTCTGCTTATTTACTCTTCGTGAATTACCTGGTTATTAATTTAAAGCTGCTATGAAAAAACATTAACATCTAATGAGTTATATGAATGAAAATGACGATGAGCTCTTGAGAGATTAATGTAGCTTGTCTTGTTGATAAGAAATGAGAAACCCTCAAGTGAAAAGTTATTGACTGAAGTTTCTTCTACTCAGTCCTCTGTTTCTTGGGCTAAATTCATCCATAATGACCTGAAATTTATGGTGAAATGGCTCAGTTTTTAAAAACATATGCAAAAGTTTCATCAAAGCTTTGGATTTGCTGGGCAGACTTCCAACACTGCAGCAAATGCAAGAGGGAAGAGAATTTCATGTTTCAGAAGGTGCCTGAGATGGTTATTCACTGACTTTTTCCTCTGTCCCCTTCCTGAAAAATCACAGACAGAAAAGAATGACATAAGCCCAGAAAGGTTTTGCATGTTACCTTATAGTGATAAATTAATGCAGATGGTCTAAAATAATGGTTGTTTACACATCTCAATGTCATTCTTCTACAGGTCCTGCAATTCCTGTTGGGGTGGATGTGCAGGTTGAAAGCTTGGACAGTATTTCTGAGGTTGATATGGTATGTAACACTCCTGTAAGCCTTAACTATTCCCAGTCATGAAAAAATCTCTCCTACTTGAAACCCAGAAGTCTCAAATGATGAGTCTTGTCACCTTCAGAGAGGTTGATATTCAGATGCAGATACTTAAAACTTCAAGAGGAAAACCTGAAAATAAAATGGGAGAATAATCGGTGTTATGAAGGATATGCTGCAATCAAAACCATGAATAATTGTGTATCTTTCAGTAGATCTCTCGGGGAGTTCTTATGGGTTTGCTTATGGACATTTGAAGGCGTATGGAGCTGGCAGAAGTGCTTCTTATTACATGTGTTTTCGTCCTTAGGGAACTGCTGAGTCCATTTGTTTAAATGACTGCTTAAAGGAGGTACTTCAGCAAAGCAAGCTGGCATCATAAATGAGAACTAGCTGCTCCCTACCACTTCATCCCTAGAAGTCACCTCTGCAACTGAGCACTGAGGCACACATTTGGGAACAGTCAGGGTAGCCTTGAACTACCTCTGCCCAAGGTGAATTTGACTTCTACTGAGACACTTTTTCCACTTGGGAACCATTTTTCAGCCATTTTATTTATTTTTGCTCTTAAAAAAAAAGAAAAAGGAGTAAACACAGATGCGTTTGTTAACTCTCAACAGGTTTCAAGCAGTTGTCAGTAACAAGTATATTTGCGAGTTCTGCAAACATCTTTCTTTTCTTTCTTTCTTTCTTTCTTTCTTTCTTTCTTTCTTTTTCTTTCTTTCTTTCTTTTTCTTTCTCTCTTTCTCTCTTTCTCTCTTTCTCTCTTTCTTTCTCTTTTTCTCTCTTTCTTTCTCTCTTTCTTTCTCTCTTTCGCTCTTTCTCTCTTTCTTTCTTTCTCTCTTTCTCTCTTTCTTTCTTTCTCTCTTTCTCTCTTTCTTTCTTTCTCTCTTTCTCTCTTTCTTTCTCTCCTTCCTTCCTTCCTTCCTTCCTTCCTTCCTTCCTTCCTTCCTTCCTTCCTTCCTTCCTTCCTTCTTTCTTTCTTTCTTTCTTTCTATCTATCTATATTATATGGAATGAAAAGACTGGAACACAGATGGAAAGGGAGTATAGAGAAGAGGAGAAATATTTTTGTTCCCATTTTCCTTTTGGCCTTTCTTCACGGTTCTTCTTGAGCACCGTCTCTGGAGGTATCTAAGCAAAATAGGCCTAGGGAAGGCCTCAGAAGATGACCTTTAGGTTCGGTGCATCTGTAGTTTATAATGCCAGCTTGGGAGCCGCTAGGCCGTAAGATGGAGTGTGTGAATGACAGCAGCCAAGGGACACTTAACGCACATGCTATTAAAGGCAATCCTTGTGTGGCACAGATGGTCTGCGCCTGTGCCTGCCATCCGGAGGTGCCCCAGGGGCCTTGGCTTTGCTGAGCGTGGTATGTCCACGCACTGTCCCTTGCGTAGCACTTCGGTGGGCTCCTTTGCCCTGCCTCTGGCACATCATTCCCGTGGTTGACTACAGAAGCTGTTTTCTGAGGAGTTTTTTTTCCACCAGCTGTAAAGCAACCCCTTTTTCTCTCAGTTTGTAGCTGGCCGTTCATGCCAGCCAGAAAGGAACAGCCCATTAATGATTGCCCCCTTCCTTATTTGACTTGCACTGTGAGGAAGCAACCATAAATTGGATTTTATACTTAAAAGGCATCAGCAGCTGCCACTTGGCTTAATGTTTGCTGACAGCGATGCTAGTGTGTTGGCCATGATAGGCCCCTCTGGGGAGGGAAAGGGGCTGAAGATGAGAAGAGAGGGCTCCTGTCCAGCTGGACCAGGTCAGGAGCCGGTTAGGAGCCGGGGTCGTTGCCTGTCGTGAGCACAGGCGGTCTCCAGGCCCTCCCTATCCTCTGACAGCGCCTGTAGCTCACTTGTGGGTCCCCTATTGATGCCACACACATCCCTGTCCCGCGTCCTCTTGTCTGGGGAGCCTTCCTATCTGCAAAGCATCAAAACAGAAAGTCAGATCAATAGGTGCCTTGTCCTCATCAAAGCAGAAATGAGGGCTTGACGGGGGTAGTTTTAAGAAGCCCCCGTTGAGCGCTAAGGACAAGCTGCTAACCCAAGGTGCCGCCTGTGCGGACCTGGCAGCCGGAGCTCTGTAGCTGCCACAGCCACTCACTTAATGGAGGGCACAAAGAGAAAAGTGTATTTGATCTCTCACCATGAAAGAGGAGATTCAGCCCTGAAAGCGGCAGCTGCCAGGTTGGGATCAGCAAACAGATGTTTTCCTTCCTGTGACTGAAGCTCCTGCCCCTGCCACAACAAGCTTAAAAGGGAGATTTATACTCTTGTATAGCTGGAAAAATAGTTCCCTCTCTTGGCTGCTATTTGCAATAATTTAGTTCCTTTTTAGGATGAATTGCTTTGTGTTTTGCCTGATCATTAAGCTAATTCTGAAAGCCCTTCCTTTTGAACCTATTCTGCATCCTACAGTTCTTTAACACAATTTTGCCAGAATTCAAGAATCTTTTCTGTGGTGCAGTGCTGCTCTTCGGGTCCATTTGTCTCCTTTTAGGACCAAACACTAGTGGCTTCTGCAATTCATCCCCTGCAGGCAATATGGGCTAGAGAGCTAACACATGATGCAAGAGTCCTGCAATGGAAAATGCTCTAGCACCTCCTCGTATATAGAGTGCTTGCAAGATAACTTACGATACAAGTGGCTGTATATTTTGTTTTGTCTGGAGATTACTTTGGTGGCTAAATCCATTCTCAAGAGTATTGGCCCCAGAAGGAAACAGCTGGGAGGCGGTAGGCCTCATCTACCTGGTAGCAGCGAGTTTTCTTTCTGAAACAGATGTAGATGTAAAACACCACACTGACAGCCCTCTTTCTGGTTTTCTTCCTCTTCATGAAGGATTTTACTATGACTTTGTACTTAAGGCACTACTGGAAGGATGAGCGCCTCTCATTCCCCAGCACCACCAACAAGAGCATGACCTTCGACGGCCGGCTCGTGAAGAAGATCTGGGTGCCAGACGTCTTCTTTGTGCACTCCAAGAGATCCTTCATCCATGACACGACCACGGATAACATCATGCTGCGAGTCTTCCCTGACGGTCACGTACTCTACAGCATGAGGTAACGATGCAGCCCTCGCGAACGCCTCTCGGGTCTTCCCCGCAAATACTGCTCTTGATGTCATTTTGGTGACCACAGGAACAGTTCCCCACTGCTACCACAGCTGAACCAGAGTCCTATTTGCAGTCCTGCTCGGTACCAGATGGTCCACAGGAAGCTGGAAGAAACGCTGCTGTGGGCAGTAACAGGATAATCTCCTCCCCAGGGAAGCATGCTCCAAACTCCTTGCAGTCAGAGGAGGACTTAGTCGGTCAGGAGTGTTTGTCCCAGGGTCAGTGTGTGATTAAACTGGAAGCTGCAGATATGCCAGATGGTGACCTCTAGAATTATCCTATTTTGCTTCCTGTTTGTCTAGAAAAACTTGTGCTTTTTTTGTTTTTGTTTCTTTTTTTTTCTCCGCTGGAATATGTGCATTGATATAAAGGTTTAAGTTTATTGATGCTCAAAGAGATGCTTTAAAAACACCCAGATTTTCTAACGTATTTGTTGACTGAAGGAATCCTGAGGCATTTCCCATCAGATTTCATTTTCTTTAGAAGAACACAAGAAGAGATATGGAGAATAACACACTGCCAGAGGAGAAAAGCTCAAGAGCCCAGACAAAAAGACCTTTTCCCAAGGCAGAAAACTCTCTCACAAAGTACAGTGACCTTTGAATGTTTTATAGCACAGGAGTTTCTATTCTAGTAGCTTTCTGGAATTTATTCACTTCTTTCCTCACAAAAATAAGTCTCAAGTACTAGGAAAGTTTTTTTTTTTATAAAGTTTGTTTCGAGAGAATATTCTTCTTTGAAAAATAAATCTGGAGGATATTGTCCTAGGTTGTGTGCATAAAAAAGTGCATACTTACTATATGGTTTACATATGGGCACCTGGTGCCTTTTGGGCTTTCCTTGAGCATCTGAGATATGGTATAGAACCCATGGCCAAGTGTGCCCTTGTGGAGGGAGCTGGAGGCCAGGCAGATACCTTCAAAAGGTGCAAGATTGCCTGCACTGAGCAACTGAATCAACCCCCTTGTGAATGCAGTCAATGGGACTGGATTCGGCTGTCCTGGGATGGACAGATGGACTTGTTCTCTAGGCTCTGCCCTAAGGATTGTATTGATTGGATCTTTACTGATTAAAATAGCCATTCAGAGCATTTTGTTAAAAGCATTTTGTAGCACTTGTGGTTCTCTCAGATGTGTGTTTACCGTGTGTCTGTGATAATGTGAATGTAAGCAGACTGAATTGAGAGGCGTTTCATGCCTTGTGCTTTCAAGGCCCCTTGACAACTGCAATTTAATGGAAAAGTATTTTATTGATGAGCTGAGTTTCTGCTCCTGACTAATGAATTGTTAATGACTGCAGGCTATGCTATAATTTAGGTGACCCTGAAAAAGCAAAAAGCACCAAGTTATACCATGGTCATATGCTACCCACAGTTAGTCACTACTACAGTGTCCATTGTTGAAAATATTCTCCAAAAGATAATTTAAATTTATCTCATATTACAAAATTCTGCCCTACTTTGTAGTCAAAGCCAATACCATGTGCTTTTTAGGATTGATAGTAGAGATGTCAGAGTGGGATCTGGACCACAGTCCCTAGAACAGAAGTTCTTTATCAACATCTGCAGTGACTCCAGAGAACGTCAGAGTCAACATAAGCGGCCTCTGAAATGTCTGATTCACAGCCCATTTGTCCCTATTAAATTGGGAGCTCTACTGCAATTATATCCACAAGGGAAAGTTTATTAATTCTCTGTAAAATTTATCACGTAATTTTATATTCAGTTAGATTCAAAAACTGAATCTGGGTTTGTTATATTTCTTTGGTACGATGTGAATTTAACAGAGACAAATTTTGCTCCTTGAAGAGTACCTGCCCCCATTTTACACTGCCTGCCCTCAGTAATAAAAACCCCTCCCAGGTTAAAATAATTTGATCCAGGACTGAAAGAAGCCACTTCTTGCTTAATGTTGTGTACATTGGAAGAATTTTCTGGCTTGCAATGTGGCTGGTTCATGGTTTAGGCTTCATTGTAGGGGTGACTATGGTGGCAGCTGAGTGAACGGGAAAATGAAGCATCCTTATCAAGGTAGACATAGAGAAACTTTCAAATGCAAATGGAAAAGTTATATTTTAAGCTGTTACTTTGGATATAACATAGAGTAAAAATATCATTATTGTCATTAGTATTAGTGTAATGTCCAAGACTGTACTTTAATTCCTTGGTAAGTATTGAATTTACAGTTTCCTTTGGAGTTCACAGAATCATAGAATGGTCAAAGTTGGAAGGGACCTCTAGAGATCATCTAGTCTGATGAGTTTTTGTGCAAAGTCCTTCTTGCCTGGACTTGCATATTTGCTAGGTATTTTCTTGTGTTTTATGCTAATATTATGTATAATCTCTGACTTTAAATTTGCAAATTATTTTTCTATATTAACATTCATTGATCCTCACAGAAAATAACCTTCTGTGTTTGGTGTTCTAGGATCACAGTGACAGCAATGTGCAACATGGACTTCAGTCGCTTCCCCCTGGACACTCAGACGTGCTCTCTGGAGCTGGAAAGCTGTATGTAGTATCCCTATTCCTAGCTAAATGCACTGTGTAGCTAGCTGCACACATGTAGGCTAAAACGTTTCAGAACATAGTCTATTTTTGAGTCTGAAAAAATGTTCACTGAAGTCACAAGGAGTCTTTCTATTGTTTTAATGGACATCATATCTGGCCCTTTTGGTGCAAGATGGAGGAATGCGCAAGGAAACTGTTCTTGTATGAATTTTAGTATATAGCATTTACAAAAAATAACTCTATTGGAAGTGTTCAAGATAGATTGTTTCTCAGTGTCTTGATGATGTGAAAATTGGGGATGAGGTTTTACAGTGTTCATTACTTCTGTCTGGAAGGTGGTATTTTCAAATGTAAAAAGTTGAGTTTAATGATAGCTGTTTTTGGTTTCTCTAAATTTCATCACCAATGTATGATATTCTTGATCCCGAAAACATTTTGAGTTGTCCTTCTGAACTCAGTATGTTTAATGGGAAGTAGTAGTTGGATGAAAAAAACTGTTCAGACTTTCTCCAGGGTGTTCCAAGATTAATGTCTGATTTTTTTGAGGTCCCCTGAAGTGTTTAACTGAAATTTTCCTTTACCGATAAAACAGAATAACAGAAACATAGAGTAGTTTAGGTTGGAGGGCCCTGGTGGAGATCAGCTGGTTCAGTTCCCTGCCAAAAGCAGAGATAACTCTAAATCTAGAGTGGGTCGCTCAGGGTCATGTCTAGTCAAGTTTTGATTATCACCACAGCAATGGTGACTCCATAAACTTTCTGTGCTGCCTATTCAGATCTTTGACTACCCTCTGCACAAAGAATTTCCCTTACACTGTTTTGGAAAATCCCATCCTGGAGTTTGCATCCATTGCCTGTTGTCCTTTTTCTCTCCATTTCTAAGAGGAGTTTGAAAAGCTTCTGGTCTCGCATACTCTGTAACAAGGCAGCAGCTGGGTATCACCATAGACCCCTCTTCACTGAAAAAAACCTTTCCTCTTGTGTTATGTGCTCCAGCACCTAACCATCTTAATTGCCCATTTTCCTTTCCTCATTTCTATCGTGCTATGCAGTTTTTCAAGTTTTGCATTTGCAGTCTTCAAATATTTCTAGATTATTGCTTCAAATCATACCTGGCATTTTTTTGCGTTTATCATTCTAAGATAGTTTAATCTTTTTTTTTATTCTTTCTCCAAATTCAGCCATTTTACCCATAGCTAATTTTCTCTGACTTATGCGTCCATATTGCAAAATATTTACTGTTCCTTTGTCTATATTATTTTTGGTATGTGATCTTCAGAAAAGCACCTTTCCAGCTGTGTTTTTACCAGCGTGGAGTGAAGGGAGGATGTGTTCCCCTGAATCAGGATAGTCTTGATTTTTTGTTGCTGTTTCTGTTGTTGTTGCTGTGGCACATCATATGGCAGGGACTCTACAAATCATTGATTTTTTTTTTCAAAAATTTTTGATGTTTCTACTACCTGCCAAAGATGTCTTTCTCTTTCTTAATTTTCTCTGGATCTGTTAACTATTTTTTCTCCTTCAAACTAAAGCCACACCATACTGTTTCTTCTTCCCCTAAGATGCTTACACGGATGAGGATCTGATGCTTTACTGGAAAAATGGGAATGAATCTCTGAAAACTGATGAGAAGATTTCTCTGTCTCAGTTTTTGATACAAAAATTTCATACTACATCAAGACTGGCCTTCTACAGTAGTACAGGTACTGACTTTTTCTAATTTAAATGCTATTTCTATACTAACTACTTGTGTGAGATCTCCTGTCTGGCTTTGTTTGCATTTGTCTTCTATGGTATGGCATTGAAACGTGATCTCCACTGTCTGGAGAACACATGATGACCGGAAATATCATGAAAGATTGTTCTCTCTTTTCTCTACTCTTTAGAAATAAAAAATCAAAAGACAGGTGTCTTGCCATGCAAGTTGTTCTCACTGCTTCTGGCTTTCTTCTCTCTAAGGGTGGTACAACCGCCTCTACATAAACTTTACCTTGCGCCGACACATCTTCTTCTTCTTGCTCCAAACCTACTTCCCTGCCACTCTGATGGTCATGCTGTCCTGGGTGTCCTTCTGGATTGACCGCAGAGCAGTACCTGCCAGAGTCTCTTTGGGTGAGAGCAACTACAACAAGCCAAACAAGTGTTAAAATCTTTAAACGTGGAAGTTTTGTTCAGGAAAGGAGAAATTTTCCACTTTGCTGGTTACATACATTGGGGAAGCAAGTGTCTATATTATCTGATGATTATTATAATGTAAAACATTCAGTTTTCTGAAGTCCTTTATCAGAGCAGTCCTTCTGGTTGAGATTTAACACATGTCAAAGAGCTCTCCTTAAAAAAGGAAAAGAAAAGAAAGGAAAGACATTTCAAAATTCATGAGTCAATCAAGATTTCTCACCATTGCCCAGTCTTGCAGAGGAAAACATTGCCATCAGAAATGGTGCATTTTTATGAGAATTTTGTCACCTACAGAGAGAGATAAGATACGATTGTCATGAGTGCACAGAATTAAATGCAGAAGAGGAAATTGTTGTGTCCCAGCTGTCCTAGTGAGTTCTCCAGAGCAGGTCTGAGTCTTCCCCAAACAACCAGCACTTGTGCTTTGGCCAGTCACCTACTCCAGGTTGCCAGCAGAGAGTCAGCCTGGTGTATCTTTACAAAGTCAAGGAACAAAGGCAGCAGAAGATCAACCCTACTAATATCTACAAATTTAGATGTTCCTCAATCTATCATTCCTTCGGCAACAATCAGAGCCCCTCTGATAAAAGGGTAAAAACAATAAATTAGCCTCACAGTTTCTCTCAGTCAGAGCCTATGCATTACGGCCACATATGACAAGAGATGGGCAAGAGTCTACTTCATTGAAAGAAAAGTGTTCAGTGGGTATTATTAAAAAAAAAAAAGGAGATTCTGTTTAAAAGTGTACAACAGTAGTTGCACTTGCAGTGGTCACTAGTTTAAAATGGCTGAAAAAGCTATGATTTTTTTGTTGTTTTTCTGTTTTCTATATTTAAGTGGCTTTGGAAGCTTCTAAACATTTTTCTCTCCATGACTATCCATACAAAGTGTATATTATTTTGTATGATCTTCTCTGTATCTATTTAAATATTTATATATCTACATACATGCACACATAGAGGAATGCACACAATCTCACACAGTATAATGGCTGTTGTTCAAAACTTTTTGATTCCCATGCCTTGAACTGTAGGGTCCGTGAGATTCCTTGAGAGAAACATACCACCTTGTTTTGCACCATTTCATGCAAAATATTTCTACAACCACACAGTATAGATTTTATCTTCACTGCTTGTTCCTTTTGAGGTCAGAGATTCAGATCAAATTCTCTTTGGCTGTGACCATAAGTCGTAAGTCCTAGATTGCTTTCTGATATTTCCAGTGACAAGAGATCGGGACAGATGAAAAACAAGGGTCCTTTTCATCATGGTATTTGTGGACCTGGCTCTGATCAGGGTGCTGAAGCAGAAAAACTTGACTAAGGAACAAAGAAACTTAACCCTGGAGATAAAGAAGGGAGATAGATGGTAGTGAAAGAGGGGCTGCTCCATCATGTGCACAGAAGTGTCAGCAGTGGGGTGGATCTGCATTGGCTGAAGAGATACTTATCACTGAATGCATCATACTGAGTATCTGTAAGCCAACACAGAGAATAATTTGGGGCTTTTTAGAGACAAATATTCTACCCTGATGGTATTTTGGACTGTATCAGCTAATGGCATTTCTTTCTCATGGCTCCTTGCAGGGATAACCACCGTGCTGACCATGTCCACCATCATCACGGGAGTGAACGCCTCCATGCCCCGGGTCTCCTACATCAAAGCCGTGGACATTTACCTGTGGGTCAGCTTCGTGTTTGTCTTCCTCTCCGTGCTGGAATACGCGGCCGTGAATTACCTGACTACAGTGCAGGAACGGAAGGAGAGGAAACTCCGGGACAGGGTGAAAGAAACTTTTATTTTCTTCATCTATATATGTATTTTTTTCAGTTATTTGTCTCTTCATTGGCTGTTTCATGTGATTGTAAATAGGAAAAAAATGATATGTGTAATTCAGTTTGTTCACACTGCTCAGCCTGATGCTGAAATGCTGATACCAGCACCAAAAAAAAAAATGTCTGCGGCCTGAGAGTGTGTGGGGATGAAACACTAAATCTGATATCTCACTGCAGATGCCACAACTATTATATTTTTAAGTAAAGGTGCTTCTTAGAATGAATAAATGTCCCCTCTTAATAGTCAGCTTCACTCTAGAAACTGGTTTTGATGAATGTAATAGTAGACTATTCCCTGAAACCAAACACATGCAAACAGCATTCAGCCAGTTTTATGTTTGTACTTTTTATGTACAGGACTTATAACAGGTCTTATCATGCATCCTTACAGGTTTTCAAGATCCAACTGGACAAAGCCCTGAGCAACCTGTTCTGGCCCTATAACTGGTCCCGCTTTGAGCAGGTTGAATGAAAAACCTGCTGAGGTGTTTTTCAACCTCTTCTTTATTTTTAAACAAAGTACTATCATCCTTTGAGGCTGACTGATGGTGTTTGCAGTTTGGGACCTTTTCCAGCCCTAATGCACTCAGAACATCACCAAGTTTTACAACTTCATTGTTTCCATTACAAACAAAGTCGAGCTGGTTACCTACTGCTTTTTGTTCCTGGAGAAGTTTTCAGTCTTTCAGAAATCCCAGTGCAGGCAAAGTCTTCCTGCTGACTAGATCATGACATCTAAACCAGTCTTTCAGCATTTCATTTCCTTCTTTTCCCCTTGCACTTCCTTCTATGGCTTTCTTGAAGTACTGAACAGCTCCCCTACCAGGCCAATACCTTTGCTAGTTGACATCTCATCTAAATTTTAGTCAGATACATTTTAAAAAATCGATTGAAATCAATGTGACATAATTTTGTCTATGTCCAAGGCCTTTTCCACAACAGAGTCTCTGGAAAACCACTTTAACAGGCCCAGTGTTTTTAATATCCCCAACTGTCCGTACCTCTGGATTTGATTTATATCAAATATATCCTAGTCCTCACCCATGGCACAGGAGTTCTCTGCAACACAGAATAGAGTAGTACAAGGCAAGTGCAGTGACTCCTGCATCTCCAAATTGCTATATGCGAGCAGTGGTCCATCAGACAAGCCTGCTTAGGCAGCCTATGTCCCAGGAAGATGATGTTCTATAAACCCAAACATTTTGTCAGTGCTCAGGGAATAAGAAAAAATGACCTTTGAAAGATTCAACTGGCCCAGAAAAGAAAATTATTTTTTCAAATGCAAGGAAACTCTATTTTTTATATTAAACATATCACAGGAATAAAATGAATATGCAAGGCTTTTTACCTGTTTTGTTATTTTTTCAGAAGAGTTTTCTCACAACCAGGGAAGGCATAGCTTGTTATTTATATCCTACATCTCCCCTTTATTGAGCCTTCTGCACTGAATTTTATATTCATGCAGAACATGACTTTTTACCATACAAGATTTAAGATTTTATCTTCAGCCTATTACCATATTAATCCCCGAAGTTAGTAATGGAAACAAGGACAATAAGGAGCCCAGCTGAGGGGCTTGTGGTAAAATGTAGCTTAAGGACTCTGAAGAAGCAGGTGGTTGCCACAGTAAAGGGAATAGAGCTGTGCTTTCAAGACAAACTGTGATTCCCCCTGGAGGTGAAGGGTAAATCTGCTGAATTTTTCTTCCTGTTTCTGCAGCACTTACTGCCACTCATTGCCACTGTTTTACACACCCACTGTCTCCTGGACCTGTTGAGTCAAAAATATGTATCTATCTGAGTCTTTATGCAATAAAAAATATCTCAAGTTCCATGTATACTTGCTTAGTATAAATAATGTCTCAAAACCCAGTTTATGATCAGCATGGAGTGTTCTAAAAGAGCAATGAGTCTAACAAGGGGGGAAAAAAAAGATGCTACCACTTTGTCATGTTTTTCCTGACATCATTTGCTGATGCTGAATCAATTGGTTATGACTAGAACACAAAAAATAATTCATAATTTGATTTTAATGTCACCAGTAAGCAATGTGATTGCAACTGTGGTAAAAGAAAAAGCCTTGTGTGATCATCTCTTGCGTAGTATACTCAATATACTGTATTTTGTGTATATATCTTTTGTTATTTCAGCTGAAGTTATCCTTGCAAACAAGTCCTTGGATAACCAAAACATTAAAGTCAGTGGAAGGGGAAATATGGGACAATGTGCTGTCGGGTAAGGGAGGTCTGGGTGGGATCAGAGACAGTAACTCCTAGCAGAAAGGAGGATTTGGAGTCCATTTTCCTGGCATTCAAACATATTACCCAAGTTGCCAAGACAGAACACCTACAGACTTTAAAGATAAAAAGACAGATCTTACAATTCAAAGTTCTGTATTCAGTATTTTTCCTAGACTTGTGGAATGAATTCTGAGCTTCATAAATTAATGCATCTTTTGACATTGACTTCATCAGAACTGGGATTTTACATTGGTCCTTTAACTACTCCTTTCTTTGTTTTAAAATCAGATTTAAATTCATGAATCTGGCCTTTCAAAATAGCCATCCTGAACAGAGATAGCTAAGAAAACCTTTTGACCAGCTTTTATGTCCACTAAAGTACTTATCTAATCACTTGTTGTCTAATCAGCTTGTCCAAGCAGAGTAGCTAAGCTACATGTCTGTCTTCTGGAACAAGAATGAAAAATGGGAGTTTTGTTGAAAGAGAAACTTGCAGAATCTCAGCTAAAATTCTGATCTCTCCTATTTACAAGCTCTTTGTTAAAAGAAAGACATCATTTTTGTTGCTAATGTATTCTTCCACTGTTCACCTATATTTCTTGTTTGTGTTCCTAGTTTCCATGTACATGTGGGATACCTCATTCAAAAACTATGATGTTGGATGGAACCTACAGTGAATCTGATGCCAACAGCCTGGCAGGTTATACGAGAAGCCAGATGGTCCCAGAGGAAGAAAAACAAGAAAAGATGGTCGTGCACTTAACTATGAGCAATGAATCTAATTCATCAAGGAAGAGAGGCCTGAAGGGCCATGTGGGCATGCGCATCATCCAGAACTCTCATGCAATTGATAAATACTCAAGATTAATATTTCCAGGCACCTATATATTTTTTAATTTGATATATTGGTCTGTCTTTAGCTAGGCATGCTGTGACAGCAGTGACTAAAGCAGCAAGACATTTACTCTCATTTGTTGGTTCTTTTTTAAACCTGGTTTGAATGGAAAGCTAGAAAACTGACTATTTTGCTATGTATTTGAACAGAAGTGGGGGAAATGGCGTCCAGTGGACAAGTCCATGCACAGGCATCATGGAGAAACCTGCCTCTCTGGTTGCTCTTCACCCCCACCCCAGCTCCAGGTCGCTTTATGATACTCACTGTTCCTCATACTTGAAAATACACACTTGCCATTTGCCCAAAAGGTGCTGGAGATACATTTGGAGCTGGCAACGCTGTTGGTGCTTGCTATGCAGTGGAAAACCACAGAAAAATACCAAAAATGTCCTAATGGATTAGACTTTTGGTTATGAACATCATATGTCTTTCCATGGGCTTACAAAAAAGACTATTTTGCAGCATACAAATTTTGCTCTCTGGACAGGACTTGTGTTGATGCCAATAGGGCTATTGATTGCACAGGATCATTGGGGTTGGCTACAGTGACATATTTGTGTCTGTGGTCATTTTTTTCCAATTTTTTCCAAAGCGGAGAAGCCCATGAACTCCCAGAGAATGGCTTCCAGGGCTCATGGATAACCCAAAAATTAAGTTGCTACGGGTTTAGTTGATGTTCTCCCTTTAAGTGGAGCACAGCATGTGACATGTAGCACCTGCCCTCTAAACAAGAGGGGAAACTGGTGTGAGACATGGGAATGGCCGGCAACTCCGGGACCATCGCTTCTCCCTTCGCAGCTGAAAGCAGAAACCAGTGCAGCACTGGCAGCTTTCAAGGGCTTTTGTCGTCCTGATGAGGAAAGTGCAACCTACAGAGAACCTGTATGTCCTGATACACCTCTCTGAACATACACCCTGTCCGTCAGTTTAGGCATTTTGGATCAAGAGGGAGAGATGCCTGCCAGAACCTCTCGCGGCAGAACTAGAGCCAAAAATAACTATTGACTATGAGATTCAGTCAAGCCCAAGCCTCTGGCTCCAAGGCCAAAATAAGTCCTGTGAAGCTGCTGGAGAATATTGTAGCAAGCTTCTGTGCTTGGTGTTTCGCTCTCTGTCCTAATGATTCTGGCAGCAAGACACAAATGTTCCTTTGTGGTAGCTGCAGTGATGGCTGGGTTTGTTCGCTCTTTAGTTTTAAATATACACCATGGTTTTGTAGGCTGGGGAGGAGATTATGTTCATCAGAACATTTGCTTATCAAGCTGAAACCCAGTAGAGTAGGGAGTGGGAAGATCCACCATGGAGGTTAGAAGCCAATTCAATATTCTGAAATCACCTGATTAAGTGTTTTGGACAAAGAGATTCAAATAAATCACACGGGTAATGGGGCAGGCATTAAAGCTCTAGCAATACCCTTGCATATACCAGATGTAACATGCAGCCCCCTTTACCAAAATAGCAGACAAAATTACTAATACAATTGCAGCTATTGATTGGGCTTTGAAATCTTCTGCTTACTGTAGCAGTAATACTTTCATTTTCAATCTGAAGGGATTTGAGAAGCAGACCTGAAAGTTTCAGCTCCAGAATGCCCAGAATTTACCTACTGCCTCAAGTATTGCTGCCTAAATTGAAGTCTGTTTCAATGGTCACACTAATTTAGTGGAAACAAAACTGATTAGAGAAACTCAAATCAAGACCTGTGCCCTGCTTTCATCACCCATGTTACTAAC
Organism: Crypturellus undulatus; assembly: GCA_013389825.1. Taxonomy (NCBI): domain Eukaryota; kingdom Metazoa; phylum Chordata; class Aves; order Tinamiformes; family Tinamidae; genus Crypturellus; species Crypturellus undulatus. Next base: position 45,017 of record VWPW01021902.1, on the reverse strand, counting down.
TGGCATAAGCAGAGTTGTGGGTGTTGACAAAAGGCAAAAGTACGGCCCTGGAATCGCTAGTGAGAACAGACGGGAAGGCCTGAAAAGGCAATATGTGAAAGGGTTGTCCTGCTGTTTCCTTGCCATGCCACCAGACTGGGGTATTGACCAACATCACTCTTCTCAGAGCTGAAACCTGGATATTTCCCACATTCACCAGTGAAGGTTAAAAATTACCTGCTATAACAAGGCAGGAAATATTAAAGAAATAGCTTACTCAATTTTTGAGAGGTTAAACCTCCCCCTGCATAAGAAAATACATTTCTTCTTTAATATTAGCCCTTTTAAAGTAAAAATCACTGCCGTGTTTAGAAAGGCAAAGGGAGCAAACGGAGGGGACTGCTCTAGGCTGTCAGAGGCAAGGCTGGAAGAAGGTGCCAGAACCGGTACCGTTACATCGCTGAGATGGGAAGTAACACCCTTGGCCCCACTCCGCCAGGCTGCATGCGTTGCCCTCGGCCATTTAGCCTCTCAGTGCCTCAGCTTCCCGCCAGGGAAACGGGACGCAATGACACTCACCTACCTCGGGAGCCGCCGGGAGGCCGAGCGCGCACGGGCGTGAGGAAGGGCACGGCCGTCTGCACAGGAAACCTTGCGGGAGTCTGGAATGTTTTCTCGTAGTTACCACTTGTGTCCTCCGAACGGGCTAGCTGGGAGCAAGCGAGAAGATCGTATCAGATATCGACATGCACACGATAAAACTGCTTCAGTTACACCCTCCATTCTGGAAGAGTAAACTGGGCGCTTTTAATTTGCAGATTGGGCTGGTGTCTAAATATAGCCCATCAGCCAGAAGGTAAATATTGCTCACGGATACTGCCTCCTGCCATACAAAAAAAGACCTAGTGCTTTACTTCGCCATCTGTTTTTATTATGTCTCTTTTCTCCTTGAAGCTTATGTGGTGACAGAGACAGCTCCTTCTGTCCTATCACCTTTTGCACTAGTGCTACCTATAGCTTAAATGCTGCTTAATAAACCTGTTCTGAACAGGTTACCTTGCTCTTACTCTATATGCATGTGTGCACATAGCTGATGGAGGTTGGTATGTAATGAAATATGCATGTTTGCTTCTACCAAGCACAATTACACAGCCCACGAAATCCTCAAGGAGGGTATTTTTTATTATTATTAAAGGCAAGAAGAAGTCTCTATCTTGGGTGCGGCCTATGCTCATTGCTGGTTAAAACACTGGATAAAAAGTATAGATGCCAACACAACAAGGACGTCTGCATCCTACAGCTATGAACTGTGTTTTCCTGCTTATGGAGGAGGCTGCCTAGGCATGAAGCCAGAGCAGGCAGCTGGAGGGTCATTATGGAGGGGGAATTTCACCTTCCATCTCTCCAGGGACAGAAAAGGCTTCATTGGCACAGCCTCGCTGCCAGCTGCTAGATCCAAACAGCGTTCTGGGACACAGCACCTAATGTGGAGCTCCGAGCACCGTCGGATGGATGTCACCCTGCTCGATGAAGCCCTGAGCACGTGGACAAGTCACATGCCATAGGACAGGGTTTTCGGGAGTGCATAAGGGACGTGGGTGTGGAAACCTCACTAGTGACTGTGCCATTCCGGAATAGCCCCGTGGAAGGGGAAAATGTCAGCCCAGCTCATTTGGCACCCATCCGGATTGTACCTTTATTGGCTTCTCTCTAACCAAATCATGTCTTTGAAAGACAGCAACTCTCTGTATGTGTTTACATATGAAAAATGTACATGCATGTAACATAACAAAGGAAGACACTTGTGTGTCTACCTATGCTAAATAGTGTACAGATGTAAAATGGTAACATATTGTATGTAAACTATCATTTGTAATGCACAGGAATCCTTACAGATTACAGACTATGCTGGACTGAAGAAAGGCTTTGCACTGGCCAGCCAAGGGCTAAGAAACGGGATTCCGGTGAGTTATTTCATATTTAAAAATTACTCCCTCTCCCAACCTCTTTCTTCCTCAGAAGGCTGCGTTGAGATGTGTACAAGAAAGGCTGGTGCTACAATGGCAGTACAGCTGGCACAGTGCACAGTCCACTGTGCTGATTTCTGTACTCAGACTTGGTAATAAAATAACACACGGGAAGGACGGAAAGAAGCTCATGACATTATGTGAATTTAACACGTTATTTTAACTCTGTGTGGAGCTCTGTTAACTTAGAGTTAATGCCTGCTGGTAAAGACACGGAATAAACACCTCACTTGTAACTGAGTTTAAATAAAAACCAGTCTCAAAAGACAGAAGAAATTCAGTGGAAGCATGCAAGTACTTTTAAGTATGCAAAGCTCCTTTGCAAAACCCAGCCATTAATTATAGCTGTAAGCTGCAGAGACCTTTTGTAAAATCAGCAACCCCCAACGGAAGAAATTTTAATAATTACTCCAAATTTAAAGGGGCATTTTCAAAAGCCCAAATGGCAGGTAGATTTCTCAGTCTCCGTTTGACTATAAATGAGGACTGGCCATTTAATTCCTCCTTTGTGCTTCTGAAAAGGTTGTCTCCACAGTCACTAATGGAAGATAAAACCACTCTTAGGTCCCAGCTGCCAGATCTTAGCTATTGTGCCTAATGCAGATAATAAGAGCAAAAAGAAATGTGCATAGACTAGATTGATACCAGCACGGCTGAATAATGGCTCTTGTCTGTCAAATGTCCACGATGAAAAGACTACAGCAAGGCGGGCAGCTGAGTCAGACACTGCTCTGCTAACATTTAAAGGAATGGAAAGGGTATTTTAAAATAACAAGACTTTAGCACTATTCAAATTAAAATATCATCCAGTCTGACGTGAAATGGGTAAATTCCTTTACAAAAACGCTATTTGAAATACAGAACCAGAGCCAGCCCTTTCCTGGGTAGGGGAGTTACTATTTCCCAGGAAGCCAGGCCGGTGGGGAGGGGAAGCAGCCGCGGGAAGGGCAGGGACGCGGCAGTGACCGCTGGGGCCACCGTGTTGCCTCTGGGCACGTCTCTGCCCACAACTTGGCCTTGGCTTGCTCAGGCCCTCTTCACAAGCCCACCAAGCAATACACTGGCCATATATTCCTCCAGGAGCAGCCCTTGGCCCCCAGAAAATGCTCAGCTTTGAGGCGAGAGCTGGGCTGGGAGCACTGCAGGGCTTGTGAAAAGTTTGCACCCCCAGACAGCCACACAATTTTCCATGAATAACGTGTGCCCTCATGCTGCCAGTTTTTGGCATTGAGCTGCATCGTGTCCATAAAAAAAGGGCTAGGTTTGACCTTCAGGCAGTGCGATGGAGCCCTTCCCCATACCGTCTTGGAACCGTGTCCTTGACTTGGCCAGTTTTCCAAATGGAATCTCTTTCCTGGGTCTTTCAGGAGGCTCCAAGTGTTGGCCCGTGCACTTGGAACCATAGAAATTAGCTTAGGAAAAGAGCTTGAGAGATCAGTCCATGGCAAATGGATATTAGCGACGTGGAAAAGAAAAAAGATCTTACTGCTCTACTTGTCACACAGATTTATAGAAGAAAATTGCATGTTTAGCTTAGAGGGAATTCAGGGAGGGAAATGAAAGGACAAGTTAATTGTAACGACAGTTTGAATTACTTGAACAAATATATTTTGGGAAATGGGACAGACCATTAAAGTTGTAAAACTCTCTAGCCTCCTGGCTCTTTCCATTTTATCTGGATTCTAAGTAGGGTCCAAATTTATTTCAAATAAGAAGTATTAACCTTTTTTCAGTAAGATACATAACGACCACACTCTTCTGTGGTGCCATCAGAAGGAAACCTTGGATGCTGCGTGCAGATTGCGATTTCAGTGACCTCCAAGCAAAAATATTACTTCTCTTTCATCTACAGTTCCAGAACTGCACAAAGTGGGAAAGGCAGGATTATTTGCGCATCAAGTAGTTGGAAAAAAAACACACTGTAAGGAGCTAGACAAAAGAAAGGACATCTCATCTGCAACAGAGAATACCCTTAGCATTTACTGCATATGGAGAGGTGCTCAGATGGAGCTTGAGGAGGATTTTATACAACTTGTGCAGAGGGAAGGAAGCTCCTCGCTGGAGGCCACGACCATCTCAGGGTGTTCAGCCCACAGCCACCCTGTGATGCTGATGCCACCCGGGGGAAGGGGACAGTGGACATTTCCTCCATGCTCGGACCCAGGGGCAGAACAGTGTTTTCTGGGTCAGTATGTGCTGATGAGCATTTTGCGCTGCGCACTCCTCTTCCCTCGGGGCAGCTGTATGATTTCTGCCCATGGAGGAGAGCAGTGCCCTAGTCTGCAGAAGTGACCGCTGCCTGCAGAGCCACCCCAAAGGGCTCCCAAAGAGGGTGCCACAGAGGAGGAGGAAGAGGAGCCCTCACTCGGAGTGTTGGCCCCTTTGGAGAGGGGCTAGTGCACAGACAGAAAGCAGAGGAAAGGACTGAAATGGGAATGGGACTGATCACTCATTTGGGTCCAGTGATCTGTCCTGTGCTCTCAGGTGCTCTTTGCAGGCAGAGGACATCCCAACTGCGCAACTGATTTTTTATCTGATCTGTTAGATGAAGATGGAGTTTGCTGAGCTGCGCAGAGCCCTCCCCAGAGCTCATGCAAGATAAAATTGCAGTCCAGGCTCTGTGGATGTCACTCTGCATCTCACTAATGTGTTCAGAAGTCACTGCCAGGCAGGCAAGGAGAGGCACAGCTTGTTCACGAGCTCCATGGGGTGATGCTTGTCCCTGGCCCTGAGCTGGCCATGGCTGCTGGGTGGCCGTGGTGGCCCGTGAATCCTGTTGATGAGGTTGGTAGCGCTCAGAGCACCAGGGTGAAAATGGGGGAATGCAGCAGAGCAAGGAAAGGGGGTGCCGTAGCACCGCGGCTCCAGCCACCGGGCCGGCAGCCGTGGGGGGCGATGCCGCCCAGCAGCAGCCCCTGGCTCTTCCCAAATCCTTCCCACCCTCTGAGACACTGCGGTGCCACACGCAGGGAACAAATCCTTCCTCCTCCAGCCGAAGGCCTCCCTGCTATGATTAGCACAACCATAGGGGACTGAAATGCGAAAGAGCAGCTGCTGTATTCCCTCTACGCAGCCCAGCAAATAAGTGTTTTAATTAAATTCAGTTGGAAAAAAAAAAGAAAAAAGGAAGGAAAGGAAAAGAGGCAAGATGAGGAAAAAAATCCCAACCAAGTGAAAATGAGTGTTTTTGTGGTGGTGCCAAAAGCAGTATTTTGCCAAGCCATTAGCTGTTCTTCACTTTCCTAGCTGTAATGTTTTGCTTTCTCTTCCCTACTCCCCTGGGAGCTGATGTGAACAACACAGGCTGTCAATATGCTGCCCACGTCACAGCGGGGGACAAAAGCCATCAAACTCTGTGACTAACAGCTCCTGCGCAAAACACCCCTATGTTGGTGCTCTGACGGGGAAGAACTCACTGGGGCTGTTTTCTGGGTACAGACCTTTCCTGTAACACCATTCCCTAGCTGTGTGATTCCAATAAACCAGTTAGTTTAGCAATTTCTAACAGGGTAATAGGAAGGAGGTAAAACAGGCAGTTGCAAATAGAATAAAATACATGCAATTTGATTTAACACAGGGAGGAAACAGCCTAAGGTTTAAACTCCAGCAAGTTGGGGGTACCAGGCAAGGCTATATCTGCATTGCCAGGCGCTACACGATCTTTCCTGGGCCGGTGAGGACTTCAGGCAGGCTGAGCTTTACACGGAGCTTTCATCCACCGAACAAGGGAAAAGCCACAAGAGGGGCCTGGCCCAGCTGCCCTCAGAGTCAGGCTGGGCCCTGCAAACAGTGTCTGGGTGCCTGTGGGTGCGCGCTGAGAACGGAAGCGAGAAGGAGCAGCTTTGCTGTGGCCTCGTGCTCACTCGGGCAGGGGAAGTGAAGGAGCTGAGGCTCTGAGCCCAGGGTCGGGAGGATGGGAGCAAACGAGGGCAGTCCTACAGGGAGCAGGTTTGGAGGGGATGTGGAGAGGCCTGTTCCCCGCCTGGAGCCAGGGTCCACGCTACTTAAATCATTTCTGACAGATGCTTGTCCAGCCTGTTTGTAAAACCTGCAAGCGCAGAACCTCCCCTGGCATTTTATATCATGGTTAACCAGCCTTAAAATTAGAAAGTGCTTACTGGGATATAAAATAATCTTCCTTGCTGTAACTCAGGACTGCTATTCCTTGTCCGACTTGCAGTGGATATGAAAAAAGTTTTTATATTTTTCATGTACCTGCAGAGATCTACCGGGTTTCCAGTTGTTCTTCCTTCCCCTGCACTAAACAGCCTGCTTTCTGTCTGTGTACCTTGTCAAAGGCCCTAGCTCATCTAGAAAAGCCTTGCAAAACCTTGTTGCAATCAAGCTGTATGGCTCTGACTAGCTGGCATCATTTCTTTCCATGCAAGAAGCAGCAGAACAGGGTCTGGGGATAAGTACCAGCTTCCTGGCTTGGTCTAACAGAAGTCTGTGGACTTCTCTAGCTCCATCTTCTTCCCTGCTAAATAAGCTGCAGCTCTGCCCACCCTGTGCACTCATTGGAGCCAACAGTGGTGGCACGGGCAGCCTCTGCTTTGCTCTTCCTCTCCTTTCAGCACCCAGAGAGCAGCACCCAGCACAGATGGGAGCAATCACCAGCAAAGGGGACACTGCACATCATTTTGTTTTGGTGTCGGACATCAATGATTAGCGAAAAGGATGAGCTTGTTCTGCTGAGCAGGCCGGTTCTGGGTCCTGCAGAGACTCCTGGAGCTGTGAAGGGAGCAGATCTGTTCCTCCAGCCCACTGCCCCACGCAGAGCAGAAGACATCTTCGCAGAGAGGGCCAGCTCTGCCCAAGGCGAAAATAGTAGTGGAGGCTGAGGTTGGGATCTGACTTCTTTTTGTGTGCGTATTTGTTTTTTGGCCTGTTTCATTAAGTGTCATTACACTGCTTAGAGATGATAGCTCCTCCGGGAACAAGGCCCCATCTTTGTTTTGAAACCTGCTAAGATTTTTCAGCAGCCCAAAAGTCACTGCTTTTTTCAATATTTACAAAGCTATTGTAGGGTAGAATAAACCTCGCACCTGACTTGCTTAACCATAAACCAATTCATGAATCCCATAGATGCCTTTAAGGGTTCTTCCATGCCTTCTGCACTGTGGCAAATTTGCATTCCTGCCATGGTGGGAAATAGTGCCAGATCCCCCATATGTTTCAAATGGGGGGTTTCTAGAGACAAGAGGGTTTTCTTAGCTCCACTTTCTAGCAGAGGCAAGTGAGGCAAGAGAGATGGGAGCAGGGCTGGCCCCCGGCCACCCTCGCTGTCCTACATCAGCGCACACGTGGGCGGACAGGCCGCCAGCCCCGGTGTGTCTGTGATATATATAAGTGCATTTTCATATTACATCTAATGTAATAAGTCAGTTAAATGCCCCCAGTTCAGTGAGGGCAGCAAGTTAATAAATTGTCATTACCAGCAGTTGACAGTTGGTTAGCACAGATTAATTCCTAATGAAGGAAAAAAACGCTTTATGTAATGCAATGCTTTTGGCTGTGGATCAAGGGTTGCAATCATCTACCCACAGCAGACCTCTAAATCCGGCTTTGTTCTGCAGGAAAAACAGACCTAAAAACCTCCAAATATCCTCTCGTTTTTAAAGGTTATGATTCAGCCAGCCTAAGGCAGATCCTCATTGCAGGAGGACGGAATTTATTTCCTGAAGAGTACAATATGTTGAACCGGCGCCTGGTGATGCGACGTGCTCCGCTTCCCGGCGGTGGAGCCGGTCGTGTGAGGCTCTCGGATGACGTCAGTTTATCCCGGCTGCAGGGTCTGCCCGGCAGCCCATCCCGGCTGGACACGCGGCAAACTAAGCGAGTGTGGTTTGCCTCCCGAATCCCCGCGTGGCGCACACGGGCTTTGCCCTCGTGGCCATCAGGAGGCTCCTGGTACTTCTCTTTCCACTCAAAAGCAGCTGCATTTGGTTTCCTTGCCCACGCTCGAGCTGTGGCTTTAAGGGTTGACTTCTGCACTCCTCTGGGCAAGGGGGAACACTTTGCCACGTCTCCAGGCTGCCCTCGCAGGTCAGGACTTAGAGAGGCATCTGTACCCCAGCCCAGGAGGCTGAGATACCCTCCTAAAAGCCTGAGATCAAAAGCAAAACTAGCGGGAATGCCAAATGCACAGAAATGTCAATAATAATCACTGGTGAAGAAGAAAAATCGTTATGTTTATGCCGTGAGCTTAGAATATTGATATAATAAAAATGATTCATATACTGGAAAGCAAGCGTGACTTGTGAGCTTCTTTTTTATTTAATTTTACTGACAATCTGATAGAAATCACCCTATTGATTTGTGGGTGATCTCATAGGAAGCACTTCAAAGAAATTTTACATTATAGATTAAAGAAAGGATGATTTCCTTTTATTTCAGCTTTTTACATTTTACATTATCTTGATTTATTCCAACCAAATACTCATGGAGGAAACAGCCCTCAAGCTGCACCATGTATGCAGGTCACACCAGGCTTCCCTGGGCCGGGAGCAGCCTGAGGGCTGAGGAACCTCAGATGGGAAGATAAGCATAGACTGGGGCAGTTGGCATCTTGTGGGCGATCTTCTTGAGTCTGATTTTTTTTTCATTGTCCTACAATGGCACTGTGAAAATGGACCGTGAAGGATGGACCTTTTCTATTCTCTCCTTNTGGCATCTTGTGGGCGATCTTCTTGAGTCTGATTTTTTTTTCATTGTCCTACAATGGCACTGTGAAAATGGACCATTTCTATTCTCTCGTTTCCTCACCAAAGGCTGTGTTTCCTTCCAGATACATATGCACATCTGGTTCCATTTGCTCTTTAATGTTAGGGTAAATTCCCCCAATACACTAGATAACAGGAGCGAGAGAATATCTCAATCAATGTGTGTACTCAAGACAGGTCTCCTCACCATCTCCGAGTCATGTTTTCGCATGGGAACGTGACCCCCTCCCTTGTGAGGGAGGTCTGCACTGGGACCCCCTTGCTGGGAGCTGCCTCCTCACACTGCTCCCTGCTCCACATCTTGCAAACTTCCCTCCTTGGGGACGAGTGGGGACTTGCTGTTTGCCATTCATTTGAGGTCTTTCCTCTTTTAAGGGTGTATCCAATATGCTTCTACTCTAGTGTGCTTGTGAAGGGGTACCCTTTCAGTTTGTAGTGCTGTGTAAGATAAATGCTCCTTCTTCTGCCCGTTCCCCCTCAGTGAGCTGCTGAGGCCTTTCTCACAGACCTTTCCTGCCCCGATTCCCTCTGGGGCTGAGCCTCCTGCAGCTCAGTGCCTCTTCTGAACGGCCTCAGCCCTTGGCCATGCTAGTGGGATGTGCACAGATTCCTATAACTGACAATGGCCCAGTTTGGATGAGAAACATAAGAAACAATGGTGAAACCATGTGGTTAGTAGGGGAAAAAAAAANCAGATGCATATGTACATCTGGTTCCATTTGCTCTTTAATGTTAGGGTAAATTCCCCCAATACACTAGATAACAGGAGCGAGAGAATATCTCAATCGATGTGTGTACTCAAGACAGGTCTCCTCACCACCTCCGAGTCATGTTTTTGCATGGGAACGTGACCCCCTCCCTTGTGAGGGAGGTCTGCACTGGGACCCCCTTGCTGGGAGCTGCCTCCTCACACTGCTCTCTGCTCCAACTCTTGCAAACATAAGAAACAATGGTGAAACTATGTGGTTAGTAAGGGAAAAAAAAAAAAAAGCTTTTTTTTTACAGCACAGCTCATCTATCATATTACAATCTGAAGCTGCAGGCCCTTCCTTTTCAACATCTGGCACTTTATTCTTTTGCTACAGTTCCCGCCTGCCACAGGTCAAGGTCTCTCTGGCCTGGCTGAGCTGGCTGTCCCCTGCTAAATCACTGCTCCCAGGCCTGTGCAGAAAGCCCTGCTTCGTATAATAAGGATGACAGCACCTACGGGAGGGTTTTAAGCTTTCTGGAAGGGATGGACATGTTTACCCAAGTGATATATATATGTGGGTTAGAGAAGCTGGAATTCTGTGCAGCCTCAAGAAGAGGCTGTGGTGCTGGTGGTGGTGATATACCTGTTGCCTTCATCCCCCTAACCAGTGGCTAAGGATGTGGCCAATCTCTTCTCAGGCATGTTTGGCAAAAGGGTCACAAAGGGTCACAGCAGTCACAAGTTGTAGAAAGGGAAATTGCTTCTAGATATAATAAAAAACCTTCCAGGAGAGGCCATGGAAACTTCATCCCTGGAGGTATCCAAAACTCAACTGTACAGGTCTCTGAAAAACCCTATCTAATCTTCATCTCCCAGTGTAAGAGCAGAAAGTATTGTCAAGATTTTTTTAATGGATCCTAAAGAAAAACAAACATTTTCTTCACTGTATGCAGATCAGAAAGGAAATAAACTTTCTTTGAACTTCCTTTTATAGCTCAGTTTATAACTGTATAAAGGTTCAAATACCCTAGCAAACCAAAGGGAGAAATTAAAACCACGGCACGGGATAAATGCATTGGTAGCTGAGTTGATAAAAAAAATTGGCTCTCAAAACCATCTCTTAATATAGCAAGGAAGCAGATACCAAGATCAAAAGTCTCATGTCCAAACCCCATTGTTTTATGACATTGATGTGAAAAAAGCCTATTTCCAAAAAAGCTCAATGGATAAATGATAATTTGCACTGCAAGAGAGACATCAAAATTCCACTATTAAAAATAGTAAAATATGAAGACAGAAAATAATAAAAGATCTATTCAGAATATAAATTTGTGACCACTAAGACTTGATAGCTAATAGCAGCATCTGGCCGCATAGCCTGGGAAATGACAGGCTTTAAAGTCATGAGTCATTGAGTCACGACTCAAACCACTACTTGAGAAATCTCAGCAGCCTCCACGTAGGCCCCAGGATTAATGCTTAGAGAAGCCAAGGAGGGGAGGAGGCACCTGCTAATGCTGAGCGAGCTGCCCAGCATCACAGGTCCCGCACTGCTGGAGCACCCCGAGCAGATACATAGTGCGGTGCACGTCACCAGTGACGGCACAGACTGACCACATGTGGGAACAGACCTTGCCATCCAGGCCACGCAGGGCTGTTATGTCTTACGGCCTCACCACCCGCTGGGTTTCACCCAGCACCACTTGCCATGGGCACCCGTGTGACGTCCATTGAGACGTTACAAGTTTCATCCTGCAGCCACCCTCTTCACAAACCCGATAATGTCTGTTATCAGGAAAATTCAAATGACACTACCAACTAGTGACACCAACTAGTGTTGGGACCTTTGCCTATGCTATTCCATTTACTCCCTGTCAGTGAGCCTTCAGCTTTCCTGTTCTGCTTTTTGTCACTGTAGCCTTAAGCAGAAAGCAATGTCTATTTTATTTTTGCACATTGACAAGAACAGAAGAGGAGAAAGCATCCATCTCTTTGGGGAGATATATTCTTGGAAATATAATGGAAACATATTCTGCTGATGAAGCTTTACCATTTGCAGACACATCTGAGATGCATTTACCAGACAGTTTTAAAATATTTTCATTATTTTATCTTGACATTGTATTCTTGTAGTTGCTAAATTGCAATGCCCCATGGTGCAACACCAAATGCCTTATAAGAGGCATAATGACTTACATTGCAAAGCTTTATTTCCACTAGCAAACATAGTTTAAATTAATCAAAAAAGGATTAGCTCGGAAAGAACTATCTTCTTTAAAGTCATGCTAATTGACTTTAATTACCCTTTAGCTCTTCATTTATTGAGTGTCATATCAGCCACTCCAATATTTTGCCTGGGATCAGTGTCAGACTGACAGGGCTGTAATTACTCCAGTTGCTCATTTAATTCCCCTCTAAATATTGGCAGAATAGCCCTCTTACAAAGCACTGCCTCCTCTGAATTCCTATTGACAATTCTGTTACTGTTATTTATACTTGCATCATCTTGCATCTAGAGAAGGCCCCACTGGGTTTCCTGTGCTCGTGCTGCAAGAACAGCTGCCTCTTCTCTTCTGCTCCATTTTGCTGCTGTTTGTTGAAAGCATTTTGAATTCTTCCTCGGTGGACAGGCAGAGGCATTTGGCACGTTGGCACGTTACTGAAATTCCTGATTGGGGTTATGCTGGCCCTTGAGAAGAGGAAACCGGGAGGTCCTTTTTGGCTGCATGTTGCAAACAAGGGGAACGGAGTGGGCTCGATAGGAGAGACGAAGAACAGAATCTAGTAGTCAGAGCAAACTGACTTAGTGCCTAGCCAGGATTTGCAGCGCTAATTTCAGTTTGGGGTGAATGCCTTGATGCCTTTTAGTTCCAGGTCTTCCAGCTCTGCTCACAGCTTTTACAGAGCAGCCCCACCTGGAGCGCTGTGCTCAGCGGATTAGCACATATGGGGGGCGTCGGGGGTGGCCTTAGCACCCACATCTACCTTCTCTAGTATGCCTGGGTGTACTAACAGATAAAAATGCTTCCCAATGGGCTGCAGTATGCACTGGCGTGTGCATATTTCAGTATTTTAACCTGTTGCTTGTTAAGAGCAACAGTTTTAGTTTTAGTAGCAGTGCCGAGCGCACGCAAAGCTGACACGATGCTGGGAAGCCGCCCAACAGGCTGCAGTGACAGGACGCAGCTCAGCACACACAACCTCTCAGACAAGAGTACAATCTACCCGAAGGCACTTGCAAACCCGAATAGGTCTCCCTGGGGCAGCAAGGCATCGTGCGTGGAGAACAGGAGCAGTCAGCGGACAAAGACATCGCTGAGCAAAGAGCTGTAGCGAAAGGCAGGGCGCTATTAAGGACTTGCCTCGCTGTGGTGCTGTCGCGTTGCTATTCATGTAAGCAGCGCGGAATCGCATCCAAACGCATTAGTCCTGAAGCGCTGCAATTCACTGGGGCACGTTGCTAGCTGCAGCCTTTCAGCTCTCTGCAGGCTTGGCCTATTTCCCCTTCCTTTTATACAGTGCGCAATCCATTTAGGGATTTATAGCGGCTTAGAGGCACATGTCCTGTGCCTTGCCTCTATTCGCTTTGTATTCTGTGATAAGAAGGCTTGGGGTTACAGAGTCTTCAGCATTTCTCGCCCCTCCACCATTCACTAGAAATCTAATTCGGCTTTGTGTGTGTTTTCTTGAGGTCCGTCAATGTCCTCATCACTCACAGGGGATGTCCCAGTGTTTGCCACACAGATCTGCAGACCTGCTCTCATGTGATGCTGTAAGCAAGAGGTGAAACAGAGACCAGGGGAGAGCGGAGGCATAAAGACAAGTAAGATAATAAAGTCAAAAGCAATCTGGGAGGAAATCCTTGGTCAGTATAAAGTGACATGATTCCCATGCACTGAAAAGTAAAATCTTCCAGTTAGGTCTTCCAGTTAGGACATTCACCCTCTGCCCTTTCCCATCAGTTCTTGGTCTTTCCACAAATATAGCACCTCAGGTTACAGATGGCAGAATTTGTATTTACATTTGCCTCTTGTGCCTGCAGTGGAAATGCTTTCCCCCCTCCATCTCCGCTCTTTTAGCATCTGTCATTATAGTGCAAATGCAAGTGCTTCATGTTTCTGTGCTTTACTCTGACCACTCAGCTCCCTGCAGGGTTTGATTTTAAGGCATGTAAAGAGCAGAGCTACAAAGGCAACTGCTGACACCACCATAGAGAAATTCAGGGAATTTGCCACTAATCCCCAGCTTGTTCAAATTTTATGTAGCCTCTGTGTTATTCCCTCCTTGGAGATGGTTCTGTATACAAAAATGTAAAGTATCCAGCTGACATATTTGCTTACACCGAGTGTATTGGAGGTTATGCTCTCCCAAATGAACGTAAGTCCACCTGTTAAAAAGACACATAAGATTCAGAAGCCCTGCTAACTCAACATTAAATCTAATTTTAAAACCCTTTTTTTTAAAAGGCTTTTTTAAAAGCCTTTGACAACACCCTGACTGAAGGCACTAATGGTGTAAAAAGCAAGACAGGGTGCCCTGGAGACAGAGAACACTGTTTCTGAAGGAAAAGAGAGGGACAGGGTAAATAACTTTCCAGAAGTCTAACAGCATTATATCAGTCAGGCAGGTGCCCTTGTACTCCTCCAGCTATCACAAACTTAAGTCACAGCACAGATGCAGTGACACGTTCATCTCTGTTTGCATGAAGAGCTTTTAGGGAAAGGCTGACATGACACTCAGTAGGAAGAGGATAGAAAATGTGAACACTACTGACACTTCTATGTGTGGCTGCTGCAGTCTCATTTTAGCTCCAGGTATATTTATATTATGTCTACTATGTATATTATTGTGATATTTAAAGCTTTGGGTAAGCAGTTGAGCAAGAGGAAACCAGGGTCATGACCAGGGTCATGATTTGAGTGGAGCTGTGACAGACACACTACACTGGGCCCTACTTCTTGGGCATTGCCAGTACTTCTAGAGCCTTAAGATTGCTGTTGACTTCTATAACCATTCTCCAGACAAGAGACAAGATTTCTACTCCTGACAACATCAGGATCTAACTATATGTCTGACTTAAAGAAACATACACACGCCAAAAAAAAACTTTTAATTTTTTTTGTTGTTCTGACTATGCTCTCATTTGTAAGGCAGTCTACTTATAAATAGACTGGCTGAGCAACCAAGCAGCTGGGAACCTACTGTAAAGATTTAGAAAGTATTAATTTCTGCTTGAATTCTGTTTCACATTTTGTGTTCATTTTTTTCATTTGTCTCAGCTACCTGAGACATTTGTATTCAGCTCCCACTGCAACCCTGGATAAACATGCTATCTATCTGACTTGAAGCACAAATGCCTTCCAAGACAGACAACTTCAGTTTTAAAAGGGAAATAAATGGCCTTCCCTGTTGTGAAGCTCAAAACTGCTCCACTGTTTCATGTCTATAGTCTATCCTGACCTCCTGATCTGTTCCTGAATCAGCTACTGACTGTCCTAGGGGGATCTCGCACAACCATGTCATGCTATGCAAACTCCTTCCTCCCCGACCATTGTTGGTATAGTTATCAAACTCAAGGTATTGTATTTTAAAATTTGCCCTGGGATCTCCCAGTGAATGTTGTCAGATGTGGGTGGGATGTAAGTGTTTACATTACTAATGCGCAATCTGGAATGCAGATGATATGTTTGATTTTGTATTTGTAAGACTCATTTGATGGGTGGACAGGAAAAAGAATGTTGTGAGATTATCCATCCAAATAAAACTACATAGTGGTCCAAATTTAAACTATTTTGTCATGAATGTCCAGGGAACAAAACAAAACCAAACAGAAACATATCAGTCCACAAGCTGAAATAATGCAGCAATTTGAGGAAACCACAGTACAGCTAGTCTACTAGCTGTAACATCAGATGAATTTGTTGAATATACTGTTCTTTCCAAATCATTCATTCTGTTCTTGTTCAGTGTCCACAGGGCTTTCTGTCTGAATGAAAATAGTGCTCTATCTTTTAATCTCTTGTTGTGGTTTTATGCCCCTCATGGAGATAGCATTCAAAATTAACTCTTTGCCTACTAGTAAGATCAAGATTGAGCAGAATTCACTGGCAATATTTAAAAAAAAAAAATCAAATTTTCTTGTATTCTTTCATTTTTCTTATATCAGTCACATAGCCAACTGCTCTCTTTTTCCCTTGATGTCTCAGTTTTCCTCATTTGTTCTAATTTTAAGATACCAATCTCCCATCATTTTTTTTCTGGGAAAATCATAAGGAAATAATGCTGGAAGAGACCCCAAGAAGTAATTTAGCCTAGCTCTAGGCCTTTTTTCCTAAGACAGGATCAACTATACCCATCTTAATGAATTCTAGTGGTGGCAAGAGCCAATCCTTCCCATATAATCTATAGCAGCATTTTATTACTGTTCTTATTGTTAGAAAGGTTTCCTAGCATCTGGTTCAATTTCTCAGCTCACTTTTCCCTTACAAAACTTTCAAGATATTACTCTTTGTAATATCCAATGGCCATTGGAGATAGAGAATTCTTCCCTTTGCAATAACTTCTACACACCTGAGAAGAGATGCTGTGCCACTTCCCCCCTTGCCAACTTTTCTCCTTGAATTAGGCATCCAGCTTGTTCATAGCTGCCTTGTACATCACTTGCAGAACATGGTGTGTTCTTGCATGCTGGCACTCAGGCACCGATAATGGCTCTCAAGACACAGCAAAACAAGCTAAAACTACCAAATGTTTACATACACCCTATACATGTTTCATCAAGACCACCCTTCTCTGGCTTGCTTATGAGAACATTGTGTGAGACGGAGTTAAAAGCTTATCTAAATGCACTGCTTCTCCTTGAGCTACTAAAATTGTCATGGAAAGAAATTAAATTTGTTCAATGTGTTTGTCCTTGATCAGTCCATGCTGTCTACTTATCCAGTTGTTTTCTTCTGAGAGTTGTCTGATGATTTGTTCCAGATGTTTTTTCTGTGAAATGCTCATATTCCAAATTTTCTATGAAGAATGATGGAAAAAAATAGGAATTGAACACATTTTTGGCCTTGATATCTTCTCTTAGTAAAACACCTCTTTTAAATCAGAGGATGAAGGTTTCTGTTGTCTTATGTGTAACAGAGAACTACCAGTTTTTACTGGAAAGATAAGTGAATTCATCTTTATTCATTGCCTGTCAGTCCCCATTGCTTCCAGGAAGCAAGTAACCAGCAATTTTTAAAGATGCGAACAAAGTTATAAAAATCTATTCCAAAGAGATGAAACAGTTTCTTTTGATGAAAAGACTTCATTAAACTTTATATAGATTTTTGCAAAGAAGACCAAGAAGAGATTAGATTTTAGTTTACTCATTTACCATCAGAGATGAAAAAAACAGTTATTAAAGTACTTTTTATCCTCACTGAGAAGGGCATGTGAATTACTGGACACTAAAAGCAGATAATTTTTAAAGACAAGCTTGGTTGATCTTTTTTGAATAATAGGAATTAGCAGGTGACTGATTTGGCATTTCTTGAATCATTCACCACCTCCTGAGCCCCACATGACTTTGTGCAAGAAATGTTTTAGCCCAGCAAATCACTACATTGGATCCTGGAAGATGGAATGAAAATCTCAATGACTCCTGATGTGTTTCTGTGGCTCCTGAGACAGTGTTCATGCTCAATGAAATCAATAAAGCTGAGGCAGCCTGGACCAGGTAGAGATCTGCTCCCCAGGGTCTTCAGAAAGGTCCTTCCAAAAGAGAACCCGCCACTCCACAACACACTCCTCTGCTTTGGCAGGATCTCTTCTAGACCGCCATACGCAGAGAAGATAAATATCTGCTCCATGCTCATCCCTCCATGCGCTCACCCTGCTCTCCTGGATATTTTCCATGGACCCCATGCACAGCCAGGCTGTGGAACAGCAAGGTACATGACACGAGTCTTGAAAACACCAAAGGCTCAAGCCACAGCATTACTGTGTCTTAAAGTAATTAATGTAGAAAAATTCAGAAGATCAAAATACTATCCTGTAGATCTAAACAGAAATTATGGCATTTTAGTGGAAGCCAAAACATTATTAACACTGTTTAACATGTTGGAGTGCCTATGACAAATGTCACTATCATATAAATAATTTCAGTAATTAAAGAACTACTCATGACCCCCGTCTGACCAGCTCCAGTACTTTAGTTAATCAGGCAGAAATATCTACATATGCTGTTTCCACAGGTACGTGAAAAAGGTTCAATTTAAACCAATTTATAAAATAGCCTGTTTGGACAAAAAATAATTGTTCTCTGAGAATACATGAATTCAACACTGCTAGAAAATCCCTGCCATCTGACGTAGAGGGATTTATAGGTTTAGTGGAAATTGCTTTCCCCACTGTCCAGATTAAATACTGCAGGATGATTTTTTGTATGAGTAAACATCCTTCCAATAACGATCAGACCGATAATGTCTTAAAAAGAGAAACGGAGTCTACATTTTGGGATTCTTCTTCCTTTATGGACTATTTCTGGATACAGAACCTTAAAGTATCATGTTGACTGTCCATAAAATGCATTTTAGCATCTTCTTGCTGTTGTGGGGATGGGTTTTATGCACTGAATGCAGAGTCCACCGACAAGGAAAGGAAATACATGAGGTATACAAGAAAGGCAGGTGAGTCTCATTTTTTATAATCAGGTTTGTTCTATTTGGAAAAATGTATTGTTATAGATGAACATATGATATCTAACAGAAAGCTGGACTTTGCATGTGCAGATTGTGATTTAATATATTTTCTCTTGCTGTTTTTGCCAATGTATAAGGATTAATGAATTTTCTACAATGAAAAACGTTTGTCCCAAAAAGTCTGGGTTTGTGAAGGGTTTCAAGGTTTAGAATAGTGAAAAATAAAGAAGGACTGAACTATATTTATTGTGGTTATATTTGATGGAGTATTTACATGAGAGTGGATAGGAAGCTTAGGTCAGGGATTGTTTTATTGGCTGGGATTGACTGGGAATTTGATATGAAAAGATTCAGAACTTGTTTTCTTATTCCCATATTAGATTATTTTATAGCACTTTTGAGAGGAGAAAATGCCAGTCTTCCTGCATACCTCCAGGCTATAATCAGTTAGCAGAGGAATCAGAAAAAAGGCATTCAGAGTACTGAATGAAGATCAAATATTCAGTCCATATTTTCCTTCCCTCTCACTGTCAAAAAGGTTGTTTGAAAATTTTCCTCCTACTATCTTGCAGACAACCACTTTAAGAGAATTTGGTTTGAGAAATATTTTTTTGTTACAGCTGTTTCATGTTGAGTTTTTATTATTTTTATTCTGTTTAGAGAATATTTGGAATTTTATATGAGGATTTTTAAATTCAGAGATATCACAAGGAATATCTGGAGGAATTTTTTTTTTTTTAAGATGGCATATTTAGATGGAGTCTGTATTTAAATGTTGTTTATTTCTGTTTGTCACAGACTGTAACTCTACAGATTCTGCTTTGCTATAGTCACTGTTTGTGTTATTTAATGACTCCAACTCGACATCAACACTGCGAAGTGCCCTGCAATGGAAATGCAGGAGTGCTTGCCTTCAGGAAAAAAATGATAAAAACTTGGAAGAGAGAAAAGCATAGTGCCTATATATTTTCCAGTAGCACCTTGCACCTATGGCTTAGAAAAGCAAGACAGGACTATGCTATACAGCAACTGCAGTGTCATGGTTAGCCCGTGGGGATTCACAAGCCATCTTGCATGTACGAAATGGCTTCAGTAACGATGCCACCTTAGCGGAGGGGGCAAAACTGGTTGCTCTGGTCATGATCAGCGTCCAGGGGATATATTATCACAGACTGCACTGTGGCAGGATAGCCATGAAGCTTTGCTTTTCCCTGAGGTTTCATGAGACAACAGAAGGAAGCATTAAAAATATGCAAAAAAGAGCAAGGGGAGAAGCATTCAATTCATGTAGGAGCTACCTGTTCACCTTCACAGGTGTAGAAACCCTGCAGTGGTGCGCAGACTCTACCTCACAGTGATCTTGTGATTATTTTCACATGGGAAATAGCGGATATTGGATGACTTGGTCTGAATGGCCACTATGGCAGCCAGGGCTTGAGCCACTCCTGTGAAGGAAGATGACCCTGTCAGGCAGTCACAAAGTGTCCTGTGTGTGGGGACACAGGTCCCCTGCCCTCCTTGTGCAGCCGGGCTGGCCTGGGAGGCCATTTCTGGCCTATTCCAGCCTCAGAGTTGGGCAGTGTCTGTAGCCAGGAGGGCTGACGGGGAGAGGGGAGCAGCCGTGATGTCCAGCAGCAGCAACGCTCACCAGCACCGTGGTGCCCACGTCAGTGCTCACTTCACCTGTGACGTTATAGGCCAAGATAGACTGATAACTTTAATAGCCTTATATTTTTTAAGATCAGGAAGGACCATTGTGGACATCTATCTGATTTCCCACTTAATACAAGCATCAAAGTCTTCTACATAATTTTTATGCTGTACTGCTAACTTTTGATAGTTATTCTCAATGTCAGATTAAATTCAGAATTGGTTTGAAAGCTTTTTTTTTTTAAAACTTCAGTTTCTACCTGTTTGGTCCTGTTTTCAGCTAGATTCTCTCTTCATCCAAATGTTTGTAGATGGATCAAGTCACTTCATCTTCTCAGGTATATTCATAAGATAAAGTTTCTTAAATTTATCACTCTAAAATGTCTAAAAAGACTCAGTCTTCTGCTTCTTCTCTCCAGTCCTTTCATCACTCTTGCACAGTCCACAGCAGATCTGGGCACACTATTTCTATAGTGTTCATGTAGTTGCTGTATATAGAGTAACTCCTGTTGGCCTTTTGGGACTACATTAATGGTCTCCATTGCAGACCTGCAATGGGACCTCATCCTACAAGTACAGCCAGTCCTCTCTGCTATTACAGGTAGTACCTTCACATCTAGGAGCAGCATTAAGGTGCTGATCACGAGACAGTTCTGAAGTAGGCAGGGTCTCATTGCATTTCAGCCTTGTCTTTTTCCATTGCAAAAAGAGATTTGGGAGAAAAATGGGACAAGGGTGGATGCAATGAAACATCAGGAGTAGAAGTTTATAGTGAAGACTGCTCCGGAATATTTTGATGGGAATGTTTCTCCTTTCTTCAAGACTCAGTCCTGAATACTCATTCTGCAGATGTTACCATAACTTGCTGTTACTCCTCCCTGAGCACTATTATCTCCTGTTTCAAAAGGCTTGAGACAAGGACGAAGAGGGTCCAATCCATCCTCTCACTGAAGTCTCTCTCTGTTGGCTAAAACTTGCCTGCATGGACAGGACTTACCTGGGGACACAGACAGACCTGTGTGCACATTAACTGCATGGGCTGATATGGAGAATCCATTCAAAGTGGAAAACATAGTGGCCCCGGTAGCTCCACAGCACAGCAACACGCGCAGAGCTGGTTTAGTCTGCACCCATGACTTTTAGCCTTAAGGACGCAAGACCATCCACCTGTCCAACTGCAGAGCTCAAAGNAAAACTTGCCTGCATGGACAGGACTTACCTGGGGACACAGACAGACCTGTGTGCACATTAACTGCATGGGCTGATATGGAGAATCCATTCAAAGTGGAAAACATAGTGGCCCCGGTAGCTCCACAGCACAGCAACACGCGCAGAGCTGGTTTAGCCTTTAGGGACACGAGACCATCCACTTGTCCAACTGCTAAAGCTCAAAGCCATCTACCAGTGCAGGTAGCTGTTGCAGATACCTGCTGTCCTGTCTGTGCTGCTGTTTTCCCTCTCCTCTTGAGAGACAGGCCCAGCTCTGCTCCTGATTCTCATAGTGTAGTTGTTGGAGGAAATACAAAGGTGCTTAGCTTGTTTCTTTTGATAGTGCCATTCCACTAGTGCCATTTTACTCCAGAAAGACTCATAATTGCTCTGAACTCTCTTTTCAAATAAAAACTCACAATTCACTAACAGTTTTAAATCTCAGGGCTTGCCAGCACATGTGCCCCAAAATGACCCCAAAGCCTTCACAGCATTGCTGATATAGGGGGGAATGGGGTCTGCATGGTCAGACANTTCCACTAGTGCCATTTTACTCCAGAAAGACTCATAATTGCTCTGAACTCTCTTTTCAAATAAAAAGCCGCCATTCACTCAACAGTTTTCAATCCCAGGGCTTGCCGGTACATGTGCCCAAAAATGACCCCAATGTCTTCATAGCACTGCTGATAGAGGGTGGAATGGGGTCTGCAGGGTCAGACATCATCTCTGTCACAATTTTTAGCACTGCAGATACCACAAAATAGCTCTTCTAGCATGAAACAGAAAGACTTTGAAAAACTATGGGCTGAGAGAGATGGTTTACCCCACCAGAGTTCACACAGGCAACACTGCCATTTGGGTTGATTTGGCAGGAATTTTGAAGAAGGTCCTTGAATGAAAGGCTGATGAGGCTCTGGAACACAGTGCAAAATGTATCAAGATAATGGCAGATAACTGTTGGTCTGAGTACATACACAATCACAGTGAAAGTGGCAATGTAGCTGGCTTTAATGCATGGGACTTAACTACAGAGCCCTCTAATATTGTAATTCACAGTAAAAAATGCCTGTATGTCAGTCAAATAAACAGCTAATAATAATCAATCTTTGCTAATCTCCAGGACAAGTCTCCTCAAAGGAATTCCACTTTAAAGAACGGCAGTACAAAAATAAAACCTTTCTCATCTTGCTGACCTGCTCACAGTCTGCAGTCAGCTGCGTGCAGCTCACGCAGGGTTTGCAATGCTTCCTGCTCCTGCTAATTCCACCGTGCCAAAGCTCCTACAGGAAGGAGCTGAGATCCAGGGCATCAGCACGGCAGCAGACTGCTGCTTTCCCAAATGTTCCCTCTCTTGAAAGGCCACCAGGCAGCCCGGGGGGCACCAGAAGGGTAGTCTAAAGGTCACAAGTCTTTCAACCAACCAAAAGGCCGAAGTCTGTATTGCTAATTAGACTTACAGAATCATTACCGCTAGAGAGGATGAGCAATAGGAAAAGAACTAGCCTGGAGCTGAGCCCAGGTTGTTCTGCCAGAGCCAAGTGAAGAGGAAAAGAACTCTCTTTTAACACTAAAATCTCCCCAGCCAACATTATAACCACTATTCAGACAACTGAATACACCCAGTAGAAGAGGTTTCACTGTACAAGAATTATGGTTCTTGTTTGTTTAATCTTAGCTAAGAGACTTGCTTTTAGTCATGTCCTTGCTCATTCTCTGCCTGTGTTGTTTACCTCAATCTATTCTCCAAATAGCAGCAGATTTTCTGCTCCTCTAGTGCTCCCTGCCTATGTTTCTGTCAATAAGAGCTATCTTTTACAGTAGTTGAATGACATCCTCTGCAACAAACCCTTGCCTCGTTATCAGAAAGTCTCTCTCATAGCAAAAGATCTTTCTCCTTATAACATTTTCACATATTGTTATAATTAATGACACTCTCCCTAACAGATGGGATCTACCTTGCATCATTACCATGGTTCCTTCCCAGTCCTTTCACAAAGGTTCAGATCCTGCTGAATTTTTGCAACATTAAAATTACATTCCCTTGCTTTTGTTAAATTCAGATAGGACTTTGATATTATCAGCACATCTGTACCTGGCTGTGCTGTCTACAAGCTCTCTGCAGTCTGTAAATCAGACATGGATATTCTTGTACCTTCACTGAAGCTGCCCCCTACACGTAGAGTGAATTTTA
The DNA here is from genome assembly GCA_013389825.1 of Crypturellus undulatus. NCBI lineage: Eukaryota > Metazoa > Chordata > Aves > Tinamiformes > Tinamidae > Crypturellus > Crypturellus undulatus. The sequence continues at coordinate 21,870 of VWPW01021902.1, read as the reverse complement.
ACTTCTTGCCCTTTGCATGAAGAAGACTTGCTAATGCAAGCCACCTTTAGAGCAGATCTCCAGAGTGCAAGGTAAGCCTGCAAAATGCCCCATAAAAGCATTGCCCATATGAGCAACATCGTAGGCAGTGAGCCGGGTACCGTGGGGCATCAGCACCCACTGCTCCCAAGCCACCATTTTTTGAAATCAGCGTAGGCATTGGCAGCACTCAGTATCACAAGAGCAGTAAGAGGCTCAGCGTGTGCTTAGGGCTGCTGAAACAGTGTTGCCTCCATCTCCTCCATCAGTAACTTGCTTTTCCCTTTTTCTCCTTTCACCTCCATGCCTCTTTTCACCTCCACCTCCTTTCCTCTTCTTTTCCCTGTTTAAGTTTCTTGCTCACTCTCCTTTTTCCCTGAGGGCTTCCTCTGCCCTCCTCTTCACCTGCCTCATTTATTTGCCCCCAGCCACATCCATTTTTTCTGTCACATAAATCGACTTCCCTTTCAGAATTTCTCCTGCTATTTCTTACTCAGTATTATTCTATAGCTTCCCCCTGTCCTCTGGCAGCCCTTTCTGCTGGCCGTTTTCTCTCTTCTTCCACTTGCCTGAAATCCTTTCCTTCTCTCCAACAGTGCTCCTATCCTTTATCCTACTTTTATCCTACATTATCCTACTTTTTGTCATTCCTTTGTTATTCCTCTTCATTTTTTTTTCTTTCAATTCCTGTAACTTTAATCTTGTGTAACATTCTTCAGAAATCTCATGTCTTTTCTCACAACCCAATCTCAAATCTTCCCTCTTTGCTTTTATTGGCACTGCAAGTGATGTGTCTGTAAGAATGATAGATTCTGCCATCCTCATTATCACTAGCCTCCTTTCATCCCTTCTAGAGCTCACTTTGGACCTACACTTTTCATGTAGAGTCTTTATTCAATCTTCTGTCTTTATTCAAGTGACTCGAGTCAAACGGTTGCCTATACTTCACAGACCCAAGTACCACTGAATTACTGTATCACTGATGATAAAATCACCAGTCAGTGCAGCTACCATGTAACTTGCCTAGGGTCAAAAACTTCATATTGTCTTCCAGCCTACCATTACGCCAGTGAATTTTATGAGCTGGTGTGAGGAGACATAATAGAATCTAAAAAACTACCTGCAGTCAAGCAAAAAAAAGGGTGGAGGGGAGGGCAAAGGGACAAACCCTACAAGGCAGATTCCTCCCTCCTGGGTACACATAAATCGTTTTCATTAAGATATCACACCCGGGGTTGGTGATTGCCATGCCAAGGATACCACCCTGTTGTACCCGGAGAGCCAAGCCAACAGCTCAGAGCAGCTCTCCGTTGAGTCATCATTTAGCAAAGAGGTAGGACAGAAAGGTAAATCTAAATGGTGTATCCAAGCTGCTGCTCCACGTTTTCTTTTTCTGTAATGATCAGCCTATTATTTTTGCACAATCAGGCACCAGTTTCGTTGCAAATCATATCACAATACATGGTATCAGTGTACATCCTTTCATTCCTTCTCCTTCCAATGTGCTGTGAAAAATGTTAAGCAATGAAGTCTTGTTCATCTTTACCATATCACTTCTAGTTTTATATTAACTGCACAATAGCACTCTGCAGTTGTCTCTCTCCTCTTCTAAAAGCCCTGCTCCTATCAGTCTGTCTGGCAGTCAGTCTCCATCCCCGACCAGCCTTGGCTCTTTCCCCTTGCTCTGCTCCCTTATTTTATAGAAAGGGTATTGGATATGTGAGATATATGCATACCTTGGAGGTACAAGCAGCATTTAAATGTTTTATGTTTGGTTTGCTGCTCCTTTCTTAATAGTACCTAACATCCTGTTTATATTTTTGAGCACTGTGGAATATTAAGCTGGTCTTTACAAACAAGGATCTACAATGATACTGATACCAAAACCTCCTTCCTAAACAGTAACAGTTAGTTCAGAGGTCATTGGTGTGTATCTGTCTTTATGCTGTTTCTGAAAATACATTGAAAATATGTGGAAATACGAAGTGCAAATCAATGTGCATTGGTCTGAATTAATGCTGGATTTCTGCTGCCATTTTCTCTATCATTGGTTGGTAAAACGGAACCCTGCAGGACTCTGTTCACCTTGTTTTATTTTTGAATACCTTAAACAGTTATGCACTTCAGTGAATATTGTTACCCAGTACTTAGACCATTTTTTTTTCTCCAAAATCATTCATAAACAACAGAGTTCCCACAGGACTCTACTGACAACCTTAATTCCTAACGGAAACAGTCAGTTGTTCCTTTATTTCCTATTTTATAATCTTCTGCAAGATGACAGCTTGGTCTCTTCATAAGCCTTTAGAAATAACCTGTCAACACCTTTTTGGAAATCCAAGTATACTATGTCATCTGGATTAGATAGGATCTTGTTGACCTTATCCACATGGTCATTAACTCTGTTAGAAAACCCTATTGCATTTCCAGGGCATAACATCCTTCAGGAAAAGTGAAAACATCTCTTACTTTTCTTCAATTGCTTTGTTGTCTGCTTTTGCTCCTTTTTACTATAATTGTAGATAATTTGTCATAGAAGTCTGTAGTGCCTTGGATTGCATTTGGAACTCCTCCAAAAGAGAATAATGTTGTCATCTTTTTCTCATTTTACACCAGAGACAATTTAAGTGGTAGACAGTTTCTTACTTGGCTCCCTTCTGGAAAGAACCCTGGTGACTTGTTACTATGAAGTTCATTTACTTTAATCTACCTCTGGTCCGGTCTTGTGCAAAAATGAATATTTCTTAACTCTTCTCTATCGGAATTGTGTGGAATTGCCACAATACTGCATTATTTAGTAGTGCAAATAAATTCCTAAACAGTTGCTGGTTTTGATTGCCCTTATAAAGACAGAATGTTTTCACCACCATAAGGAAGGAAGTAAAACAAGTGTAGTTCTACTGCTTAGCTATTTATTCTCTATTCTGTATTTGTATAACTATTTTTTCTGTACCTGATGCTGCTGTTTTTATTTTTTTTAAGTCCATCTTACTGATAGCAGAATATTTCCCTGATGTGCTGAGGTTGCTTTGAATTCCGATCCTACACCCCATGGTGTCTGTGTCCCCTGTAACCATGCTGTCATCCATGAGTTTATAGTACTGTCACCTGCATCACTATTGGACATATTGACTACCAGCGAGTCCATGGTGAAGCCTGTGAATCCTGGTTTAATACGTCTTCCCAGCCTGACAGCAAACTAATGGCAGCTTCTCTAACCACAGCCTTTCAGCCATGCTCACTGTCACCGTTCCATCTAAACTGTATTATTTCACTACTACAGCAATGAAATCAGCTTTCCTCCTTACTTAGACACACTCAAATAGTGTTAGACTGGTTTGACATAAATTATTACAAAGATTCACACTGAATGATCTTTATAATCTTGTTTTCCCTGAGGATGATTACAAGTGGAGAGAGCACTCATGAATGCTGGCCTACTTTCCAAACATCAGAACTCCAGGAGCTCTTTTTTTGTCCCCTTTTTAAAGCCAGATTCTGTATTTGCCTTTGCCATTTCTCAAGGATATCACCCATCTAGGATGAGTTCTCCCAGGTATCTGCTAATGGCTCAGAGATTTTATCAGCTGGTACTCTAGGTGCACTTGGAGATGAGTCATAGGGCTCTTAATTTAAATACATCTGATTTTCTAATTGCTCCTTCCAACGCTTTTCTCTGACCTGTACTGTGCTGCCACATTTCACTGGTCACAATTTAACTCTTCTTTGAAGATCCAGGCAGATATTAAACATTTTAGCACCTTCTACATTACATAGTTAGTTGCTGTCCCTCCCTTCATCCATCTATTCCCCTATTTATGTACGTCACTCCTGGCACCAGACTTGCTTATTCCTCCAGCCAGCACAGCAGACCTCAGTAATGCTCCTTCTGCTCTCCCAGTTTCTTCCTTTCAATTTATATAACACAAAACTAACAAACATGAACCCTCTGGATGCATTTTCTGACACATATGGGAAGGCTGAGCTTTTATTTGTACAACCCCAGGCATAGTATCAAGATCTCAGCTGCCGTTACACTGCTGTGAACAACCAGTATGTTGTTAAAGAACATTTCCTCTGTTAAGGAAATGCAAATTTAAACTACATATATATGTCTCCTTCCTCAGTTTAGTTTGCATTCCAAGATTGCTTTATATTTAAGTAATGTTGGATTAAAACAGGTTTTCCATTGAATTTTCTGCATAATTCAAAAACAAGATCAATTCTCACCCCACTATTTCTCAGATTTTGAAATCTGGATAGAGAAACTGCCTCTCTCTCCCTATTTCTTTTTATACATTTAACTACTTGCAGTAGCAAGGAGCATTCTTTCTTCATCAGCTTTAAACCTACTAAGCATAAGGATACATGACTGGATGTAATTAGAAGCAAATAAGAGCTTGTCGAATGCCAAGATAAAGAGCATTCAGTGATTAATTTTCCTAAGTTTTGAATGGCTTATCTTCAACTCGCAAGCCTGTAAGTCTTACAGGTTAAGTACAAATTAGTGAGTTCCCATCATTTCCATCCTTGGAGGTGAATACATTATACAGTGCATCCCAGCTCTTCCTGGGCATGCTGATGGATAAGGAAAGCTTCCCCCCATGGTGAGTTTGCTTTATTCTCCCTCAGGTATGGGGTACTTTTTAATCCCTGTTTCCCCACCTCACTTTTCCTCCTACCTCAAAGCACTTATTTAGACTCTGGATTCTCTCCCAGTCCTCACTGTGTCCCACTGCACTGCCTATGCACTGGCATCTCCTGAATGCCCTTAAGGTGTTCCCAGATCATTTGCAGACCAAAGCAACACGTCATGGCAACTTTCTGTGGTCCCCTGTTCCCAACCCCCTTTTCCTCACTTGGGGCAGAGAAGGGGAAGATCTCCCCCGGCCACATGCGTCACACGCCGTGCAGAGACTGGGCTCATTTCCGGAGAGTAGCNCAGACCAAAGCAACACGTCATGGCAACTTTCTGTGGTCCCCTGTTCCCAACCCCCTTTTCCTCACTCGGGGCAGAGAAGGGGAAGATCTCCCCGGCCACATGTGTCACGCCGTGCAGAGACTGGGCTCGTTTCCAGAGAGTAGCCCTCACCCCTGCATGCAGGAGGGCTTCACAGCCCAGCGAGGACTGTGGAGGACATGTCACTTGCCCATGGGCAGCACCACTTTTGCCCAGGGCCGCTCTCCGATGAGCAGGCCCTGCTGCTCATTTCTGCCTGGGCATCTCTGTACTGCAGGACTTCCACTGTGCAACGAGGAGGTGCCATCTGAGCCTGACCTATCCTTTCTGCTACTTCCAGCAACTTCCTCCCTGGAGCTATTCAGTGTTTCTCTCTGTCCTCATCTCCCCCACGCAGCCTCTTCCTATTTCGTTAGTTTTGCCTGGCTCTTTTGTAGACTCCAGCTCTCCCTGCCCCTGCCTCTCTTTTTCTTGGCAGAAACCTTCTGTATATTGGTGCAATGCTACTACAAACCACATCGCATCAAGCTCCTTCCCACAACTACAAACCACATCTCACCGAGCTCCTTCCCACTTCTTCTGTTTCCTTGCTTGACAACAGTGAGTCTGCTTATAATATGAACCCAAATCATTAACCAGTCATAAAACAGAGAAGCAAATGAAAGCTAGGCAAATATTTAAGCATAACTCATTCTTAAACTTAATCTGTTAATAACCTTAAACAACAATGGTTGGTAGGGATGAGGGTATTCTCATTAATTTCATTCATTTCTTAATCATGGCCACCAGCTTCAGCAAAAGCAGGTTTAGCAAGCTCAACATCCTCCCTTACCTTGCATCAGTGGGTGGGATACATGAGTTTTTAACAGAAGAATACTTGTATCTGACAACATGAAGTGTGTGGTGGTGTCAGAAGATGCGGGGTGTGGGGGGGACTNTGGTTGGTAGGGATGAGGGTATTTTCATTAATTTCATTCATTTCTTAATCATGGCCACCAGCTTCAGCAAAAGCAGGTTTAGCAAGCTCAACATCCTCCCTTACCTTGCATCAGTGGGTGGGATAGGCTGTCGATCACCTGCACAGTATGAGCTGCGGAAATTACTACAAGTTTTTAACAGAAGAAGACTGGTATCTGATAACATGAAGTGTGTGGTGGTATCAGAAGATGCAGGGTGTGGGGGGACTCTCTAGTCTTTGTGCACTGGAGAAGGGTTGGGGGCATCATCCACGCATGAGATAAGCTAGGGAGGGAAGCAGCTGCTGGCTGCTGGGCTTCCCATGGCAGCAGGTGCCTCCACTCAAAGCAGCAGGTTCAGGTTCAGCTGCTCCCCTCAGCCCATGGCTAAGAAGGTGCAGTGATGCAAGTGACCACAGGGGCAGCAATTATGTCACTGTGGCATGATGACATTTGAACAAAATTTCTTGAGACAAGATTGGATCTGACATCTCTTCCCTGATCTACCATCCTATTTGCAGACCTAAAAGCACCATAAAGGGTAGAGAGCCAGAGTGTCCCCAAAGTTTCGGTAATTTCCCTTTTTTATAGAAAAAGTGTTAATCAAGACTGTGTTAGGCAGTGCTGCATGTCTCCCCTGTGGAAATGAGTGCAACCAATTCCTTCTGGAGACACCATTTGTGAAGACGTCGTTAGTGATCTATCAAGTGACACTCTTTGAATTTCACCTATAAAGACTGTAAAGTGTTCTTCAAGTTTGATAATAATAACACGGTAATTGTTGAACATGGACATGAGTCATTTGTATTGTCCATAACCCACAGAGCAGGTCATGGGCCAGGAGCTTCAGCTGCCTTCGGGGATGCACTGCACGTGTGTCTCCATGTCAGATGTGTGTCCCCACGTGCCAGCCAACCTCAGCTAGTGCTACCTGACCTGCTAAACCTTTCTGTTCTGCTCCCTGAGGACAGAGCTTCTAGACACAGGGAAGGCCACGTGAACGTGGCTCCACTGCTTGCAAGTCCAAGGTGGTCTGTGCAGAGCCAGTTCAGACATAACTCACTGCACTGAGACGTCCTTCACAGAGGTACCTGAGGAACTTGTTTTGCCCCCATCACCCTGCTAGCTGTGTGCCACAATCACTTCACAGTTGCCATCATTACCCAAGGCGCATGGATATTACAAAGCTTAATCCTGATTCTATGGAAAGACTTCCACAGAAGAGGAAATCTCTTCCATACTCTAGGCCAGGACACGGGACACTTCTCTCTACTCCCTTATAATACATCTCAGCAACTCACATCCACCCTCCTCTTCAGGAAAATACTCCAAATCTTACTTTTTCATATCTTGATTTCATTCTTTGAGGAAGAAATGTTCTCAAATCCAAATAGGATTATCCTAATAAGATTGTAAGACGGGCCACGGCCTATAACAGGTATATTGCCTTCCTCAGAGAAAGTACTGAGCATGATTCATAGATATGAAATGTAAACTGCATTAGTAATTGTAAATCAAAACACGAAAATGGGCAGTGGCCTGTCTCATACTTGCATGGGTGCATTCAAAATGCTTTGAGTTCCCTGGCACACATTTCAAATGCGCACCTGACATTTCTCTGGTGTGCATCTTGCGTAGCTGGGCAGTCACAAATGCTTGTTGAGGTCTTCAGATTTTATATTTGGGCTCTTTCTTTAAAAAAAATAGAAACGGTTATCCCTAACTCTAGAGCCCTCTCTGCTGAGTTGGAGGGACTGTGAATACCCTAGTAAATCTCAGATTTCTTAAAAAAGGAGATTAAATGCCTTTTGTGTAGATAGCTCTATGATAATCTTGGGAAACATTTTTTTCCTAGCAATCATAATTTATTTTTAGCTTCCCCACAACCAGTAAATCTCAGCCTCTGGGACAGTGAAAATGCAAGATCTCGAGGCAGTGGGAGAATCTGAGGGAATAAACATGGCTTTGGAGCGAGCATCACCTTGGCTGCCATCAGGGCCCTTGAGAACTGCTCCAGCAAAGCACAGACAGGACTATGTGCAAACACAAGTCTGCCGCGGTGACGTTTGTCACTCTTCATAGAGTGTCTCAGTGAGTTTCATGAGCCGTGAAATGCCTTTTGGCACTGTAACTGTTAGAAGTTAAATATTGACACAGAAAAAAAGGGTTGTTCATTATTCACTGCATTTTACCTCAGGAGGTATTGGCTTGTTTTAAAACCAGCCTGTCACCCAAATGGAGGCAGGAGCAATGCCCCTACGGTGCGTGACTGCATTGACGAGCGGTCGCACCAAGCAATCTGTGACCGATCTGGGGACTGCGGCTCCTGACTGCGGGCTGTTTGGAGCAAGCACTGACGGACAGCAAACGCGTGGAGGGGAAGGCACAGCAACCTGCGATCGATTCACGGGCAAAACGGGCATGGTAATTGGGTCCCATAATGTAGCTGCCATTGATCATTTAACCAGCAGAGCACTCTTCATAAACTGGAACAGAAAAGCTATTGAGCAGGCTTCAAACTGCAGTAACTAGAGGAATGGTCATCCTATGCTGATCTGTGATACAGAACTAAAGTTTAGTTTACAAGAAGTGGAATCACGCAGATGGAACAAGAGATACCATGTGGCTTTGCTAGGTGTGGAGGAAGGGAGAGCTTTCCGGCTTTCAGCTGTGCCTTGTCAGGCCATGCCTTGGTGGATTCTTTGACAGGGTAAGCTCAGGGCCAGTATGGGCTAAGCTCTATAAAGAGAAATGGAAATCAGAAATTGCAAGAACGTGGCCTCCTTTCTCCCGGTTTGAATACCAGCATTATTCCCAAACGGCCAGAAGTTTACTAGGACACTTTGAAGTCAAATAAGTAGGTCAGATATTTGCCAGAATCTGCTTACCTCCAAGCACGCGAAACAACATCCTGACGGCTGCATTGTGAAAGAAGGGCAGCAGTGAGACATGCCAGTGGGCAGCCCAAGTGTGTACAGGCAAGGCAGATGACTCCAGTTTCCAACCTCCATCCCAGGTCTTGGGAATTTTATGCAGCCTAATTGTCCTGTATTAGTTAGTTTCCTCATAGGAGGAACTGGGGTGGCAGCCCCACATGTCCACGGGTAGCTGCATGGGGCTGTGAGGAGGAGGCAACAACCATTTAGTGACGGCAGTTGGGGAGAGGGAGGTTTGCTGGTTTGTGTTGGAGAGAGGCCATTAGAAAGGGGCCCTGCAGTGCTGAGAGCTGCAGTATGGACCAGCCATTAGGGAGCAGAAGTTCTCGGTTAAATTGCCATAGTAAGTGCTAAGGGCAGCACCTTTCTTTGTGGCAAAAATAGCCTCAAAATCACAGCTGTCAGGCAAAAGCAGCCATACCAGAAGGATAAGTGATGAAGTTTGGATAAGAGTAAGGAGTGTGCACATTTTCACACCTTTCAAAACTCAGCACTTGAGGGCAGGGTGAAATGTTTGCAAGCAGTTATTAAGGCAAAAACATTTTGCTGTGTGGTATCTGGGGCCCTGGGGAGAAGCAGGGCAAAGGATCCATTCCCTGGAATAGCAATGGTGCTGCATGGCTACAGCTCTGGAGAAGTCATGGGTATACAATTTTATTTCCAGCTCTCCTCTGGGAAACACAGACTGATTCTGGAAGGGAACTGATTCTGTTCAGCAAATGCCCGCTTCTCGCCTGGCCGTATACAGTTTGTCTGCTTTTCTGTAACACCAGAAAGATTAATTTTCCCTACTGTTTCAGGAGTTCTCAGCCTAGCGGAAACCCGTCCTGCAAGGCCTGAGTGAGATTTGGCCTCCGCTCACCAAGAGCAGGATTTGAAATACATGCTAATAGGCAAAAAGCCTCATTAGTAGATTAGAGTTAGTGTTTATTCAGAGATAAGCTGTTTCTCTTATTTTTTCTCTTTTTTTTTCCCTCTTAATTTTCCCCAGAGTATTTTGACAATATTTGCCTCTCATGAAAATAATCAATTACCTCTAACGAGCAGATTCAGTGCTATGAAAAGTGCTGCTCACCCATTTTTTTTCCCATTCTTTTGACACTTTGAGTACAGTATAGTTCTATTTTGGTAATGTGTTGTGTTTGCTAGTGTGTGTATGTTTATATAAGGCTTTCCCTACATGAGCAGAAATGAAAGAACACCAACCGAGGCTGCTGAAGTGCTGCTCTCTTTTGTCAGTCATCAAGTCAGGATTTATATGTTTAAAGGACTTGTAGCTTTTTGACAAAATTTTATTGACTTTGGTGAATTCTGCTGGCACTGAGGGGAAACGTAAAAGATCTACCTTCCTCTATCTCTGTATTCAGCTACATACAGCAGTGAGAATTCACTCCTTTATTAAATACATCAGCTGTTAGAGCCAACTATTTTCTTGAATTTTTTCAGGAATTTAGAACATATTCAGTTTCTCTTCTGCAAAGTTCATTCTCCTTTAGTTTATTCAGGAGATAGTTTGGGTACTTCATGCTCATGAATCTGCCATGAAATGAGGAAACTCCCCATAAACATTGTCACATACTTCTGAACATATATTTCAGTGTGAATTATCTCCATCTACAGAAGCTAATTTAAACATCAACCTGTATATTCAAAAACATCTAATGCTAACACACCCATGGTATAAACACATGCAGCTCACTACTGGCTACCAGCTGAAACTAAACATGGAGGTTATGAGCTACATGTCACTGACAGATCCCCTAGAATTTGTCTTTTGAGATATTTGTATTTGGGATATTTTATGATGGTGGGGTTTGTTGGAGTTGGGGCTTTCCTCTCACTAACAGGTGTGTTACTGCATGTATCTGTTATTTGCTACCTATGTGAATATCTGTGCACCTGAATATCTGTGTTCCAGCACCTGAATTTAGAAAATGTGGGAATAACACAAGACTATGGTTTATTTTAGTTTTTTTTTATGTAAGGGGAACAACTTAAACCCCAGTGTTTGTGTAACTTGAATGGCTTGCTCACAAGCTTTGTGTATCTCTAAAAACTGGGGACTAATGAGGTGAAACCTCATTTGGCCGCAGGAACAGCTGAGTGAGCTTGCCCAGGTGGGTCGTAGTGTTTGTACCCTTCTGCCCAAGGTAGCAGTGGTCCTACACAGCTCACTTTTTGCATGAGAAGAGCCGAGTGTTCAATATCAGTCCCAAGCAAGAAAATACTCATCTTGCTGCCTCACAGGGTACTCTTACTATCTCCTTGGGGGATTTCACAAACATGCAGAGTTTTATTTCTTTCATATTTCTTTACATGAAGCTATAAAAGCCCCATGGCCTGGGATATCCTGATATTTAGAAAGGGAGAAAAAGATAAAGAAAAGCTCCCATCTTTTCAGCTCCAACCCTGCCTTTCCCTGCCAGGAAAACCACTTGGTGCTGTGGCTAGAGCCCACCCTCATTGGTGCAAGCTCTGAGCATTACAGTGCTTTTCACAAAAACGGAGCCGGCCTGGGCTGTGAAGGATGAATGGGTCCTTCGGCCAGGAGCCATCGCTGCCAAGCAGCAGTTTCTGGCCCTTTTTTTGCTTCATCTTCGCTTGTGACCTCCCTCCTTTCAACTCCTGGAGCTGGCAGAGGGGTGCCTCTCGGCCTCCCTGCCACATCCCTGGCATTGCTCACAGCCCCTGACGCTGGGCTTTGGTCAACACGGCACCTAGGAAGGATACAGCAAACAGAAAAAGGCGTAAATGAATAAATGACAAGTTTAAAAGGATGTTTGCATGCATGACAAAAGAGAAGCTGGGTGCTTCCCACCCAGCACAGCCATTTCCTTCTTCCCAATACTGGTAAAGGGCTTAATCTGGAAATGCAACCACTCTCCATGAAAGGTTGTTTCACTCCTTTATTTATTCTTTTTTTCTTTTCCCTTCCCTTCCCTTCCCCTCCCCTCCCCCCCCCTCTCCCTTCCCCCCCCCTCCCTTCCTTTCTCTTCTCTTCCCTTCCCTTCCCTTCCCCTCCCCTCCCCCCCCCTCTCCCTTCCCCCCCCCTCCCTTCCTTTCTCTTCTCTTCCCTTCCCTTCCCTTCCCTTTGTGCTTTCGGCGCAGCCGGCCGCAGCGGCAGCGGCGGGAGACCCACGGCGAGGCGCACAAGCAAGGCAGGTAGGCGAAGCCCTGAGCGCGGTGGCGGCACCGCTTCCTCACACCCCGAGCGCGCCTGCCCTTAACAACTTGGCGCTGGAGGGGCAGAAGGCAGTAAGTAGGGAGTTTGGCCCTGGGTGAGGGAAAAGCCACCCACTCGCAGCTGCTGGTGACACAGGTCAGGCCATCGCCGCGCGTCAGGCCCCCCCCCTCCCTTCCTTTCTCTTCTCAGGCACCCCCGTTGGGTACCGTGACCCTGTTCCCTGGCCTCCCTCGGAAGCGGCCACACAGGACGGGTGGGATTGTGTCGAGGGGTGGCCAGGATGGGATCTAGGTCACGTCTAACCCTCCCTTGCAAGCGGCAGCTCTTGCAGGGCCGAAGGGCTGATGTGGCGGAGCCGGGAAAGCCCCCACGACAGCCGTCCCTGCGCTGCCCTGCCTTCCCAATGGCACCACAACATGGTGGAGCCTCCTCCTCGCCCAGCATGTCGGACCCCAGGCCCCCTGGCAGGACCCCCCTGCAGCTCCCATGGGACGCTCCCTTTCTCCCTTTCCCATCCACAAGGCGGCAGTGAGAGAAGCTGTAGCTCACATCGCTTCATCCAAAAATAGGTCTTGTCTCCCTGCAAGGAAAAGCAAACAAAATCCCCCCTCTCCTTATTTCCAAACTAATTTATCAGTTTTGTGAAAATTCTGCGTTGTTTCACTGGAAAGATATTTTTACTTTTCAGGACTCAGTAAAGACTTTAAAATTAAAATGAAAAAAAAAAGTTCTTTGTTAGTTTATTTGAAATGAAGGGAAAAATGTATAGCTTTAATCTTCCAGAATCAAAACACTTTAAACATTTTTCATTGGCAGGTCAGAACGGTTTTCACTGTTAATTTTTTGATTGAACTTCTATCCATTCCCTCAACTTGAAAATGCAAAAATTTTAAAGAGTCAGTTAAAAAAAAGTAACCAATTCTTTTTCAAAAGAAAGTAAAAGCTCTATTTTAACATCTTTTCTTTTAAACAATAATTTTAAAAATAGAGCTTTTATTTTCTTTTCTTTTAAACAAAACAAATTCATTCTCCCATTTTTATTAGAAATTAATAAATAAAATCACTACTCAAGATAAAAATGTTTTTTTCTTATCTTTATATTTTTATATATGATTTATATATATAATATATATTCTTTATTTTTTTTAAATTAGCCACAGTAATAAGGATATTTCAAAGCAGGCAAAAATTAGGGCGAGTAAAAATGGTCCCCATTGTCACAGACACTGCTGGAAAATAAGTAGCTGCCTTCTGTGACAGGAAAAATAAATAAAAATCAGCACAATCACAAAATATTTGAATAACGATTGGGAGAGCAAATGCCCTCTCCTCATTTGCCTTGAACAATGATGTCCTTTCTACAATTATAAGACAGGACTTAAAATAAATACAGCAGCAATGTAGTTCCAGTCTATTCCCTCCACTCCCCTGTATACCTCAATTAAACTCCTTGGTAAGAAGGTTGCAAAAGTGATAGACAAAGAGCAGAGTGTTGATACGACCCAGTTAGATGTGTCGTATCAGTATTTGATTCAAACTTAGGAGACCTGCAAAAGAAGTGCTAGATAATACTACATAAATAGGTAATGTATCCACAGTAATGAATAGAAAAGCAGTGAACTGGCCTCTCAGAAGAGCATTCTGGATGTAACTTTGGTTACAACAGGAATTTGAAGAAATCTATTATCTGCCTGAGGCTATTCAGCATCTTTAGTAATGAGCTGATAAAACATGAAACAATTGCTAGTGAAGTTTAATATGCAACATAAAATTTAACAGAGAGGCAAATAATTGTGTTATTTTGTCAATCCTACCAAGAGTTTTAGATTCCAAATTGCTTGAACAGTGTGCATTTTGGTGCATTTTGATGGCTAAATGCAGGGTTATTAGGAGCAAGGCATGTAGCTCTCAAAAGATGAGACCACACTTTGGAAGGGAGTTAACCCATGAAATTCATCATGTATGAGTAGAAGCAAAAGCAGTAAGGAGGTGTGCATATCACTGTGTGTGATATTTGAGGAACTATGTCCCATCTCTAAAATCATAGAAGGAAAGGGACCCCTGGGGTCACCAGATGTCATCCCAAGTGACTACATGGACCATCCTCCTGCCACAAACACAAGGAATGTCCCCTCAACCTTTGTTTCAGAAAGCAGAATCTCACTGCTTCATAGAAATACATACATTTTAATTATGACCAGTTTTATTCGTTCTTGTTTTGTACATATTAGTTTGTTCTTGTGTTAATATTGTCCCATCTCAGGCTCTATATTGCGCTACTCATCCTTCCCTCTACCTGGTTCAGAGAAAGCTTTCATTGATGATCAAATCTACACACAAATCTCAAAGATTAAGTCAATGACCTGCTAGAAACACTCCGCTGTCTCAGCTGAATATAAACCTTACAAAATGCACGCTACAGCCACATAAATCTTTCCACGGCTCAGTAGGTCTCTTTCTGATATATCACTGTCCCCTTTTCTTCTCTATCATTTCTAGACAACTGTGACTCATACCCAAATAGTTTGTTAGTCAACACCATGGGCATGGAAGTGCATTTTTGAGTTACTCAGCTGCACCCCATGCCTGCTACTTTACTCCTCAAGTTTGCCTACTTCTTTCTAGAAAGAAAAGAGGAAAATACTCTGATTAGAGCTGTGAGGGCAGTTGAGCTTCTGGGACATATACTTTTCACTGAGACAGGAGAGAAATGCAGTGATTTTCTGGCATCAAAGAGAGAGTTTAGAAATGGTTTTGCTTTGGTTGGTTTGTGAGGCTGCTTCTACATAACAAAATAGGGGCAAGATGCTGTGGACAGAAGCTGAATTAAATAAATCTAAAGTAGAAGCAGGGTGTACCTCTTAAAATTCAGTATGGACAATTAATTACTTAAAGAACTCACTGATGGATATAGTGATCTCTTCACCTTTTGAAATCATTAAACTCACATTGAGTACCTTTCCAAGATGCTCTGTAGTTTAGATAGATCTATGGGTTTGAGAGAGGAGTCCCTATTAACACCTTCATGGGACAGGACATCAAAGTAGATTATTGTACTGGATTCTAGTGGTATGACTGTCTATGAGCCTATGAGAAATACAGCATGGTTAAGCAATCTCATTTGTGAAAAGCTTTATCTCAAGAAAATATTCCCCTATTCAAGCCTCTTTATCACTCTGGTTTTGTTTGATCTATTTCTGACTTAATTTTTATATATTCAAGCAAGTAAAATATTTCCTACTTTTTTCTTGAGCTCTCATACTGTCTTATCATCTGCAGTATGGCTTGCTCAGAGTGCAACAAAGGTTTAATTACATTACAGAGCTATAAAAGCTGCTGCAATTACAATCCAGGTATCAGTGGAGCTGAACATTATTTTCACTTTTAGAGGTGGGTTCAGAGGATGAGCAGATCATCTGCTGTCAAACATTTGATGTGACTCTGTTAGCATCTGGAATCAACCTTTTCAAACTGTACAGTCTTTAATGCTCCTTTTTATTCTCACTAGAAATCTGGGGCAGGAGCTAATCATTTTATCCCAAGCTACGAGGCGAGGGGCTTGCCTCCTGGCGTGGTTCCCAGCCCATCTCCATTTTGTTCCTGGGTTACAGCCAGCAGCTTATTTGATATATTGTTTCCTTAATTCCTGTCCTCATGCCTTGTCACAAATCACTGTCAGAAATGCTTCCCCATTGCCATTTCCCCACTTACCCATGCACCCTATTTTCTAGGCCGCATGTTGACTAATTGTATTCAAACACTATTAGTTGCACAGATAATTTTACAGAGACAAAAGCCACAGAATAAATGTTTTACCCACATGCATGTTTTATCATAGCTGTAAGCATTGGATACTGAATACAGGAATTATTCTTTGGTGACATGCTATCAACTGCTACCACTCCAAGTAATCACACAGTCATGGCTTGAGAGGCAAATGTGCTCTAGTTTTAGGACTGCAGGGAAATAGGATGCTTCTTACAAGGGCTGATCAGGAAGGACTCATCGCTGTGCTTCTCTTTTCCCGGTAGCCCAATTCTGAAACGAAGCCCCGACATCACCAAATCTCCAGTGACAAAGTCAGAGCAGCTGCTGCGAATAGATGACCACGACTTCAGCATGAGACCAGGTTTTGGAGGTAGGAATCATGCCTATTTGTCCGTGGTAGTCTTCACATAACTTTTTAATATGATAACATAAAGTTATACGAAACAAGCAGATCAGCAAAGCAGAGACTTTTCTGTCTCTAATTTCTGTTTTGTGTTATGGATTCATGACACATTTTGGGGGGGGATAGGGTTGCAATGAAATAGCCTTCTTCCTGGGGTGACCAAATAGCTTAATCAAAGACATGGGTATGTGAATAGAGGCAGTGCAATATTCCTGGTATTCAACAACACTTTCTTCTGATAAACTCAACAAAAGCAGCTCACATTTATTCCTAGGAGCCCTAGGAATTCTAGGACTTTGTTTTAGTATAACAGTGTGTGTGACTAATCAAATCATGTACCGTATTTACAGACCTGGCTACTTCACTTATAATAAAAAAGAAAATAAGTTGACTGTTATGTGTTAATACTTTGCTCACAGTTTTCTGCCTGTGTGCAAGATAAGCTTTTAGAGAAATGGATTAAGGAGAACATGCTTTCTTCAACCTACCGGATTAAAGAATGTTGTAATTTATCTACCCTTTCTGGCTGACAGATGGTCATTCAAATCCAGGATACTATTATATTCTCTGATAGAAGAAGATTTTATTGCTAAATGCTCAATATACAAAATACCAGCGTGTTCAATTAATTTAAAATGGTTTCAGTTTCACAGCAGTTTCATAGCAGTCCACTAATGTGAGCATTATTTGCCTTGACAGATTTCCTGTAGTGTAATAGCCAGCGGTATGCAGGAGCTGGTCAAAATCTGGAGGATGGAATAAAACCCCAGATCCCTGTTTTTTCCAATAGTCCAACCCTTCCCCTCACAGGAACCCCAGACCCAGTGGCACATTCCTGTGTCAAGTAACATAATGCCTCCATCACAGGCAGTCCTCACACCTTGCCATCCACAGACAAACACTGACTGATGTAAAAGCAAAATACTTAGAGTACCTCTCTGGGATCCTATTAATCTGAGAAAAGAGTGGGGTAAGTGATGGGAAAAATATAAATAATTCTCCCATATGCTCTTAACTGAACCTCCGCAGCTCTCTGAATGAGTGGGATGTGCTGGAGGGCTGCCAGTCCTTGATTTAAGCACTTATTTTTGAATTTGAGACATTATTTTTGAATTTTGAAGGGATAGGTGTAGAAAGAAGGTCCCATCCTATACTGAGAATCAGATAGTTAAACCCATGTGCTGCAGCTCCATCACGGTTTTCTGCGTTTTGAATGCATTGCAAGGCATGTTATAGACTAAGAACTGTGTGTGTTGATTGTTAGAAAATGCAATAGTAAAAAGGAATAGAGTGGAAAGGAGTCAGTTACGCATTCAAGGCACTGCTACCATGAGTTAGTTTACTATTGTTAGTTAACTAGACTGAACACCAATTTTTATCTTTAAGATATGAAAATGGGTGGTTACTTTGTCTGACCAAATTTATATTTTCTCATATTTTTTCTCTAGGCCCTGCAATTCCTGTTGGGGTAGATGTCCAAGTTGAAAGTCTGGATAGTATTTCTGAAGTGGATATGGCAAGTATCACAGCATTGCTGAGGTGGGAAGGCACCTCTGGAGCTTCTCTAATCCAACCCTGCTACTCAAGTAGGGTCAGCAAGTTGTCTAGGACCATGTCCAGGAAGGTTTTGAACATCTCCAGGGAGAGAGACTCTGTAACAACCTATTTGACCAGAATTTTCCAACAAAACTACCATTTTATCTCTCTAAATGTCTCAAAACAAAAGGAAAGAAAATTAATCTCATATTTTATTTTGTTTAGGGCAAAATGATATAATACTGCCAAAACTGCCCCAAAAGATTTATGGTTTGTTAAGAAGTGTTAAGATTTTAAAGCTCTAAGGAGATGTGTTAGTTTCATTACACTTTGTGTGACACATTGCAGACACAATCTAATTCCATCTATGTGCTGAGCTGGTCAGGAGCAAGCTGGCTGCAAACCAGAAGCCATGTAGCTGCCACTGGAGCAACACTGTTTTGAAGTGTTAAGTGCTGCTCTCTGCAAGGCAGCCGGTGTGAGCAACAGCCTGTACATGACAGTGACAACATCCCTGTCATGAGAGGGGCCTGCTGTGAGATCAGAAAACTCTGCTATTTAAATATCATCTCAAAACACAAGCTCTCTCTGTGGTCAAATTACTCATTCCATCGGGAACTACACAGTCACAAGAGGCCGAAAATTTTCAAAGGGCAGAAGAATTTGTAGATTCGACCTTCAGTTCATCAGCTGCATCACCCCTGTTGCATACTCTGTAGCATCCTCCTTAAGCTTTGCACTGATGGTAAAGAAGGATTTCAGGGGCACACAAGACTGATGGTGGCATTCTGCACAGACTAAATTCATTACTTGAGGAGTCTTTCTTCTTCATTTCCTATCCTATTTCATATCCCCTATGCAATTAGTATTGTGAAAACCGCCAATTTTCTGAAAGTGATGTGGATTTTGGCCTTTATGATTTTTGCTTGAAAAACCTTTTTCATCACAATACAGCAATGAAAATAGGGTATGATTTCTGAGAGAGATTTTTCTTGGAAATATTTTCCATACGTGCATGACATAACCAGCCATACAGGAGAGAGGGAACACAGAAGAAGAGTGCAAGATGGAAACTCATTGCCCAATGAAAGACACTTAAAAATATTTCACTATTCAAACAAGTGTATTAACAGTTTTGATGATTTCACAGGAAGCCCAGACTTCTCTGCAGTCTTAATTGACAACTGCTGTAGGGCTAGAACACTCTCATCTGACCTCTTCTCATGTCTAAACCAGGAGCACAGTTTTGTGGCAGTGTCATTTCACTGCATCCATGTTGTTGCCCATGGGGTGTAGTGTCCCTGTTCTGCAGCCTGTGGCCAGCCAGGCTCCTTTTACCTCAACAGCAGAGTCCCACTGACGTGTGTGGTTCCAGCACTGGTCCCCAGCCAGCGATTTCTAAGCAAGCTGACGTACGGGCACAGTGTGTGGGACAAGTTGGGGGTCAGCGAGGTGAGAGAGAGCCTTTGTCTCTCCCTTGCTCCAACAAAAAACAGAGAATAATCCAACCATTTGATGGGGATCTTTCACCCAACAAGGTCTCTGATCCCTTGTGGGAGGCTTCTCAGTATATTAGGTTATTTCTAATTGACTTACCATGTGGCTGAACTAAACACTCCTGTTCTACCCAGCCTAAAGAGCTTTCTGCTGACCTCTGTGATTCCAAATTTGTGAGCCAAGCTCTGCTGAAGGTCAGCGAATGTTTATACTTGCCCTACATGGCATAGAAGAAACTGAGTACCCATTATCAGCAGCTCCTTCCCAGAAAGGCAGCAACAGAGAGGAGGTAGCTCTGTGTTGGTGTGTGTGCACGTGTGTTTTGCGTGTCCTACCCACCGATGTGCTGAGCCAAGCAGTACAACTTGCAGCACTGACAACAGTACAGGCTCACCCATCTTGTGGCCTGCCGTGGACACAATCCTTGCACAAACAGGGTACCACATTTGCATCGCGTCTACCCATCATCAAACATTGCCTCTGCTGGGGGCTTGTCACTTGGCCCTGTCCCTCTACCAGGTAATATTAGCATTTGGACTGGTGGGGTATTTGCAGTCACCTTGGACTTCAAACACTTACAAGCTACAGTAGAGATACAAATCTGAGGCACATCAGGATGCATCTGGAAGCTACACAGGGTCTGTCTCTGTGCAAATATCTCCCCAACACATTTCAAGACCACCAACCACCTCCCATGTTTCTAAGTGCTCTTTCCACCCTGACCTCAAGCCATGGGGGCTCTCAGCTTTTGCCTCTTCCCAGCCCTGGTGGTTGTGGAGGAAGTTTGTGAAGGTGGCCAGAGAGCCCCAGAAGATTTGAACATCCCAAGGCAAAGGGAAAGAACTCAACATTCATCAAAGCTAAAAGCGAAAGAATCTCAATCTCTAAGCAAGCATTATGGTTGTGGGGAATTTCCCCTGGTTTTTGAATGCTGCCAGTGCTCCTCACAGTGTCCTCCACTGCCTTCCTGGGGCTCCAAAGAGGAAGCCCAGCCAACTGGGCTGCTGTTTCATGGTCAGACAGTGCCATCGAGGTGGCCCTCACTGCTGCAACACCTTCTCCCTGATACTGCTGGAGATACATCACGCTGGAACACCCAGCCACACGGGCAAAGTGCTTTATAGCCTCGGGAAAAAACACAGTCATAGTCAATGCTGTCTGTTAGCAAAATAATGATGAGAAAGACTTTAAATGTCAGAATCAATTCCTTTTAACTTGTGCAGCTTCGTATAAAAGGCCATAGTGCTTTGCAAGATCATTGCTTGTTTGCTTTCAGAATGAACATAGATCAGAGCTCTTCACTGTGTACTGAATATCAGGTGCTGAGTAAAATATAACAAATTTTTCTTTTCTTTTGCTTTCTGACTATTTACAGGAAAGTGATGAAGTAATAGAGGACATATTAAAACTTCTTTAGGGTGTCAAAAATGAGCTTTTTGTTCAATTCATTTTAAAATTTATAACAATCTATTGTGGGCAACTGACTCTGAATTTAGTGTTGGCTTTTGTGGGCTGTGTAGGGCAGCTGTTTTATCTGGAGGAAAGATAGGAAGATGACCTAAAATCAAATAGTTACCCTAAATTGGAACTTTGGTTGCAAAAAGAACAAGAGGAAATAGTGTCTCTGAGAAATGGAACAAAAGAAAAGGGAGTAATTACATAGTTGTTTGTTGGGGGAATTTCAGATGACACATTATAAAATACTGTGGCAGAAAACTAGGACTAATATATCATTTCTAGTGAGAGCTGAAAATGCTTGATTTTTCCACAGCAATCATAAAGGCAAATGTTTATGTGGGAAAGTGGGGCTTTATTTATTACTGTTTAAAGGAGATATTTAACCAGGATATTTACCCTTTAAAGGAGAGATAATACAGAGATAACCAATTAGGAGTCAATGAAAAAGGGTTTCCTAAATGATTTTCTTTACGTCTGTATACAGGGGAAAAAAAAATCTTATCCTATAGAATGGATCAAAAGAGAAGAAAGAAATGACATGTTCAGTGACTAGGGAGCTTTAGATGGATGTAGTGTAAAATATTTCCAAGAATTATATTGGCCTCCCGTGTAATACTAGCATAGCTGGCATTAATGAATCACTTATAAAAACAAACTGAAAAAAAAATCAAAGGAATTGGAAAGTGTTGTGGAAAAACTAAAAATGACAAATAATTTTAAAAAGTAGCCCAAGCCCATCTGACTTCCTTGACTCGGGTACCATGGCACACTGGTCAGTCTGAGGCACTTGCTTATGGTCTATATGCTAGGTCACCCCGTCAGCCCCCACGCTTATAGGCAGCTGTGCATGGGCTTAGTGCTCCAGCTACATGGGGGGATCCGCTGGAAAGAGGAGGAAGGCAGGCGCAAGCACCGGCGCTTCTGCGGTCAGAGCCCGCAAACACGGCGGAGTGGGGAGAAAAGGAACATACCTGGGAGCCAAGAGCACAGTATGGGGGAGAAAGAGCAACAGAACTCCCCAAGCTACAGCTAAATACAGAAAGGCTTTCTGGGTCAAGAGAAAGGAAAAAAAAAGAATAATATAAAAGCTTTAATGAATGACAGTGTTTGGGTCTGGTCTCTCCTGCTCTAAGTCAGTTTTACCAACAGAGCTG
>VWPW01021901.1:9980-29270 GCA_013389825.1 Crypturellus undulatus | reverse complement strand
GAGGCGGCGCCGGCAGCCCGAGCGCCCTGGCAGCGCCCGGCCGGGGCTGCCGCCGCCGCGAGCGCCTGTCCCGCTCCGAGAGGCTGGAAGTGGAAACAGCAGCGGGGTGGAGGGCCCGGCCGGCCATGGCGCGGCCTGCCATGGCGCTCGCACGCGAGGCGCTCGCAGCCGCGGCCTTCTGCGTGTGCAGCCTCTCTGCCCCGCGTCCACCCAGTTCCTTTTTTTCCCCTTCTATTTTTTTAATCTTTTGGGGTGAGAGGAGTTTGCATCAGAGCCTGTAGTTGTCTTGCAGCTGGGAAAGTTGGAGGCCCCGAAGAGAACTTGCAGTAGGAGCAGCCGGAGCTGCCGTTGGGCCTCCACCCTGAAAGCCCGGGGGTCTCTTTCTGTAGTGCAAATGAGCCGCTTCTCCCACCGCAGCGTGGGGGAGTGCGGAAAGGGCGCTCCCTGCCCGCACCTAAGTCAGGGCTGAGTTTCTGGGGCTCCCTCATGGGAGGAATTCAAGGCTCTTCCAATCCATGTGCGTTTCTTTATGATTTCTGGGGGTTTTTTTTGCCCTCTTTGGAGCTGGGCGGCTGAAAATGGTGCTCGCAGGGTGTGAAGAAGTCACGTTGTCGAGAACGGCAGCACAAACTGTTCTCTCCCTGCTGATTCGGGGGAGAGGGAAGAAGGTTGCAGGCTCCTGCACGAGTGTGGTGCAAAGCAGAGCTCGGGAGACGCTGGCAGCAGCAGTGCTGGCAGAGGAGAACGTGTGGCTGGTGCCATCAGAAGTGAAGTTCTTGCTCTGCAGTTATCTCCGTTTGCTAGTGGGTTTTCCTGCCTCACCTGAGGGCTTTCTTTGAAGGTTAAACCTCTGCGAGGGGAGGAAGTTTTGTTGCTGGGGTGTAAACATGAAGCACGAGAGCGGTAGAAGACTGACACAGCCACTTGGGCTGGAGAAAAAAAAAAAAGGGATAAGGGGTATCTGGGCTGCCTTAACTCACTTTTCTCTTGCGCAGTTTTCTTTGCTCTCCTGCTTTGCTGAACTTCTGGCTTCCCTGGCGGTGGCCGGTGCCTCCGGAGCGGGGCAGAGGAATGCTGCCTCCTCACCTGGCGGGGCCAGTTAAACTGCGTTGCTGCCGAAGCGATTAGATCGCCCTGCACCCAGCAGGTCAGCCAAGGCTTGAGGCTGGGGTTTTCGCACCCTCTAAAGTATCCTTATTCTCGAAGCCTGTGTTCATGGGAGCTGGCGCGCTGCTGCGTGCACCAGGCTTTGCTTCAGCAACAGGGCGTCCCCTTATCTCAGGGCAGCCTTGCCAGGACTGCTGGCCTTTTTATAGCGAGATAGCTGGTGACTGCTGTTCTCGGCTCCTGTGACACTGCAGTGTGTCTGGCATGCTGCTGTGGCCAACCTGAAATTAAGCTGGGGACAGAGGGGAAAATGGGCCATGAAGGAAGCTTTGGGGGAGAAATTGAGGTTTCCTTTGTATGTGGCAAAGGAATTAGCAGAACAAGAACTATTTGGGGGTGTGTAGGTGACCCCTTGGCTGGCCAAGTGCAGGTTTCCCGTTGTTTGACACAGCAGTTCGAATGATTGGTGTCCTGTGGGGCTGAGCGGGCTTGCAGCACACGGGCTCTGTGACCAGAGCTGGTGCGAGCCAGCACCAATGCTGAAAGAAGTGGCTCTGGCTGCTTGTTCCTGTTCCTGCATTTGTCCTGCCAGCCCGGAGCATTTGCCCTGTGATCTAGGGCAAGGATCTGACCCAGGTTCAGGCTAGTCTCCTCTTGGCTGGGTTAGTCTTTAATCTGATGGCTTTCATGATTGTTTCTGTGGCCGTGCCAATGAAGAGGGCTAAAGTGCTGGCTTAGGCCAACTTTATGCCTGGCAAGATACAGTCGTAATTTAACTAAGTGCTTCTAGCTTAGGTGTTAGAAGCAACATGAACAAAAGTGCTAGTTGAGTTTGTTTGCTGCTTGACTGCAAGCCCTGACCACCAGAATCACTTCTGGAGTTTGTGCCAGTTCATCTGGAGCTAGTTGTGAAGCTGGCATGGCAGCCTTGCCAATTAGTCTGGCTGTAGAAAGGCAAAGGATTCTTTAAAATGACTTCCTAATAGTTGGCAGATCTGAGCTAGAGAGGTAAAATCGGATAGCTGCAAAGGAGGAATTTGGAGAGCATCAGCAGCTTTCTAGCCAAGGCTGTGACTTTGCATCCTGCTGAGAAGAATGTGTCGGGTAATAGCATATTTTAGAAAAGGCCTGTGGAAAAGTGGAGCTTGAGCATTCAGCTGTGCTGCCTTGGAGGGAATGGGGTTGCCAGGTATGTTGGCCCTTCAGATATCTGGGGGCGGGGAGTGGGTCTGTGTTGGCGTTTCCTTGCCCAGTCCTGTTTTTTTTCCTGNGCAGATCTGAGCTAGAGAGGTAAAATCGGATAGCTGCAAAGGAGGAATTTGGAGAGCATCAGCAGCTTTCTAGCCAAGGCTGTGACTTTGCATCCTGCTGAGAAGAATGTGTCGGGTAATAGCATATTTTAGAAAAGGCCTGTGGAAAAGTGGAGCTTGAGCATTCAGCTGTGCTGCCTTGGAGGGAATGGGGTTGCCAGGTATGTTGGCCCTTCAGATATCCGGCGGGGAGTGGGTCTGTGCTGGCGTTTCCTTGCCCAGTCCTGTTCTTTTTCCTGCTGAATTGCCAGTTTGAGGTGACTGCTGTGTGTAGTCTGCATTTGGTTGAAGTACAGATGTTCAGTGGTTCTGCTCTCAGATTCTAGGGTCTCCCAGCATCTATGGAAGATTTTTATATTGGTAAGAGATCTGATAGGAATAAAACTGGGTAACTTTGGCCTTTTGGTCAGTAAAGCTTAAGGGGACCCTTTGAAAGTTTGAGGCCTTGCATGTAAAATGTTTTGATGCAGCTTCATGGTTCAACCTGTTAATGTTTTAGAGGAGAAGGCAGACCTTAGCTGCAGTCATAGGATGTGGTGTGATATGGCAGTGGTAACTCACGGTGTAGCCTGTATGTAACTGTGCTTAGGACTGTGCCCTTTATGGAGTCTGATCCTGGGCCCTCTTCCTTACCTTCCGTAAGAGGTAAGGAGACCTTGGGGCACGTCTGCTGCTTTGAAGTGTCAGTCACTCGTCCCGATGACGGCTTGAGAGGCAAATGTAGCTTGACTTAAGGTGAGACCTGGCTGAGTTTATGATGACAACTTATGAGTGTGTCTATTGGCAGGTGAAGGAGCTGGTTCTTGATAACTGCCGTTCAGACGATGGGAAGATCGTTGGACTCTCCTCGGATTTTGAGAACCTCGAGTTCCTCAGCATGATCAACATCAACTTGACGTCTGTCTCCAGTCTCCCCAAGCTTAACAAACTTCGCAAGGTGAGTCCGACCTGTGCTCTCATCTCTGGTTGCACTCTTAGACTTCTGTCCTATCCTTGGTCAGAATTGATTTCATTCCTTCAGGAGTCAGAAAAGGATGATTTGGCTGTGCTTTCTCTGTAACCTGAGCAAGTGAGATTTATAAAAAAAAAAAAAAAAAAAAATGTTTTTGAGCTCACTTCTTCTGTAGTGTGCTTTTTTTTTTTCTCCTCTCTGTCATGCTACTGTCAAATGTTTCAGTAGCAAAGAAAGCATTTTGGATTGCTAGGGTACGTACTTACAGCTCAAAGGAGAAGTGCTTGTGTCCTGCAGTACAAAAGTGGCTGAGGCTATGCTATCTTGCTATCTCAGCAAAGAAGGTGAAAACATGAATTGATATTCCATGGCATGGCCTAATAAACAGGGTCTAGAATTCAGGTGCCCCTCAGAGTCCAGTTTTTAGGGAATAAAATTCCTTATGTCAAGCTGGACATTTTATGACCATATGATATTTCTACCTGGCAGCTGGAGCTGAGTGATAACAGAATTTCTGGTGGCCTTGAAGTCCTAGCAGAGAGAACTCCTAACCTGACACACTTGAATCTAAGTGGCAACAAGATCAAAGACATCAATACCCTGGAGCCCTTGGTGAGTGCAAGGCTGTGCTGGGATCTAAGGGATGATATATTATATATATTTTTTTCCTTTGGGGAGCATATGTGTGCAGCAGAAGTACAACATCTTGGTAACTGTTCCAACAGCACTTCGTGGTTCTGAAGGGAACAGATGAGTGGGTCCAATTTGAGGCTGGGCTAATAGTTAATGGCTCCTCTATCTGGAAAACCAGCAGCCACTTGCTAAAAGAAGCATGAAATTGGGCTGGATGAGTAAAACTGTGGATGCAGTGCTCAGTGTCCATCTGAGAAAGGACCGTTAATGGGTCGGATGCAGTTTGAGGTAGGTGGCACCTGGGGTGTCATGGAGATGAGTTGCTTGGACACCCAGTGAACGTATCTGTCACATGGACACTGTCCTGCTGGGCTGTGCCCCTTTTGCCCTGGGTGATCACACTTGTGATCCTGACTAGCTGAAATGTCTGATCTAGGGTATTTGCTCCATTAGCTCTTGCCTTTGGGGCAGTCCCTCCGTCCTGTCCAAAAAGGAGCTTAAAACCTTGTGTTTACTCTTCCTATGCTTGACCCAGTGTTCAGTGTGATAGTCTCTCTGGGAGAACTGCTGCAACTGGACTGAAAAAATGTACTCAGTTTGCAGACAGTGTAGTTTTGTCTACCTGTTGCTCTCCAGGTCTTTCATCCAGTTTCTTGGGCAGGATGAATCTGCATCAATGATCCTTCCTGCCAGGGTGGGCTGGACATTTTGCTTGTTACCCACTGTCTCCAAAAGGGAACAAGATTTGCAAATGGTTTCAAAGGGAGCTGATACCAAGGAAGGGAAACTAATGGGCAAAGGAGATGAAAAAATCTACCAGGGACATCTAGCACAAGTAATATATGTTTTTGAGGAGCACATGGTACAAAGAATGTATGTGAGGACACTTCTGTAGTAGATCTGGGTAACAAGTCAGGTGTTCAGAGGGCCTACTGGCTTCCTGATCTTCAAAGCAGTGTCATCTTGTAAGTGGTCTGATAAATTGATCCTTGCAGAAAAAGTTGCCAAACCTGCGTAGTCTGGACCTCTTCAACTGTGAGGTGACAATGCTGATCAACTACCGGGAGAGCGTGTTCACCCTCCTCCCCCAGCTCACCTACCTGGATGGGTTTGATGCTGATGACCAGGAAGCTCCTGATTCGGACCCTGAAGCAGATGGGGATGCACTGGAAGATGAATATGAGAATGGGGAAGGTAAGGTGTTTTTTTTTTTTTTTCTCTCCTTCTTCCCTTCTGGGTTCTTGGGAAAACATTTCTTGGTAACTTGCCCCTGAAGTAGGGCAAGTTCTGTGTCCAGATAAACCCTGTTTCCTTCTCTGGCTGCATGAGGAATGGGCCTTGCTCCAAGCTCACTGGACTCGGTGCTGACTCTCCTTGAGCACTTTGATCCTGCCCTTTGTCCGGTAGTGCTGGGGTGGGAAGCCGGAGCGTGCTGTCCGGGAATGGCACATCTTTGGGAAGTGTAACATGCACCTCCCTCTTGGTAGAAGGTGAGGAAGAAGATGATGACGATGAGGAAGATGACTTGGATGAAGAAGTCATTGATGATGAGGAAGATGAAGATGATGATCTGGAAGGGGAAGAGGAAGAGGATGGAGTAGATGATGAGGTGAGACTTTCTGAAATGTGTAGTGTGTGTCCCATATCCT
Source organism: Crypturellus undulatus (assembly GCA_013389825.1). NCBI lineage: Eukaryota > Metazoa > Chordata > Aves > Tinamiformes > Tinamidae > Crypturellus > Crypturellus undulatus. The sequence continues at coordinate 23,619 of VWPW01021901.1, read as the reverse complement.
TGTGACCCTCTGACCAGGTGTCAGTTCTCAGGGTGCTGCACCACCCTCAGGACTTACCTGTACAGATATCCATTGACTCCCTGTTCATGGAGTTTGTGAATTTGATGTTTGTCCGTTGTTTGCCCTGATGCTTCCCCATGGCTTCAAGTGATAAAATATATAAACCTAGGCAGTTTGGAGAGTTGGGCAGAGAGGAACCTCATGAGGTTCAGCAAGGACAAGAGCAGGGTCCTGCACTTGGAGGGAATAATCCCGGGCACCAGTGCAGATTAGGGGTTGACCGGCTGGAAAGCAGCTCCACGGAGAGGGACTTGGGAGTCCTGGGTGACACCAAGTTGCCCATGAGGCAGCAATGGGCCCTCGTGGCCAAGAGGGCTGATGGGCTCCTGGCTGCAGTGGGAAGAGCGTAGCCAGCAGGGCAGGGAAGGGATCCTGCCCCTCTGCTCAGCTCTGGGGAGGCACCTGGAGCAGTGGGGGCAGCTCTAGGCTCCCCAGGACAGCAGGGACGTGGAGCTGCTAGAGCTGGAGAAGAGAGGGGATCTGATCAACATGCACAAATACGTGAGGGGAGGATGGGGCCAAACTCTTCTTGGTGGTGGCCAGTGACAGGACAAGGGGTAATGGATATAAATTAAAACACAGCAAGTTCCATGTCCATGTGAGGAAGAACTGCTTTGCCGTGAGGGTGCCAGAGCCCTGGCACAGGCTGCCCAGAGAGGCTGTGGAGGCTCCTGCTCTGCAGATCTCCCAACCCACCTGGATGCCGCCCTGTGCCCCTGCTCTGGGTGTCCCTGCTGGAGCAAGGGTTGGACTGGATGATCCCTGGAGGTCCCTGCCAACCTCAACCGTTTGGGGATTCTGTGATAAAAATTCTTTTATGGGGAATGGAGAAGTTTTGTAGGAAACAATAGTGCCTATGTAAATATAAATACAAGTACTTTTTTCTACGCTCTTGGCTTGTTAGCTGTAAGACCAGGGTAGGGTGGGAGCAGAGGTGAAGGAAAATGATGCTACAGAATTATACCTCACTCATGCAATTGTGGGCCTTTGTAACAAAAGTGTATTGTTTTGACTTAAGGAGGAAGATGAGGAGGAAGATGGTGAGGAGGATGAAGAGGATGAAGCTGATGATGGTAAGCTGAATTCTAACAAATTAAGCAATTGGAGAGCTCTATAGGGTGTTGTACACTTGTAATTCTAGGATTTCATCTATAACTTTGGCGCTATACTCTTTTCTTCAGCTTTTCCCTGGTGAAAAGTACAGCATTTCCTGTGGGCATTGCTGAAATTGCTTATGCCTGACTATACTGATGGTGATTAAAACTGAGGGGTCATACAGTGCTCATGGGGGAAACAGACTTTTAGTGCCTGTTAATACTAACTGAGCTGAGTAAGTCTGCCAAATATTTAAAAGGTAAATAGCCTGGCAGACCGGTTTGAAGTAGCTTGAGCTGATATTCCTTGCAGGAGCTGGACTTCTGTCATAGAAACTCCTGTCTTTCCCAGGAAATGCTCTTCACTGCAGCTTCCTCTGGGCTTTCAGCTGTAGGGAGGGGAGGTCTGATCTCCGTGAGTTGAGTCCTGGCTGCTCTGGCTAGAGCAGACTATAAACATACAAATGTTGACAGAGTATAGCAGCTGGCATGACTTGAAATCATCTCGTGTGAGCTTGGTCAAAACTGAGTGAATTTTACACATGCTGCAGCCTTCGGCAGGGTGCTTAGTAAAAATGTTTTTCAAGTGCCTGCTGATACGTGGGATGCAGGGAGGGCGTAGAGAATAGTTACTGCCTTGTGCTAGCTCAGGCTTTCCTTGGATGCCATGAGAAACAGAGGCTGGATTTCCATTCCACAGTACTGTAGATCTAGTCTGTGCTTGTCTGCAAGCAAGCTGTGGCTGACATGGCTTGGAGCCACAGTTCAAATGCTGTTCCACAAGACTGAACAAAGCTTCATGCTTTTTTTTCTCTCTCTCCTTTCCAGACCTTCCACGAGGAGAAAAGAGAAAACGAAGTCTAGAGGACGAAGGAGAGGAAGATCCAGAAGACGAAGAGGATGATGAGGATGACTGATCCCAGCGAGCCAATCAGTTTTACAGACTATGACTGTGCTTGTCTTAACCTCCCCATTGTGTCTATGTGAGACTGTAAATCCCTGTCTCCCAGTCCTCCCCTCTTTGTATGGCTGCAGCGTCCACAATATATTTTTTTAAGATGTAGAATACCGTAGGCATTCAGGGGAATCTTCCGTACAAGGCTCACTTTCTCACAAGTATCTCATGACCAAAGGCTTCCTCCGTTCTGTGGTTTGTGCAGCAGTTTGCAAAAAAAAAAAAAAAAAAAGCTTAAAACAAATCCTCCTAGGGTATCTTTCATGTCTGAAATCAGCCTTGCCACACACTGGACCCAGAGCTCCAGCTTGCCACCCTGCTTGACAACCCAAGACGGTGTGTTTGCTATCCGCATGCCCTCAGACCAGCTCTCTGAAGACGTTTGAGCCATCTTGAGCAGTGGGTGCAAATCTGGTTCATCTAAATGGACTTAAAGTAAATGATTACTGAGGTCTCTGATCAGAAATAATAGTGATGTGATCTCTGGAGATGCTTGAAGATACTTTAGTGCTGGGGATGTGGGGTGCTGGGGTTTACTGGGGGGTGATTGGCTGCTTGCAAGACCTGGCACCTCTGATGCAGCTTGCAGTAGCCCTGTACTTGCTTTCCTATTTTTTTTATAAACTGGAATATTTTTTTTCTTGTTGGCCACCAAATAACTTTGATTTGGATGTCTGAATAAGTGTGCTTTGTGGCTTGCTGTGATGAGGCTTCTCCTCACCCTGTAGCAGTCTGGCTTGAGGAAGAGATAGGAAATAGCAGGTTAAGGGGTACTGCACTTGTCAAACTCCATTTCGCACTGTACAGAACACATTCAACCAGTATCACTGTGATGCACCTAACTCGGCATTCCCCGGGAGACCGCGTTAGCCTATATATTCTCAGGGTCCTTCTGCTAGCCGGTAACAGCTCTGGACAGTTGCCTCAGTGCTCGCTTGGTGTATGCATCCTCCTCTCTCCTTGGCAGGAAGCGGAGTGCATTGATCAGAAATGCAGCTCTCCCCTGCGCTGTGCATGCGCTGCAGCAGTGCGGTTGGTGCTGTGCAGCTCGTGTCCCTCTGCTCCAGGCTTTCCAAATCAGGGAGGGGGGAGAATCCAGCCAGGTTGTAGCTCTCCACCAGAGGGTTTCTGACCTCCAGCTCTTCCTTTGCCTCGAGGTGTTTGCACGGCGCACGTGTTGGCTTCTGGCCCTGTGGCATCCAGGGGTAGCAACTGCTCAGGGTTGGGTGCCCGAAGACGCTTGTTGGGCAGGACTCCAGTTCCAGCTGGGTGGGTAGAGCCGCAGCGCTGGGGCTCTCCCCGGTGCGGACGCACTGGCACTTTGTGGAGTTTCCCGGTTGCTCTGGGCAGTCTCGGCACCCGGCGCTTGGAGGTTGAGCTTGGCAGCAGTTCCTCTGGAGGAGCGTTGTGTGTTGCAGCACATCGGAGTTCCTGTTGCTTTGTTCTGTTCTTACTGTTGTCTCCTTGCATTGTACAGTAGCTATAACAATTCAGAGAAGAACTACTCTTGTAAAATGCAAACTGAGTAACTTATAAAAAAAAAAAAAATTGTTAAAGGAATTTAAAGAGAGAAATTTCAGAGCAGCAGTTACTTCTAATTTTTCCCTGCATTTTTAGCAGATTGTATGGATTTTATATTAGCCTAGTAACTGTCAGGTTTTGATTGGTCAGACTAGTCCCAGAAATAAGGATCTCCAGCCCTTTTGTATCTTTTGTTACAAAAAAAAAGAAAAAGAAAAGAAAAAAAGGAAAGAAAAAATTTGGATGAAACTTTTAATAAAGACTTCAGTTTTTAAAAATCCATTGCGATGAATGCTGTCTTCACTGCCTCTGCTCTAGGAACTTCAGAGCTGCAACCAGCTGCAGAACCACTGGGTTGAAGTTTTGGGGCAGTTTTTCTTGGGCAGCTGGAGTCTCTTCTGGGAGTAGTGACTGTCCTTCAACCCAGGTGTGGCCTTTTCATTTGTTTATTTATTTATTTTTTCCTCTCTGAGCCCCAGCTGAGCGGATTGCTGGTAAGTGCAGCTCGTCTGGTTTTAATGCCCTGGTGGGAAGGGAGGCCTCGGAGGGAGGTGGTGGGAGGGAGGGATGCGCACAGCAGGGCTGAGGGCACAGCAGAGTGCAGGGGAGGATGGAGCTGGAGTTGGGGACTCTGGTTGGGGACAGCCCAGCAGAAAGAGGGGGATGACGATGTATCTGCAGGAGCTACAGGGGCTGGTGCAGCCCTCTGCTACCATGTGCGCCTGTCTCTGCTCCTGGGAGCAGTGGTGGGAGCATCTCTGTTCACGGGTAGCTGCCCCTGGGTGCACGGGAGTGTGCGCTGGTACCCCCTGCTGGGTTTGAAGTTCTGTTCTGCAGGATGCTCCTTTCCCCTGGGAACGGGGCTAGCGCCTTCAGGGGTGGCACAGGGCCAGGCCGAGGCTGGTGAAGGGAGCTGAGGGTGGGTGCCTGTGCCCTGGAGAAGGAAATGGGGTGTTGGGGTTTGAAGGGAGCTGGGCAGGAGCCCAGCACTGGGCTGGGCTGGAGGCTTCGCTGCTGCGGCCGCTGCCAGCCAGGCTGGGAGGAGGGATGAGCCCTGAGTGCGCCTGATCCCAGCCAGCCGGGTCAGTTCCACTGGCTGTGGCAGGGGCTGGAGCCATCCCTGTCCTTGCAGGGGCTGCCTGATGTGGGGCTGGTTCTGCAGCCAGGAACTTCAGCTTGGGCTTTTTGCTTTAGAGGGCTTTGGTCTCGCCTGCTCAGAGCCCGGGTTGAGGGGCAGCGCGTTGTGCCGGGGCAGCCCGAGCGCCCACAGGGCAGCCGAGTGGGCAGCTCCACAGCCAAGTGCTCTGGCTCCCTGGGCAGGAACCTCCTTCATCTGCTGCCCACTCACCCCCTCTCCCTGCCGCTCCCGCGCGGGGCCGTCACCGCTTGAATGTGGCTGGGCCCCTTATCACCCCCGCGCAGCCGCTGCAGCTGCCCCCGCTGCGCCCACCCGCCGCCTCCCCCGGCCTGCAGGGACTCATGCGCCAGCGCGGCCTTGCGCTTCCCCCGCTTTTCTCCCATTTTCCTCCCGTTTTCAGCCTGGCTGCTCCTGTGGGTGCTGGGGCAGGCGCTGACTCACTCGGTGTAGGCCCCTGAGGGGCAGTTTGGGGAGGGTGCTGGGGCAGGGCTGCCTGCACCCATGGGTGGAGCTGGCTGGGCGGGGGATTAACGCAGTGCTCAGAGATGCTGCTGCTCCCTATGGAGGCTGCTCAGAGATGAGGAGACTTGTGTCCTGGCCAGTCCACCCCTTCCTCAACCTGTGCTTCGGGGGGGCAGCCTGGTGGAAGCCCAGGTCCGTGTGTGTGTGTGTGTGTGCCCCCACATTGCGGGTGGCTCTGGGGTCTGTGGGTGCAGTGCAGCGCTGCATGACTCCCTCTTGCTGCAGGGCTTTTCTGCCTCACATCCTTGCGGTCTGGACCCAGAGCTCTGCTGCCGCCAGCCCGGGGTGGCCATGGCCATGGCCTTGGCATCCATAATGTTAACATCCTCAGGCCCAGCCCTGCTGGGCTCCCCCCGCTGCTGCCACAGCGCATGCGCGGGGCGCGGAGCCGTAACCCGGATCCACACGCACCGGCCGCCCTTCCTGCGCCGGGCGCTGGAGCGCGGCCAGGGCCCCGCGGGGCCGCACGTCCCCGGTCAGAGCCAGGCATGGCGCCAGCGCCCTCCCTGCAGCCCCCCTTGCAGCGCGCCCGGCTGGCACCTGCGTGCATGCCAACCCAGGCTGGGAACACGTGGCCCCAGCCACAGGATCCATCTTTCCCTCAGTGCCTGCAGCACCCCAGAAAGGGGAGTTTGGTCCTTCGGTGCCATCCTGGGGTGCTGAATGGAGGTGGAAGACGTTGAAGTCCTGTTTCTTTTGGAGCACTTGGCCCCTCGGCCCCTTTTGGGCAGCCTTGTCCCCAACCCGTCCCCTTCCTCCCCTCCTTGCCCCAGGTGGCAGTGAGGTGGGGGGGACCCTGCAACCCCCTTCAGCTAGGGGTTCCTCGATGCCAGAGGGGAGCTGCCTCCTGCCGTGGCCTCTCCCGGCTCCGGAGCTGCCGGTGCTTCCTCCCCCGTCCCTGCGTTGCCCTCCAGCCGCCCTGGCTCCAGCCCCGCGTCACGGCGCCGCGCTGGGACGGACAGACGCTCCCCAGCTGCCGCTCCTGTACAATTCCCATTTATTATTTAGAGACCTCGTTCCCGAGAAGTCCGCTAACTCCTGAGCAACCTACCAGGCTCTAGCGAGAACCCTTGGATCTGAAGCAATAAAACCTTTTAGGGCGGAGGGTAAGAGCGATGCAGGATTTTCCAGGGTTTTCAGTTTCCAAAAATTAAAAGGAGAGGGAGGGGAAAAGTCCAGAACAAGAAGTTTCCCCCCTCCCCAGCCACCGCGCTGCAGTGGTCAGCGTGATCTCACCCCCGTGCTGGGACTGGGACCCCCCACCATGGGGTCCACGCCCAACCTCCCTCCTTGCCCAGTGAGGGAGGCGAAAACGAGAGCAGAAAAAAAGGGCGGGGGGGGGGAATAACGAAGAGAAGAGCTGGCCCAGCAGGAGCCGGGCAGCATCAGAGCTGGGAGTACAGGGAGTTCTCCATCTCCGGCGGCAGCTTCGTGTGGAAGGAGGCGATGCCCACGCCGAAATCTGCAGGGAGAGGGAAGGCGGTGTCAGGCTGCTAGAGGGAGTGCTTGGCCCTGGGGCACGAGCTGAAGTGCTCCAGGCTGTCACCGCAAGGCAGCTTTGGGGCACAAACCTGGGGAAGGAGGGTGCAAGAGCCCCGCCGCATTGCTCCCTGCAACCAATTAATGCTAACTGCAAGGAAGCGGGGGGGCTATGGCCAAGTAAAACTCTCCCCCTACCAAGACCCAAAAGGACAACCACGAGCCCAGTGCTCCTCCGGGTACATGTGCAGCACCAAGCACCCATTTGCCACCCCTGGGGCTGCCCCGAGCAGGACATGTGCCCGTCCCCGCTGCAGGAGGACTCGGGCCCGCGCGCGCAGGGCCGCGTACCCCCATCTCCCTCGAGCCGGGCAGGCGGCGGCGGGTTCTTGCGGTGCTCCTCGATGTGCAGCGTCATCTCGTCCCGCGAGGCGGTGGAGTAGGGGCACTGCGTGCACGTGTAGCGGCCCCGCGTGTGCTCCCACACGATGCGGCTGTTGGACGAGTGCCCTGCGGGGACGGGGTCCGGCTCAGCATGGGGAGGGCAGCGCCACAAGTTTGCGCCCATCCCCCCGGGGCTCCATCAGCGGCCTCCGAGCCGGCCCTGCAGCACCTGCCCTGTCCCCAGCCGCCCTCCCGCTGCGCCCACACACCCTGTCCCCACGGAAAACAATTCCCACCCCGCAAACCGGTGCCAAACTAACCTGGAGTCCCTCCTGAGCCAAAGCATGGGAGGAGCGGGCTGACGCTCACACCTGTGGAGGGAAGCGAGGGGCGACACAAACGTTAGACCTTCCCGCCCAGGGCAATGGGGACATGATGGGGTTGGGGACATGATGGGGTTGGGGACAGGGTGTAGGCAGGATGAGCCGTGAGCGCCTGGTACTCCCAAGCCTCACACAGAGACCAGGGGGACCTGGCAACATGGAGGGTTTTAGGCCATGGGGATGTTTTTCTCCCCAAATTGAGCATTTTGGTAGCTGAGGAAGGAGGAAATAGGGTGGGGGTGATGGGTCAGAGATGGCTGTGAGGTCCGGGCAGCTCTCAGGGCTGGAGCAAGGAAGGTCCTTGGCGGTCGGGGGGCTCCGATGGGTCCTCATGCGGGAGCTGCTGCTTAAGCGGGAGGCAGAAGCAGCTCTGCCCTAAGCGGTGCCATCGTCTCACCTTGGTTCTTCTTCCACACGGCGTTGGAGACGGGGAGGCCTTGGCCGGGCACGTAGGGCCTGAGGCGGTGCTGCACCGAGGCCTGAGGTAAGCTGTAGGACGAGGGGTGCATATAGGGCACAAAAGGCGCCGGCCCCGAGGAATGGGGAGGCCCCGAGAACCGAGTCAAGGACGACGGCCCGAAAGGGTTGGGCTCCAGCAGTGGGAAGGGGTGGGCGGCCGGCGAGGCCAGCGGCGCGGCCTCCAGCGAGCTGTGGAGGCCGGCTGCAGCGGCGGCCGTCGTGTCCGTGCCGGGGAGCATGGCTTCTTTCTCCATGTGCCGGATGACGCCCTGGAGCTTGGGCAGCCCTTCGAGCGGCTTGGCCAGGGCCTCCTTCTCCAGGGCAGAGGTAGCAGCTAGGACGGCCTTCTCGGCCCTGGGGGCCGGCGTGGAGCTGCTGGAGCTGTCGGAGCAGACGTGCAGGTGCTTGAAGAGGGAGCGGTGCGTCCGGAAGCGCAGCAGGCAGTTCTCGCACCTGCGGAGTGGAGAGGCCGCGTGAGCGCTGGGCGCTCATTCCCGCGGGACACCAGGAGCAGCTCTCAGCTGCAGGGACCTCCCGCTGCCATTGTAGGTGCGGGTTGCCTGGGACGGGGACCCTCCACAGAGGGCAGAGCGGGACTCACTTGAAGTAGCGGTTGGGCTTGTAGTGCACCTTCATGTGGGTCATGAGGTCCTGCATGCTGGGGAGGGTCTCACTGCAGCCCAGAGTGGGACAGTGGAAGGTTTTGCCTGTAGGGAGTGAGATAGAGAGTCAGCAACACCCTGGCTCAGGACCCCAAGAACATGGGCCTGGGGGCTACTCCATGACCCTTGTAGCAGCCATGGGCTAGTAAAAGTCTCTGTCACCTTCTGATGCTCCCCCAGCTCTTTGCTGTTTGCCCATACTCCACCTCCTGGGTTACGGACATCTTTGGAGGAGGGAAGGAGCATGGTCTAACCAGCCAGCCAAATTTCAAGCCCCGCTTCACCTCCCATCCAGAAAAAGGGCACCCTGGAGCAAAGCGGACCTCCTCCCATGGTCTCTCCCATTACACCCCACCCCAGGAGGGAGCACGCAAGCCCGGCCTTACCCTCGAGGGACTGCGTGGGTCTGTAGTGGACTTTCAAGTGGTCCATCAGCTCCTGCATGCTGTGGAAGGCCAGTTTGCAGCCGTAGCTTGAGCACTGGTAGTGCTTTCCTGCAAGGAGACACAGACCTTGGCCCCGGGACAGGCCCAAGCTCCCACCGCCATCCCGACCATCAACCCCTCACCCTGCCGGGCACACAGGCCAGGATGAGCCCTCCCCATCCCCTTCAGCTGTGCTAGCAGCCAGGTGGCAGCTCCAGCTGAGAGTTAGGAGCCACTGCTCCACACAGAAGGGCCTTCTGGACCTAAGGCGGGACAGGCCACCCTATTCCTGCAGGGACAAAACCCATCCCAGAACCTCCGCTGTTCCCCACAGTGGACGCGATGCCTGTCCCTACTCGGAGGAGCCCCATGGAGCCGCAGCGGGGAGCTCACCGGGGCCAGGCCGGCGTTTCAGCAGCCGCAGATCCTGCGCTTGTGCTCCTCCGCCTCCGCTCCCCGCCGCCAGCACCTGCCCCCCGGACAGAGCCTGGTCGCTGCAACCTGAGGGAGAGACTTCTTCCAGGTTAACATCTGCTGGAGACACAGCACATCACCCATGTGAGCATCATCCAGCTAGGAGGCTCTCTCAGGGTCTGAACTTGGAGCAGGGCAAAGCTTCAGGGCACAAATCCATGCTCCAATGCAACTTTTTTCTTGCAAGGTTCGATGTTTTGCACGACTGTCCCAATTCACTGCTCTGACTTCATTTCTATCTGAGCAGAGACCTTAAACAGCCCTGGCAATTCTGGGGTCTGGTGGGTCTGGGTTGGATGGGACCAGGAGAGTGGGATCACTTAAGAGTGGTTAGAAATGAGCGGGTCTTTACTCTAGAGGTGCTGGCCTGGAGGCAAAGCTTGCTGGCATCCTGCAGACTCTGGATGATGCCTGGCGTACACATGTGCACACTTGTGCTTCTAGCTAGATCCAGTCCACCCAAAGCCAAGCAGGGGCACTGGGGAAGACGCATGAGTCCACGAAGCCCATTTGAAGGCAGATTTGAGCAGAAACAGCCCATCCAACATCAAGGCCTGGCATACTTTGGCAAAAGGAACTTCACGATAACATGAGAAAAGGATCCTCCCCCCCAACCATGCTGGCCCGTGTGGCAAGGGTCTCACCTGCCCCATCTCCAGTGTATTTACTGCCCACGGAGAAGGCAGGCAACACCTCGTCCTTCTCTGTCTTCATGGCCTCACTCTTGACGGGCCCGGGCGAGGAGAAGAGCTCAGGGAAAGCCAGGGTGGTGGTGGGGCAGGCTGGCACGCCAGACACCGGGGACTGGGTCTTCTCCTGGTGGCGCTAAACCAAACACAAGGGCGAGAGGTTAGTTTGGCGTGGAGCAGCATCAACAGCACCCTCCTCCTCACGGAGCAGCGATGACAGGACAAGGAGCTCCCTGGCCAGGGCTGGTATTATAGGACCTGTCTGGTGTTTCACCCCAAGAGCCCAAAATCAAATAAATTCGTCAGTGCTGGGGCCGTGGACTCACGGCACCGTCACATCTGGCAAGAGGGATAAGGGTTCCCAAGAGCTAAGCAGCTCCCGAGGCGGATCTCGAGGAGATGAGACAGATGCAGGAACTGGATACCAAGGCAGAGCTAGAAAACATGCCGAGCAGACCAAGCCCACTCGGGTTCACCCACTCCGGTCTTGGCTGGCCAAGTGTCTACTCAAGTGTCTACTCAAGAGGTATCTGCCCAGTTTGCCAGAAAATCCTCTTAAACCATCTTGTTGGGTCTGCAACTATGTAATGAAGGTTCTATCAAAAAGTGCATGCAAACGGGACCAAAGGGAGACCACAGAGCAAGTCATAACATCTGGAAAATCCGGGGATGCATTTCAGCACCTGGTGGGCTAGTTTATCAAAATAATCAAAATAATTATCAAAATTATAATTATCAAAATAATTTACTTTAAAAACTGTACTCCAGCGGAGCCTTTTGTGCCGCAGGTTAAGTATCGTAGTCCTTCTGGTCCCTCCTGAGACCTTTGGAGACAATTCGGCACCAGATCCCAGGAAGTGACATCTAAGACAGATCTGGAGTCAGTTTTCTCAACCAAGGAAATGCAAACTTGGGGGAGGAAGGAGTGCTAGAAATTTGCTGTTTTTGCTCCAATTTCATGGCCTCGCACTATCAGGAAATACCCCCGGAGTGTCAAAGCTTTGTTGTTTTGCTTGCTGCCACTGAACCGTCGAGGTGCCATATGGAGGCAGCATACGGGGCTAAGCCAGGGGCAGCCCTTCCTCGAGCCTTTTAATTCTCCTTCTCTATGAAAAGGAGATTGCAGAGACATTTGCTTCCAAAAAAATCCTGCATTTCCTACCCAAAAAAAAAGAAAAGAAAAAGAGGAGAAAAACAAAATTGCTCCATCCAAATCACTGCAAACTTTCTGCACCAACCTCATCACCCACCACCGCTTTGCACTGACCGTTGTCACTGTGTCACTTGCACCCTGCCAACAGCAGGAGGGACAATGCCAAGGAATAATAATAATAATTAATAATAATAATAGTAATAATAATAAAATCCAAGACTGAATGCAAAAGGAAACAAAACAAAACTGCAGGCTCAGCTCACCGAGCTGTGGGAGGGAATAATCCTGCACAAATTTCACCCCCCCAACACTTTTAATTTATTGCTCGCTCGGTTGCGATGCGGGAGCAGCACGGCTGGTTGCCACAGTAACAGCCGTGGAGCCAGCCTGCTCCAGGCAAAGAAGAAATAATAATAATTAATAACAATAATGATCTTGCCGTGCGCCGTGCTGCAGGGGCGCCTGGGATGAGCAGCCCCCCTGTGCCCAGCTCCCTGGTGACACACGACGGCCCAGTTTCAGCCTGGGCTGTGGTGACGATCCCTCTCCATCCGACCCAGCTACAAAACGCTGTGCTGGCAACCTGCACGCGCGGAGCGACTGCCCCGTCGTTGTCAACGGGTTTTTCTGCAAAAGGTACCAGCACAACCCTCTGGCACCCAACCGCCCAGCTCCAGCGCTTGCAGTTAACAGGCACCCTGAAAAATACTATGCATGGGAGGCCAGTGGGAAAGCAGGGGGACTGAAAGGGTTTGCAGTTCCCCAGTGAGCAGAGCAGCCTCCGGCGCTGATTCGCTTAATTATTAACACGGCTCCTCTCCCCCAGCCAAAGCAGGGAGATTTCCAGGGATCAGCAAGCGTCGGCGGCGTTTGCGAACCCACCCTGATGTTTGCAAACCCACTGGGGGATGGAGGGAGGATAAAGAGAACAAATAACCCTCTCTGGGAATCCCTACGGCAGCAGGGGAAAAGCCCCGCGAGGCGGCCCGTGCGGCGCGAGGCACCAGACAAAGGCTGGAGCGGCGGCGGCTCATGTGATCCCTCACCGCAGAGCACGAGACGCGCCGGCATCGGGGCCACGCACGCTGCAGTGCTCGGTGCCCGCGGAGGGGAAAAAGGAAAAAAAAAATACATACAAATATATAAAACATACATATTAAAAATATTTTTTATATCTATATCTATGTTTCCACTCCAGGTCCTGGGGAGGAAGGACCGGGTGCTGTCTGCCCTGAGCACAGGACAAGCCAGCAGCTCCGGCTCTGGGGAAAGTTTGTCCCATTATGGGAAAGCCGGTGTCATGGGGGTCCGACCACCACGGTGAGGTGGCCCTGGCCCCTCATGGCAGCAAGGAGGCTCCTGCGGGTGCAGGAAGGCAGCAGGGGCTGCAGATGCTCCTGCAGGAAAGGCACCGAGTGGGTGGCAGGTTGGGACCAGGGGATGAGGGAGAGCGGGGACTCAGACCCTGTCACCCCAGCTCCCGACCCCCGTGGCTAGGAAGTTCTCAGGGCTATTGGTCCCCATGGCTCACAGCATCCCGTGGGTCACGGACAATCCACCCACGCTCAGCCAGCAGCTCCTGGGGCTAGTAGCCCCCAAGGCTGATACAGCGGTGGCTAGTAGCCCCCATGGCTGATCACCCCCATAGGAAATACCCCCATGGCTAGCAGCCCCCACACTTGGTAGCCTCCCCATGGGGAACAACCCCTGTGGCTGGGAGCCCTCCAAGGCTAATGCACCCAAGGCTAATAGCCCCCCAGGGGTAATTAACGTACCCACAGCTGGTAGCGCCCCAAGGGTAACACCCCCGTGACTAGCAGCCCTTGGCTGGGAGCCCCCCGTGGCTACCAGCACCGCACGGGTGGCACCCCCAGGCAGTAGCATCACCGGTACCTGCCGCTGCTCCCTCAAGAGCCCCGGCCGTGGCCAGCAGCCCCGGTAGCCCCCAAAGGCACCAGCCCCACAGACCCCGTCGCCGGCCGCGCTCGCAGCCCCGCAGCCAGAAGCCCCTTGCGGGGCAGGAGCCCCGCGGCTACCACCACGCCACGGGCAGGAGCCCCGGGACTAGCAGCTCCCGCGCTGCCCCCCCCCGAGCTCGCAGCGGCCCCGGGCACCCCCCACAGCCCCATCCCCATCCCCATTCCCACGGCGGGGATGGGGCTGTGGGGCAGCCCGAGCCCCCCCGCCCCACGGACCCACCTACCGGCGGCGGCGGCGGCGGCGCGGGGGGGCCGGCGCCGC
>VWPW01021900.1:0-19695 GCA_013389825.1 Crypturellus undulatus | reverse complement strand
TCAGAATTATATATGAGCTCTCAGTGGTTCGTCCCCCAGTGCCAACTAGATCAGGTGCTTGAATAGACTTGCTAAAGTGTCCTGCAAGGGGAGTCCTGGCCTATTGTAGCCAATTAATTAGTCCAAACAGCTCGTTTGGCTCCCAGGGCAGCAGCTGGAGCTCTAGCATGGGGACAGGGCAGAGAGCCCATGGGTGCACTCACACCTTGACTATCCAGGTAGAATCAGCTATTCCTTTTCTGAGCAATTCTTGCTCATGTTAATTCTATATTAATAGAATTAATGTTAATGTTAATTCTTGCTCGTGTTAATTCTATATTAACATGAGCAAGAGAAGCAGAACTGTCCCATAATGTCACCTGGATGAATTAGTAGCTTTCTAATTGTGCTTCTCCATGAATATAACTGTAACAGATGAGCCTTGTGGCTGCTTGGTTGCATTTGTTGCACCATTTGGTGCAAGCAGCGGAAGGACCCATTAATAAATGAGCAAATTTCTGCCATCCCTGCTGAAGGAATGAAGTGAGGATGGCTGCAGCTCTGTGTCAGCATCGATGTGACACGACACGAGCAGCAGCAGCGCTGCGGACGCGGTGGCAGTGACACTGATGCACGTAGTACTCCAGCAAATGATTTTTAATAACACTCCATGGTGCTTCCCTTGACAGCTGGAGTGGAGGATGCTAATCCGAGGATTCGCACATCCCTGTGAGGTAGCCCAGATCGCAGGGCTTGGATTTACACATCAGATATCCATGGGTTTCCTCTGCTAATGCACTGCTGCAAAATTTACTCCCTTTTTGCTGAGTCTGATGGGTGCTGAGATTCTGAGTTAAACAAGGTGACCCCAGGGAAATGCTGTTGGGGTTAGACTGGAGCCAGGTTCTGGATGGGCGGCTTAATTGCCCTTGTTGTAATCAGTGCAATTAGCTTGATGTCCCTGCTGCAGTGTTAGCAAAGGGGAAAGCTGCAACGGCTGCAATTTTACTTCTTGCCTAAGAAAAGGGGTAAATACTGATACTACAGGACAGCTGAGAGCTCTTTAGCCTGTCTGAAATCAGAGAGAGAAACAGGGCCTATGGCAGCAACTCGTTTCTCTTCACAGTTTTATAACCTGCAATGAGAAGATCAAATAAAGGGTGTGGAGGATTCAGACTTTTAATGATGCTCATTAGATTATTATCTACAATAATCATCATTAGATGTTTGCATAGATAACCACTATCTGTGCCTATTGAAACAAACCCATATATTTATATTTTAAGGAGATTAGGTGTTCCAAAAGCGTAAACTTGCCACGCGTGCTAAAGAAATTGTGTCTGGCACTAGTATGTGACAGGAAGTGTCATTAATCCATCCAGCAATTTCATTTGAAAGACGCTGCTTAAACCACGGGCTCTCTTGCTGAAGCATCAGTTTAGGTGATCATTAGCCAAGGTGACCAAAAATGAGTACAAAATGTCATTACTTATACACAGCCCTCAGCATTGTGCTGCTTAGGACAGAGCAGTGGCCACTGAATTCATGATTCCAATAATCTTTGACTATTTTTTTACCTTAAACCAAACTTAGTGGGAAAAGGGAGTTCCCAGATCAATTTAGCCATGAATTCTCAAGAAATTGAAAAAAAAAAAAGGAGGGAGGGTGGTGCAAGGCAGAATATTCTGCAGTTTCCATTCAAGAAGGGTTAGGAGGCTCAACTTTTATAAGATATAAGAAAATACACATAGGAAAAAAAGACATCATAAACCAGGCTTAAGTTGGGTTCTTCCTCATGGGCCTATTCATTTTAACATATTTACCTATATAGAACCACACTACTATGAAACGAGGTGCATTTGTACAGGCAAACTTATATCCCTTTCAGTTTCTCTATTAGTTTTTATGCATTCCCTCCGCAAGGCTGAAAATATTCATTGTAATAAGTAGAAATCCCTGCAAAAAGCAGCTGATATGGTAAATTGGCATATAGCATTTCACTTGCAAAAACACAAGTGCTTTCAAATCTTATTCTCCAATCTGGTTAGGAGAATGACTGAACCGAGGCTGCATCTGGTATTTCATTCAAGCATTGTGCTGCTGTCAGAGGAAACCGTGCTGGCAAGCTGCATTTCAGCCTGCCAAGATCCCTTTGTAAAAACACAATTCATAGCCCAGGAGTGGGGAGGGAAGGGGGAAAAAAATCTAGAAAATAAAGACATAATAATACAGCCTCTGTGGGCAGATAAAGCATGGAAATGCTGTGTTCTGGTTTCACTTATCTTCCCGCTTTTGCTGTGCAGTGATTGAGAGCCCGAGATGCTCGTGCACCCCAGGATGAAACGCGGTGCTCTCCATCCTGCTCCATTTCATTTGGGAACTTTGATATCCAGCCGTATTAATCATCCTCTTGCTCACCCAGACTGGGGGTTATGGCTAGTAAGTGGGTAAGTTTAGCAAATGTGTAAACCTATTACATATAATCCTCCAAAAGAGCATTACCCGGGTAAAATCTGAGCACGGGGACCTCATGATGTAACTCCAAAGAGCTGCTTTGCTTCAGCATGAAGCATGACTCAGTACTATGATTCAGGTGTAATATATCACCGAGCTGGCTCACTCCAGCCAAACTTTATGTTCTTGCACTCTTGGGGCTTTCAGATTTTCTCTTCTGTCAGGGAGAATTTATTTTTGCATGAGCTCAAGCCCTTTCAGAGGTATTTACTTGCAATGCTGGAACCCTCTCAAAGGAAGGTAGGGAGAATGAGCTGCTTCTAGGCTTCTAATTAATAACACTCATGAATTTGGGCCATAATTCTCAGCATTTAACCTGTTCAAGTTTTTAAAAACTTTGTGAGCCATCTATTAATTTTCCTATTGAATGTGACAGTAGATAATGGGCTATTCTGGAGCTTGAATTTTATTCCAGGAAGAACCATGGCATTTTCAAAGACTGGTATCAAGAAAACAGATATAAAATAGATTTATTTGTTTGATTAGTTTTACCTTTTCCAATAGACTTTCTTTTTTTTTCATCACAGCTTCTATGTTGTGTAAAGTCAGATGTGACTAATTTTGCCGTAATCAGTATGAATATGGCAAAATTAGTCACAAATCCTTCACATCTACCTGTTCAAGATTCAATATATTTACAAAAACATTGGATAGTGACTTAACGTAGTAGAAGGCATCAGACTGTCCCTCCAAAAATAGGACCGAAAACAGGGCAAGAAGAGGGATTTATTTCAGATAAGTTTGTACAATAACAGAACACATGAACTGGCTCAATCTTAAAATACAGTGGACCAAAATGTGTGGTATTTCCAGCTTTGTCATTTTCACTTTAATACAGTAATGATGGAGAAAATTCCTTTTCTCAATTTTGTTAGTTCCATCATGTGAATATCCAGAGAAAATTCGGTCTAGAATCCTTACATCAAGGCACTGCTCCAAGGAATAAATTATGGAATTGCATGATAAAGCAACAGGAGGTATTAGTGCAAATATCAGGGCCATATTTCCTCCAAGTCTAGGCACGTTCACATAGACATTTTCCTTCTATTTGAAATTCACCTTGTGTAGAGAATTGGCAAGATGTAAAACTCACTAAATCCCTCTGGATCAAAGTTATTTCTGTGCAAAGGGCTACGGGACAATTTACACCCCATTAAATCCTTCAGGCCTGTTTTGACAGCATAATGGCCTGCAATGAATGCGTTGGTAGAGCAGTCCTTCTGCATAACACTGAATTTCACCCTATTATTCGAGTCAAATTCTCCTTGATTATGCTAAAGCCGTTGCTAAGTAGGGCTTCACGCTTAGCATACGAGCAACGAGATGCATTTTGTCTGCTGGAGACAAGTGTAAAATGAAACCTCCAAGTCATTTTTTACCTTGAAGACAGGTTGGGCTGAAATTTGCTGCTATTAATCACTGTATTTTTCAGAGGCATCTGTACTATTCTGCCAGGAAGGACCCTATGCAAAACTATATGATTTAGCAACCATATGGTGGCATAATCCTCCCACTTACACAGAAGTGAGGGAGGTTCCCAAAGTGTTGGGAAGTTTACCAGGTTTTCATACAATTTTTGTGTCTAGATATTGCATTAGCTGAATCAAGCCCCTGTGGTCCCTTTCTTTTTTCTAAAAGTTCCTTAGCTGGTCCTTTCCAAACCAAAAAATCTCTTTTTTTTTTTTGCTGCTGCCTCCTATTTGGCGCCATGCACCAAACAATATGAGGAATAATAAATTTTAGACAGGGTATCCTAGGACAGAAGATCCACAAGGAAAGAATGGGAGCTCTGTATATGAAGTCCTTCATTTAAAACATATGACAGCAAAAATAAGTTTTTTTCTCCTGATTTCCATGTCCCAGGTCCTCTGTCCCACTCTGATGTATTTGACTGTGGCTTTGTCTCAATTCCAAGGGCAAATCAGGTAAAGTTTCAGGAGGTTGTGATCAAAATGAGATCTCTGTATTGCAAAATGGGAATCTTCCAAGGTAATTCTCAAGGACAAAGAAGATCTTGATTCAGAACAGGTAGACCTCTATGTGCCAGTCAATTGCTCATTTTGGATCATGCTAAATTTTATGTACAATTTTATGATTATGAGTTAATGTCATCCCCTCAGCACAGCCCGTATTCATCCCTAGTAGCATCCGAGACTTAAGGAAAACAAATATCAGATGGAAGGCCCATAATAATGCATATGCTAAGTGACTCCAATCTTGTTGTTCCTCAGAGTAGTTAATTTATGGCTGCCCCTTGGGCACTGCACAAATGGTAACAAACCTGACACAAAAACCACTTCATCATTTGTTCTTATCACAAGCCAGAAAATCTAAACTGCCTCAAGACATCAAATTAATTAAAAATTCCAGTGAGGAAAAGCATTTATCACACACTTGTTTTCATAGACTCCTGTTGTTCTCTCTCAACGATGCCCACACACTTGTTTTCAATAATTGGAGTGACTACACTAGCTCAAAACAACACTGAGTTTTCCATGAGTCTGAGAGTTTTGAATTCGGAAAACTCCTGAAGCAACAGCTTAAAATAGTGACCAAGTTATGTGAAATTCCCTTTATTACTTTTCTAGGGAAGCAGGTGAAATGGGGCTTTCAAACGACTTCACAGAAGTGGGTGTTCAAGTGCTCTGAGAGCTTCTGCAGACCATGGAGTGACCAGCAAATGGACACTTTGGACTGCAGAGATTTTAAGAAGAAGAATCTGTAAGGGAATTTCTGAACATATCTTCAGAGCATCTGGCATATTCGACTTGCACTCTACAAGTAGTTAGTTATTTATTTAGTAGTTAGTTATTTAGTGCTTAGCAAATGTGGCTAAGTCCATGTGCCCAAGTGGGCACCATCTACCTGTGAGTAACCCCATAGGAGTCATAGGATATTTACTCACTTGAGGAAGAATTTAACTCAATTCTGGCTTTATTTCAGAGCTCCAAATATGGAGAACTTTAGTGAGGAAGGTTTAAGGCAGAACAGGGAGTCAAAGGTAAGAAAAAGAACACAAAAAACACTGCCCCGTTCTCCTCAAGCCAATGGAAGCTGTAAAAAAAGTGGTGGGTGCAAATCAAGGGCTTTAGATTGGATGTATGAACCTCTGTAGAAAGATATACCCAGCTCATAGCTCCTGCACAAAAGAGAATTATTTCCTTAAGAGAGAAATTTTGTATTCCACAGGACCTGATACACCACCAAATGAGTCAGAAGCAGTATATTTCATGATTTAAAATTATTATGTGATACAAAAAAAATAGCTTTGGAAAAATCCATTGTAATCTTTTTAGCTATTTTGTTGGAGAAACCTAATTGAGTTATCTTGAATTTCACTGAAAAGTACTAATCCTCCATCTAGAGCATCATTTGCAACTTGAGGCTGTTTTAGAATAGCTAATCTCCTGAGGGAGAGAAATGGTCTGGCAGATAATCGCTTATTGTGTGTGAATACAATAGCTGTTATTTAAAATGGTCTTGGTCAGTGCGGAGGGAAAAAGAAGTCTTAAACTTGGACATAATGTGTTAAGACCATGAGAATAAGTGATTTTTTAAGGTTCTAACTCAGCAGCAGGTATGTTTCCATAAGTGGTACTGTATTTCTGAGACACTGAAGACAAGATATTTTGTTTTAGTGCATCTCAATTTTTCTGTATTTAGAGATATAATCTGAGGAGCATTGAGTATTAGAAAATTTCAGGTAGAAGTACCTTGTTAAGTTGCATGTGTGTATAAAAATTCAATGTGTTTATACCTCAAACCCAAAACACATTTTTAGAAGATGAATTCCATCTAGGCATTTATTTGCTGGAAACATAATTTAAGTGTAAGATAATACACAATCCAAAGAGGTTTGCAGCAGGTACAGTTAGGGAATGCAACAGGCATAGGACACGGCAGGGCTTTAGGCTCATCCTGTCATGCAAAGAGATGGTGATAGAGAACGTGCATTTCAGACCAGAAATAAAGGTTACTGGCTGCAGAGTTGGTATAAAAATGTACCAAAAAGTGGTATATTTGACCAAAAAGGCTGCTCGCTGCAGCACCATGGACAGCAGAAGAGAATCAGCCTTGCACCGTCCAACAGCGGTGGCTCAAGTTTATTTCCATTTCCAAAATTCAAAAGCAACCCAACCTAGCAATGACTTTCTTGGACCAACTTGTATCTAGTGGAGCAAAATATATAGTCACTTAAGAACTTCATCTTCTATTTGGCAAATAAATGAGATTATTACTTTAAAAGCCATATTTTCAGAGCAGCCAAGGATTCAGTGGGACCAAGCAATACCCACCATGACATTTATCTCACATCATATGTGCTGCAAAATAGTCCCATGAGGATTCTAGCTTGCAAGGGATGGGATAAATTCAACTGCTCACAGTGACAATATTGGAGCCTTAAATGACTCACAGGCTTTTTCCTGGACTTCTTCATAAGGTCGGTTATAGTCTCTAACATCTGAATTAAGGTAACACCATAATTCTGAATGTTTATTGTCCAGGAGCTAGGCTGAAGCTTTTATAATTACATTGGAGGTGTCAATAAGTGTTGAAAATGAGACCTATGATGGGAGCTTCAGTAGACATGGGTCTTCTTGTTTATTTGTTTGCTTTTGGCAAAAACAGCTTGTTATTTTGCTATTCAAATTTTGTCTTGAGTTCAGCTTCCTTCCAGTGAAAAACCATTTTTCTTCTGAAGTTTATTTGACCCTAGAGCATATATGTATAAAATACTTAACTTGCCGTGTTTTAAAAATCTGAAATAATATGGTTAGAAGAGCTGAAACGTTATTCATTTTCCCCTTCAAACAACAACACTCACACAGATAAAGGTAGTGACATTTAATTACGGAGCTGAATGAGATGCTGAAGCAGGGGCCTTCCATGAACATTTGCTCTCATTTTCTGCAATATAATAATAATTTTCGCTTTGAGCATAAACATAGCAAGCACATCTTAATAGCTGGAGACTGATGTGAAAAGAAATGCAGCAAAAGCAAGCCTGGAGCCAATTGTGACAATTCCATCCGTTATCTTGCCCTAACTACATGACATTATAAGGAAAATGACAGGACCTGGACCCAAAGAGAGGGTAGATGAGATTTCTGGTGGCCCATAGGTGCCCTATACCTTCATCTTCTCATGCGATGATCGTATTGATCACAAGAAAGTGGAACAGAGCTGAGGGACAACTCTTGACTCCCCTGGAGCAAGGTTTAAGATATCAGTCCTTAATGACATTTTAGATGACTGAGCTACTTTTGCATCTGCACAGCAAAACGGCCCAATGGTGAGGTTTATACACCCCATTTTATGAAATCTCAAGATCATCTGGGAAGAGGGAGCAAAGACACTCCGTCTCCTTGAGGAATAATCTGGAATGGAGGCAAATACTGGGATATTAGATGTAACTCAACTGGAAAAAGAGTGGCTGTTGAAGACTGAAGACCAATTGGAAGGGAGCTCAACCCCAGTGCAGCAAGGGTTTGTTCAGGGCAAAAAACACATGTCCCTCCTAGCAAGCCCATGGTCCCAACCTGGCCAAATCACCAACTTGTTTACTTGGGTTGAGCTGGTTTCCACTGATTTACTGCCCCTAATTGCCATGATTCTCCGTGTCCACAGTGTTTTCACCTTCAAGGAGTGAAGCTCTGCTTGGCATTACCAGTTCTTGGATTCCCATGCCATATCCAGGAGAAAACTCCTCTTTGAAAACTACCAAGCAAAGGCTATTAACATCTGAAAGTCAAATATTCTCATAGAGTGATTTCTCTTCCTCAGAAAATGGCTATAAATGACTACTCTTGCTTTTATCTGCAGCAGTAGCAAATGCTGGTGGTTGGGGCTATCTTAAATTTGCAGAGCCACTTGAAATATAGCTGCTAAAGCTGCTAAAAAAAAAAAAGAACAATGAGTCTTATCAGTATCACTCAGGCGGTCATTTGTGGAAGCAAGAAAAGGAGATGTCTGTGCATATCCAAGGGCATAAGAACCCCAAGCACTTGGATTTTGAATTATGGGACTAGCAGTGTACATGGGCCTTTTTCTATCTGTGCCCTGTGAGCTCCTGAGCGACTTTTTTTGGGATAAGATTGCACCTCAGTGTGTTGGGAAAGACAGATCTGCAGGAAGAATTCAAAAAAAAAAAAAAAAGAAAAAATAGAAACAAAAAGGTTTTCTGCTTTTTTAGGGAGACTAAATTCCAAGAGCACAAACAATAAGGAATATCATGAATATTTTGAAATCACTAAGACTGTAGCCCATTTTCATAACTAGTACTTTCTGGGAGGCATTCATTCAGCTATTCTTGAAGTCTGCTTTAGAGGAAGAAGGAGAATGCTGTTAGCATTAAGTAAGGATGAGGTTCTCCAATCATATGTGCTCCCTTTTACTATGCTATTTGACTACTTCATTCCACAGAAGAAAAAAGATATTGACCTACATATTTTACTGGTAAGATCAAGATACAGAAATGTAAAAACAGCACATGTTGTAGCTTTTTTCTCAACCAAGTGCAAATGCATAGGTCAGCTGATGAAAACTTACTGAGTTTTCTACGCTAACCAGGTAGATCCAAGCGTTTTCCCTAGTTTGAAAGAGCTGAGCGTAAGAAATTTTGCATAACTTAAGGGACAAAAATCTGCATTCAAGTCGGAATGTGATGGAGTAAGACTCGTCCTTACTGCAGTTGGGAAAGCAGAGGGAGACATATGGTTCTCGAGCCGGCTGTCACGCACTCGAGCAACACCACTCAATCAACGGGTTTCTCAACATCGCTAGCTCCTAACAAGAAATATTCTGAATAGTTTGATGCAAGCACATAAAGAAACAGATGGGCTAGGTACCGCCCTTTAAACTTCTTTAAACTTCCATATGACTCACTGGACAAAACATTGCCCTTGTCCAAGGAGCTCAGATGATCTGGAAACACGTAGAATCAAGGAAAAAGAAAAAACATGTTGTTTTAAACATCGTTTCTGAAGGGCATTTTGTACTTACTTGGTTCTCTTGTACTCACTTTGAAAAATGGGCTCAAAAAAAGGAATGAATTTGTGGAAGGGATCTCTGGAATACTCCATATAATTCAATTTGTATTAGTCAGGTGGAGTCATATGAAAAATTTTCTCTGGTGTGTTCCTGACATCTATGTTTGACCATATTGCTCAATCAATCCCAGGCTTTTTTACTATGTTGGCAAAAATATATTCTGTGTCTTAAGCTGTTTGGGTTGGTTCAGCACTGACTCCCGCCCCAGCAATCAGCAACCCCAACATTACACCCGGAAAGACACAATCAGGGAATATAAAGGCAGGTCAAGCTTCTCCTGGGAGGATCATCCTGCTCTTTCGACCTGGAAGAAAGTCTTTTGTTGCTGTCTAACACCTATTACACGCTTGGGGTGATAGAGATTAGCAGATATTGTTGCACACAGGCAGAATAGTTCAACATTGTTTGGTTTTGGACTCTATTTTTTCATCCTGTACAATTTACAGAAGAGAAAATGGCTAGAAAGTAGCAGTCCCAAAACGGGAGTGATGGCATTGGTCATGGCCAGATGTCTGGCCCACTGATTATTGAATCTCCCCATTTGATTTCTTCCCCTATTTGGGGTCAACCTTAATTGCCTTTAACAAGCAGCCCCATCCACTAGGCGCCTGGACACTGTCCTTGGGTTTATGTCCCTGTCACCAAGCCGAGACCAGGTGGGCAGGGAGACGTGACGTCCTTTATCAGACCAGCTGACACGGTTGGCAGCAGGAATGGAAAAACTTCCAGGCGTAGAAGCCTCCCACAGAGCAAAACTGCCCGGGGCTCTGCCCTTGCTTGACAAATCAGCTCCCCATAGCGCGGTTGAGCTTGCTCGTATTGGGTCAACTTTGTTTGGAACAGAAATTCTGCCTGTCCGGTATGGGATACACTGAAAGTGCCTCAATTGTGTGCTTCTATTCCTCTAAAACATATTTTCCAAAACCTTCTACTCCTCTAAACATATTTTCTTATTACGGTTGCAGTGGCTGGTAATGCAGGAACATGAGTTGTGTTTCCTCCTTTTCAACCTTATCAGCAAGACAGATAAAAGGAGCAGCTAGTGATGCCTCATATTGAATATTTTTGCAGGACCCCTTTGATGCTCTGCAGGTAGATGCAGAGTAATTGTTTTTTTCAGCTGATGATATCACAGCTTTACCAAGTATGACATTTTATTAGCGGTGTAGGATCACATGGACCTTGTATAAACATCCCCCTTTCCAATAACAGCATTTCCATATTGCTTTTCATCCATAACATTCAGGCAGTGAATTCTTCTGTTAGCAAAAGTCTCATCTGAGCAACCACGTTAATTAAGATCATGAAGAGATGCAGCCAAGCATATCTATATGGACTCTGAAGCTCAGTGGTAGACATGTAAAAAGACCTAAAATTATGTGTATAAATGTGTGTATTGTCTTCATAATTCTCATTTATATTGTACTGATATTGCAGGTTTTCATCTTTACTATTTGCTTTGAATTTACTCTTTGAGGATTATAGAAATCTCAAAGCTGGAGTATATCTTTTGTGGACTCTTCTAGACTAATTTACTTCGAAAGCAGATGGATATACACGATGTTCTCTTCCAGTCTCATGGGACTTGTCTTCCTATCTTGATGCAAATATATAATATGTATGGGAGTGCCATCCAGGCCATGGTTGCATTTATCTTCCGTCCCTGTCTTAACCTGATTATGAACCTGATTATGAACCTGATTATGGACCTGATGATGAACTTGTTCTTGCCATAACCAAAGCTGCAGCACCAGGATCTTGTTAGGGATCCCAGCAGCAATGGGGTCTTGGTCACCTCTTGTCCCCAGCCTTCGAGATGAGCCAGGACACAGCTCTGCGCTGGGGACAGCAGAGCTTTGACGTGCACAAAGCAACAGGGCAGGCGGCCGTGTCCTCTCCTGCAGCAGCACAGAAATACTGATACTAAAACCCTTTGCATTCAAGCGCGGATTCCTATATTTTACTAAAATTATACCAATCTTTTTGCAAAGAAGCTTCTAAAACAATAGAAGTCCTTTCCCAGCAAGGAAGGAAATACGTGGTGTTGAGTTTACATTTCTACTGTGTCCCTGTGAGGATATATGGGCAAATTAAGTTGAATTAACTGAAGACAAGAGTTGAAGTGAAGGGTTTACCTCCTCTTCGTCCTCCACACATGTAGAGATGCTGTACTTTGAATAAGAACATCCATTCTGGGCTTAATGGACTTTAGCTGAAATCTTTTAAATATGCACTAAGTGCCCTTGTAGATATATACATTTAAGGTCCTCAAACTAAGGCTATAAATTACCTATTAAAGCATGTTGTGGTGCATTAGGCTCAGCATAATCTAATTTCAGGTCTCCGGTACTGAGAGCTGGCTGCAGGCCACACATCCTTCATTAGGGCTTGATAAAACCTTCACATGTGCACGGAGGTATTTCAGAGAACACAGTTAAGGACATTTCACGTTCATAGGAGTGTGTTTTTGTTGGCCTTTGTTTCTGAAATAAGAGAACTGCCCAACACTGCTAACACAAACATGACTTGGAGCCTCAAGTAATTTATTTAGCAGGAAAGATTAACCGAGATAAATAAACTACAGCTTGACTAAGCTTGATAAAAAGCAACTTAATGCCCTACAAATATCTCCAAGTTGATGTATGCTGCAGCTTTACTCCTACTGGGGAGCAGTTACTCAAACTTGTCCTTCTCTTGAAATCTGTTATTAATCACCGAGATCAACCTCACAGGGGAAGACGGATTCCATGTAAGTATCATTGAAAACCAGCACATTTTGGGGCAAGTGCTTTTAATAGTGAATAAATGACCCAAATGACCCAAAAGTGAGAGACAGCTGAGATGAAATAATGTAATAGGGGATAGGATGGGATAGAAGTACCGGAAAACATACAGCATTTCGGATTGAAAATTTTGGATTTGTCAAAATCCTTAGGAAAATAGCCAAAGGGATACATTTGTACTACAGACCACACTAGATGAATGAAATATTCGTTATCATAATTGGAATATCTTTGGAAGAACGGATCTGTTGGCTGCAGCAGGATAGTTTGTGATTCCCCACAATCTCATTCATCCTGGTATTTCCAGGGGTGTCCTGGACACATCCCAATCTCATGCATTGAACTAGAGATCCAGTCCAGACGCATGTGGAATGCTGGAGAAGGTCGGGCTGGAAGCAAGGCTTGTGTCCTTGTGATGAAGGACTTGGCTTCATGGGGAAATTGGGGAAAATTGGGGAAATTCCTTGCTTTGTGTTACCACGCAGATAATCTAGATAATCCTATTGGCTTTCTATGCCCTGAAAAATCAGTCACTCCCCAGATCCGAACACTTTGGTTCAAACTTTTCTTCCAAGCATCTATCGACTCAGACCTGCGATGCTGAAGGTACAAGAAGAGCAGAGGTGACTGAGCTGCACTGTGACTCACCCAATCAAACATATTTATCCTGGTGGCTCAGGCTTGACTCCCTGTCCCCCTCCAAATCCAATCCAACTTGTCAATACACCAAATAAAAGCTAAAAAGATAAAAATGAAGCAGAAAATAATCGTCCTGTCAAAGAGCTGTCCTTGCTGGAAGTGAAGAGATCATGAATACGAGTCTGTTCTCGCATTCAGTATTCAATCCTGGTGCTCCAAAATGCTGGGAATTCAGGGAGAATCTGCGTGTTAAGCTGCAACCTGACATTAAGCAAATTGAGTTCATAGTGGAATAAAATGTCTTGCTGGCTTAGTGAATGCAGTGCAGAAATAGTCTCCAAATAGACTGCGGTTAAAACGGTGAAGAAGGAAGTTAGATTTGATGTGGAAGAAGAGGATGAAAGTCAGTTAGTGTCAAGTAAGAAACTGTGTAAGAAAGTGGCGTGTGAGGGACTGCAGGGGAACGTGGCCATCGTTTCATCTCTGTTGTACTTTTGTTCTAGCTTTCAAAAGCCAAAGTTCCCCAGTCGAAGCTTTGACTATGTTCAGTTAAACCGAACAAATCTAAGCAGGGGTAAAATCACCAGCCCCGAGTAATTCAGTAAAATTCCATAATAAGAAGAAAACAGGACCTGGGAGAAGACAAACTTATATGTTATGCATCCCTCTGCTCTTCTACAGGATGTTACGGCAACAAATTAGACCTACTTGATTAGTCCTGCTTTTCAAGAGCAATTCCTTTCTATTGAAGAGAAAAACTGCTCTGCAACAGCCATGGGGACAGATTGTGCCAAATTTCTGCTGCGATGGAGTGGCAGAGCAAGAGAAAACTTCCCAGGAAGGGAAAGTGCAAAGGAAAGAAGCATTAAGCATAAAACCTGCTGTATTTTGAGCTTTCACCCCAACCTCCTTATGCAGGGCAAGTGATTTGCTTTCCGAGGCTGACTCTATAGGTTAGCAGGAATTATGCAGCTTAAACTCCAAGCATATTCCTGGGGTGCAACGGTGAGCAAATACAGAATAAAAATAAGTTTAATTATCCCGGGAAGAGCCAGGGCGAGTTGCGGTCTCACTGTAGCTTGTTCATTCATTGTTAGGGAAATAATAAGTGTTATATTCACATGCAGGATGAGACGAAGGCTGAGATCTCTCCACATGTGCTGCCTCTCTATTACTGCAGCCTGGCTAATTTGCCTTAAGGTCAAGGCTCTTCGTGTCTTCATTAGGACGCTCTTCAGTGCAAATATCCATAATAATCACAGTATTTGGCCTGTGTACGGCACCTCCAGTGCACAGAAATCCAAGCCTGGAAAGATTTGTACAGCAGACAAAGACATGTCTAGGACCACAGATTGCTTATCTTAAAACTAAAGGAAATTAAGATGTTCATTGCCTAGTGATTCCGGCATTTTGCTACTCGAATGCGCTCATCTACTCATTCCCAGGAGTTTTCCTGCAGGCTGTGCACATTTATTCCTCCCTTTTTGCTAGGAAAAGGTAGAGGAGAGGGATGTTCTGTGGGCTACGGGCTGGAGACGACCAGTTGGACCACGTGGATTTAAGTGACAAGTCCCGAGTTATTGCTGTTCTGGTGTGTGGCAAGTGACATAGTCACATACTTTTGATGAGAGCAGAGCCAAAGCCAATTCAATAAACAGTTTTTAGGGCTTTTTTTAGCAATCTCTCCAACCCTTGGCTACTCAGCAATGTGATTGCTAAAAACTGTTAAGGCTGGTGCTTCCCACCAGGCAAAATCCTGGCAAAAAAAGGGGATATTGCATTGCCTCATCTGTTGCTTTTCAGTGGAAATCATGCTCAGGCAGTTAAAGCTCAGCTCTTCACCTACCATCAAACCCTCAGTGCGTGTCAATTCTGTTTTCTATGTCGGAGTTTGTTTTTTTATCCCCAGCTGCTTTTCCAAACGCTCAAATCCACCTGCAATGGCTATCGGCATGGGAGGAAAAAACAGTATTTTGAGGCTCTTGCTGTGCAAATCAGGAATATTCTGAAAAAGTAGAATTAAGGGTAATTAGCAAAAGTGATAATCTCAGTTAATACATTTCCATTTCCTTTTAAAAGTAGGAATTTTGGATGCTTTTGAGCAATGTTGTTCCAAAATAATTTCATGTGATATTAGAAAGACAAATATATCCCTCATCAAAAAATGTTATTGCTGAGTCCCTCAGCTGAGTATACATTCTAACTCTTGAAGCATAAAATAAGAAGAGAGAATTGGGATTGTAAAATCGAGATTTCATTCATAAGATGGAGACAGAACTTTACCAAAAATCAATATAACTGAACAAAACACATGTATTTAAGCAAAATAAAATCTTTATTTATGCTTTATTTACTACTTTCAGGCAAAAATGCTCTCTAAGTATTGGTCTCAAAAATTGTGGTCTCATGAAAACTCTGAATTTCAAACTGAAACTTTTTGGTCACTCTGATGGAACCTTTTCCAGTAATCACCAGATATTTATTATGTAGCGCTAGGGAAGATATCTCGGTTTCTTTTTTAGCACTGTTATCAACTCGCAGCCCAGGCTTTGCAGAACAAACTGTGCTGGCAAAATGAGCATAACACTCTGCAGAAGGAAAATAAGTAAGCATTGATGGAGCATTTTAAAAAGGTGCATTGAAATATTTTAAAGAAAAGGCATTATAGTTTGTGAAAAGCTGTATAACATTTATTTTGTATACAGCAAGATATGAAAAGTGCTGGGAAATATCAGCGAAGAAGTATCCCATCTGTTAACTAAACATTTGCTAGCAATACCTACCCTGCTAATGAGACAGACTCACTTCAGTGCTGGAGCAAATCTGACTGCTGAATTTAATAATGAGGCTATTATATTCCCCAAAACGGCACATGCGCACAGAGAGTATTTTTAATATTTCATTTTTTTGCATCTGCTTCTCATTAAAAGCAAAGCAATAAATTGAAGTGTTTTTGTCTGCAGACGTAATTTCCTAGCAGGACCAAAGGCTGAGAGTCATTCCTGTCAGAAGGCAGTTAAAGTGCTAGCAGAGACCAGGAGAAGGAATAAATGCGGAAAACACAATGCAAACTGTATTGTACTGCAGATACTATTATAGACACGAGCAGCAACTTGTCCGAGCAGGAGACACAAATGCAAGAGCAGGAGATAAAAATGCAGGAGTAGGAGACACAAATGCAAGGGCAAGAGACACAAATGCAAGAGCAGGAGACACAAATGCAAGTCCTCTGCGGTTGGACTTGTGGGACGAGCATCCAAAATGTCATTCTAGGAAATAAATAAGATCTAAATGTCTGTTTGCACGGTCCTCATGCCTTAGTAGCCCACCTTAAAGGACTGTGTCCCCTCTTTGTGCACTTAAGTAGGTTGGAGAGTCTCTATGGCCAAGCAGGGGTGTAGGAGGGTGTCAGCTCCACCACCAATTCCCAGGGCTGGAATATTCAGGGCTGGAAGTCACCTTGGGCAGGATGCTTATGGGCCCCATCCCTGCAGATTTGAACTGCATCATAAATTGCCTTTAGTGCAACTGTATTGCAAAGAGGACAGGTTTTCTTTGCAGACCTTTATAATACTTGTAAGATCCTTTCCTTTTCTGCTCCTCTTCATTCTCTGCTGGAATTGCTTTTATNAGGACTGTGTCCCCTCTTTGTGCACTTAAGTAGGTTGGAGAGTCTCTATGGCCAAGCAGGGGTGTAGGAGGGTGTCAGCTCCACCACCAATTCCCAGGGCTGGAATATTCAGGGCTGGAAGTCACCTTGGGCAGGATGCTTATGGGCCCCATCCCTGCAGATTTGAACTGCACCATAAATCGCCTTTAGTGCAACTGTATTGCAAAGAGGACAGGTTTTCTCTTCATTCTCTGCTAGAAATGCTTTTATTATTACTTATATTTGGTGATGATGATATGCTAAGTAGACACATATACATAAAAAAAATTGACTTAGCTTTTCTCCGAAGCAGCTTATAACCCTTGAGAACGATTTACCTAAACAAGAGGCTGAAGCAGAGCCTGGTTGAGATACGGATTGCTCCATCCCTGGTAGGTCTGGATGTTTGCAAATCTTCCTGGACAAGAGCAAAAATATAAATCTTGCAATCTTTGTGGCTCAACAAATAATAATAATAACACCAGTTTGGATCAGTGGGAGCATTACCATTCAGCTATGAGATTTTCTTTTCTAGCCCCGAAGACAATCTTGTTTATGGCTCTGCTGCATGCTAGGGAATGATATTTTTCCACACTCCGTGTCTTTTAGCTGGAGGGCACTGGTAAGGCCAGGATCATCGTTCTACCCTTCTCCTCCCAGAGAACAGCGAGTTCTGGATTTGAATTTTAAAACACGCAGTATTTTACCAAATACTTAATTTGATGCTATTATCCTTTCAATCCCGCCACAAGCTCCCAAGCTTGTAAATATTTGTCATTAGAGCTCTGGAGCTTTCTGTTTAATAAAGCTTCTCCCCTTATTTAATAAAGGCTGTTCTATTAAATGATTTGCCCGTGTTTACATGTGCATAATGAGGAATCTGGCAGAAAACCAAACAACTTGGGAGCCCTGAGATGCTAGCGGCTGCTCACATTAATAACTACAAAATGAATAATGAATCATTAAGTAACTCACCTCATCTTTTTGCTTTCTTGTCCCAAAAGCACAACAAAAAACCCACCCATGGAGGTCACAGGGGACCTACTGGTTGCACCAGCTCCAGCCCATAGAAGAAATTCAGTGAAATTTCCTATCCAGGCTCTGAGGACCCCAATAACATTTATGTGTTAGTGGAGGAGAACATGAGTTTCACCCAGCTAAACCTTGATTTAACTCTGCTAGATCCAAACTCCCTGTGTGTCTTGTGGGACACCTTTTATTTGTGTGATCCCATAGTTTATTTAGCATATTCATACAGTAGTGTAATGCACAGTAACAGAACCTCTTACATAAAAGCTACCTAAGGACAAGGTATAAAATTCAGAGGAATTCGTCAGAGCTGCAGGACTAGGTCTGAAAATTGCTCGTTTTTTTTGTGGTTTTTTTTTGTGTGTGGTTTTTAGTTTGTTTGTTTGTATTGTNTTTTTGTGGGTTTTTTTTGTGTGTGATTTTTTGTTTGTTTGTTTGTATTGCTTTATTTTGTTTTTTAAATACATCATCTCATACTTCTATTAGATGTATGCAAAAGGTTAGTAGAAGAAAGTCCCATTCTGAAGAAAATATAGTGCTTGGACATCATCTCACACACAAAAAAAGCCCTTTAATTATATGAAAATGTATCTAATCGTGTTTTATTATGGTCAGTCAAAGAAAACTTATTTAAATTCCTCCAAAAATACTGGGAAAAAAGATTTAAATCAGTAAAAAATGTGTATATATTTCTATATAGCAATCCTTCCTATAGGAAGGATTCTATTTAGGAATTCTATTTATAGGAATCCTTCCTATAAATATTCTGCAGTCAACTGTTGGGCACCTCTGTTTTTCCTGATGATGCCACCCCAAAAGCCTTTTGAATGGTGCAGAATGGAGACGCTGCGGTTTTCCTCTTCCTTTCAATGTGATGGTGAAATTTCCTTCAAATGCCACTTGAGTCTGCGAGATTCTTGCAGGGCGCCAATTAAAGACTGGAGAGCAGTGGGATATGGCAAAAATTATTATAATGAATTATTCATTTTGAAAGACCGCAATCCCAGAAGATGATGGAATGGGAGCTCCAGGACTGCTCTTGTCCCGGGAATCTCCCTTCCTCATCAGCGGAGGGGATGACAGAAGGTTCCAGCACCCACCACCCAGGCAGGAAGCACCCATTGNTCAATGTGATGGTGAAATTTCCTTCAAATGCCACTTGAGTCTGCGAGATTCTTGCAGGGCGCCAATTAAAGACTGGAGAGCAGTGGGATATGGCAAAAATTATTATAATGAATTATTCATTTTGAAAGACCGCAATCCCAGAAGATGATGGAATGGGAGCTCCAGGACTGCTCTTGTCCCGGGAATCTCCCTTCCTCATCAGTGGAGGGGATGAAGGGAGGTCCCACCATCCATTCCAGGTAGGAAACACCCATTGGTTTTAGTGGCTGCTTAGAAGAAATTCCCTTCTGGTAAAGCATTTTTGATGGAAAATCAACTTCTTGTTGGAAAACTCCAATGAATGTGTCAGCTAAAAAGGCAAGAAGCTGCTAATACAAATGACCAGCTAAAGATGAACCTTGTTGCTGTTGGGAAAACACTGCAGGAATGTCTTTGCAGGGCTCCAAATGGGTTTGCTCAAAGAGGATTAAGTCCTGTGAAAAGATAGATATTTCTACCAGAAGGGCTGGGCAGGAAAAAAGGATTTAATGACAATATAGGTGGTGGATGTGGCACTGAGGGAAGAGCTGTGTGGCTATTGAGAAGGGCTCATTTTAATCTCATAGAAAGAAAATCAGTTTTCCTTCCTAATCGAAGGAAATATCCAAGCAAAGTTCTCTCAAGGTGATAACGAGGAAACCCAAGCAGCTTCCCGGGATGAGCTTCTCCTTCGTGAGGAATTCCCGGAGGCAGGGACGTGGTGGGGACAT
Organism: Crypturellus undulatus; assembly: GCA_013389825.1. Classification (NCBI taxonomy): domain Eukaryota; kingdom Metazoa; phylum Chordata; class Aves; order Tinamiformes; family Tinamidae; genus Crypturellus; species Crypturellus undulatus. The sequence goes on along the minus strand of VWPW01021900.1, from coordinate 178 downwards.
CTGTGGTGGCTCCGACCCAGTGACGACCAGGCGGACGCGGCTTCAGGCATCTCTACCGCCACGATCCAGCCCTTTGACAACAGATGGGCCCGTAATTACAGCCCATTTGAAGGATTTCGAATGCACTGACTTGAAAGGAATTGATTTTCCTTCCTCCTAAGGAGAATAACAAAGAAGC
>VWPW01021899.1:2835-18255 GCA_013389825.1 Crypturellus undulatus | reverse complement strand
CTTCCCTCCTTCCACCTCACTCACTTCAGATGCTCTGAGCTCAACTTGCAGCCATCACTTCTGTCCTTCTGTGCCATTGCCCCCGTCTCGCTACTTTTCATTTCAGGCCTCTAATTTACCCATATCGAGTTACATTATCCAGAAGAAAAATGCCCATGTAGTTAAAGCTCTGGGTCTGAGAGATACGGGTTTAATTCCCAGCCCTGCCACACTCTGTTTGTACAGTAAGGTGCTTTGATATGACAGCAGTGAGTCCCATAGAAAATCCCTCCTAGGCTTATTTATAGAACTGTGGAATGCTGCAGTGCATTTGAACATCTTTTTGCTACAGGTGCAGAGATGCTAAATCCCACATTTTCCCAGGTCGTGTATCTTCTTCTGGGGAAGAAGCATCCCCTCGGCCCAGCCCTGCCATGTGGCTACCATAAATCCCAGCTCCCCTGGGCAGCAGGAAGCCTTTTAAAGCTCTTTTAAATGGCATTACCTTGTCTTTGTGTACTTCTGATCCAAAGCACAGGAGAAAGCTGAGAGAGAAATCAGCATTTCAGCTGGGTGACATGGCAGTTGAGAGCAAGGCAGCTTATACACGGGTTTGCACAATAAAGAAATTGGCTAGTGGGAAGAATATTTACAGGAATCCTTCCCCAGCTTTGGAATTAGAGAAAATAATCCTGCTAAATTAAACAAAAGTGATAATAATATAGGAGAGTGCTTCTTAAATGTAACAGCTTCCATCCTTGCCAGCAACATAGAACTCAATGTTTTCAACACATGTATAATGCATTTTTAATGTAAACAGCGGGAGGCACAATTCCAGTATAGGATGTGAAATAGAGAAATTGTTCAGGAAGGGAGCTGGGGAAGTTGCTAACACCGCACACAGAATGAAACTTTCTCGAAATCCCGGGCTCTGTCTGCAGGGCATTACAGCATCAATGCCATTATCGCCACACACCACGGACAGCTTATTGCTATTAATTATGTTAGCAAAATAAAGGATCTTCTCTGGCTGGACTGGATGGACAATGTTAAGCCATGCTGGAAAAGCTGGATAAGCCTCATTAAGGAGAATTTGGCACTGGGAGAGATAACAATGCAGCGCTTGCAGAGTTCAGGGTATTTCAGAGGAAAAAATGGTCCGTGATAATGGATTTCTTGGGAGTGAGGACATGATGGGGCATCCTGCTCATCCCGCAGGCACGTGGCCACAGAGGAGGAAGGTCTGCGTGGAGAGAGGCCTCCCCGCATGCTGTAAGGGCAGCTGCATTGCAGCCCCGGTGCCACGAGCCTCTGCCCCTTGGTCGGGGTTCATGGGTTAAAGAGCATGTGGGGAAAAGTCCTGGCCCTGGACACACACACGGAGCGGGAGATCCCCAGGGAGCCGCTGTTTCCAGCAGTTCAGGGTCCACGTTGCCGGCTGGGCTAAGTGTGGTCCAAGCTCCAACAGGGCAAGGAGCAGGTTTGTTCTGCATGCAGACAAGCGCGATCTGGGAGGGGCAGCAAGGACGACGTGGGGACAGGGCTAGAATTCAAAATGCTAAAGACAAATTGCATAAAACGACTCCCCAAAAGGAGATGAAACGCAAAGTGGGGACAACAGCAAGGGGCTGCGTTTCAGCGGGAGGCACCGACTGCACAAATTCCATGTGGGAATGAATGGAGGCGTCTTCTACAGAAAGGAGCCGGGATGACGGCGGATTTGGGACAAGGGTGCTACCTGTTACGAAAAGACACAAGTCCTTGAGCCATTCAAGGAAGAGCTACTCCTTTTTCTGAGCTTAAGAAATGGCAGAGGAGGAACTTTAGCCCTGTCTCTCCCCTAGCTTAGCAGCTAAGTCTTTAAGGCCTTTAAAAGATAACCTCGAGGAGGAGGGGAACAGCCTGTTCTCCGCAGCTGCAGCACACAGGACAAGATGTCAAGGGTTTAAATTGCACTTACGGCAATCCAGGTTAGACACAAAAGAGAAGTTTCTCACAGGGCCTCTGGAGCTGATAACATTGGGCACTGGGGAGCTTCCACGCCAAGAGGTTTAACAGCGTAAGAACCATAAACTTTCCTCTCCTGCTAGCAGGCAGATTTTTCTTTCTGTTGCATCAAAAGTGTGAGTGAGAGGAAAGCAGGAGCTTCACCCACCCCTGGCGACTGCTGCTGGTTCAGGTTCCCCTCAAGCATTTTCCCTAGCTCAGCGGAGGCACGGCCAGCTCATCGTCCTATGTAACTCCTGCTGCTCTGAATACTGCAAAAAGATGTAAGCGATGCTGTTTTTGAAGGCAATATTAAACATAAATAGACATGGCACGACGCCAGTTTCAAAACATAACTGTTTCCAATAGAGCTGGGAGAACCGTTCAAAGAGTCTTTTGAAAAATCCATTAAGGCTCCATCAGAACAAGGAGCTTTTCATGATGACAGGCACATAGGTGCCTTCTTCAGCTCATTCATCAAAACAGAAAAATCAGGCGCATTTTCTCCTCATTTTCCTTCATTCAGATTCATCCCCTCCAGGAAAAAAGTCATTAAAGTTTCCGTCACGGGGAAGGAGGCAGCACCACTTCAAGTTTTAACAGGTCTTCTACGGATCAGGCTTAAATCCGCTGCCCGCACTGGGATCCTCGGCTGGGCTGCGCTGCTGCTGCCATCGCAGGGACTTAGCAGGCAGGCAGAGAGCTCACCAGACCGCGACTCTCACCTGGCATTCAGAGCTTAAATGTGTGGAAGCCTTTCAAGGATGAAAAGCCCAGGCTTTCGCTTATCCACCAGTAGGTCTTCGAACACCTCTGGGTCTTCATAATAGCAGCTTCTGCTTCATCATTTCCATTTCTGCATGAGTCATAGTTCCCCTCATGTTCTTTTCCCTTCCTGTTCTGCCTTAGAGATAAGATTTCACCGTGTCCCAGAGCAGAGATTTGGGAAATCTCAGGCAATTTCAGGCAACGGATTCATGTCCACAAAAAAAAAGAATCTTATCTATGACAAAAAGGAAAAAGGAAGAGGGAGAAAAAAAGGAAAAAATGGGTTTGTAATAAGACTCTTAAGAGACCAGAGTGGTGCTTCCTAAGGATTCCCTAGGATGTAAAGTACCGATTAATGTTCGCATGATGTGAAGTATGAATAGGCCAGGATTTTGACTCATCTTTCAACAAAAAAAAAACAAGTGAGGAGCTTCAGTGGAGAACACCAGAAGCAATTTCAAGAGGGAAAAGGAAAATCTTTCATCTTAGTCTGGATGTGCCTCAAGCAAGAGCTTAGGGACAGAAAAAGAAATGCAGTTGGGAAGCGCCAAGATCCGGAGAAGGAAGTTGCAGGGGCCTGTGGTCTGTCTTGGACACAGACCAGATGAAAGCTCTGGGTCCCCCCATTCAACTCTTTCCTAGTCATGAATTCAGCAATTGTTGCAAACTCGTCCATATAAGCAAGGATCTCAGACTGAAAGGGAACAACAACGTGTTTCAGCTGCAGACCCAGCACTGGGCAGTGCTAATCAATGCACTCTGTGCCTTTGGCCCTGAGGTATTTTTAAAAGACTATTTTAGGAGACAGGATATGTGCCAAATTGTTGAGAAAGCCACCAGAAATGGTCTTTTTTTGTTGTTCGGAACATGCTTGCTCCACAGGCTTGCAAGGGAGTGAGCCCTGGGGGGAAGATGCCCTCCGTGGGCAAGGTCCTGGGGTTGTCCCTGGCCTGACAGCACCGGTGCCCACATCCTGCCGGCCAACCTGATGCCCTGCAGGGTTTGTGCCCGGGCACGAGGACAAACCAACGCGATTTTTGGTGCCTTCTCTACTCACGGCTGCAGCACAGTTACATCCATCAAGCGGGAAGAGGAGTTCAGTTATCACTGTCACATCCTGGACGAAGGCTGGGCTGACTCAATTAGAAGACACAGAGCAGTATTGATTAATGCCAAGCATAAATTGTCTTTCTCTCAACTACGTGGTACACTGGCGGCTTATTTGCCCCCTTCAGGTTACTCTTAATTTCAAACAAACATGATCCTTGCTGTTCTAAGTGTACAATACAAATTGACAATATCATACTGCTTGTATTACTGCAATCCCTACCAGCCTCTGATGAGTTAGTAATTAAGCCACCTGATTATCTCATTTTATTTTCTTAGTGCTTGTGGATTGGACACTCTGAACATGTATTTCTTGTTTGCCTTCAAAGGAAAGCCATCTCACAGCAGCAGGTTGCCCTATAGATTTTTCCTGCTTTTTGGTTCCACCATAGAGGAGACTGGTTGTACTCCAAGGATCTTGTCCTACAACAGCAGCCATCAGTTGTTTATCCCATTCCCAGTGACAGCAAGTTCCTCCAAGAGATGTCCCCTCCCTGGTGACAGGGAGAACTGGTTCAGAATGGGCAGCAGAGCTTCCTGCCTCCGTTTGCTGGAAAACACAGCTAAAGGGTAAGGAATGGCTGTAGAAACCTAAGGTCTTCTGGGGTAAATTGAAGCAAGTGTCATATCCTCATTAAATGTACCTGATTGCAGATCTGCTCCTTGAGACAGGAACACATCAGCACTGCCTATGGAAATCAGGCCACTCGAGTAACTTGCTATAACTTTACAAGCTTCAGCAGGGTCTCCCACAGCTGAGAGATCTCAAGGTCCTGTATCTGAACCAGAAAACCAGAAAGGGGCAGCTTTCTGCACAGACACTGCTATTTTCTGCTGCTGATGCAATCTGGGAGCCCAGCTTCTCCCGCACTTGCAGTTTCTTGCACAGAACCAGTAAATGCACCAACTGCATTGAATAAAGCTGGACTCAGAGGTCCCATGATCTTTCTAGAAGATATTAAAATTCTCCATCTTCCTCTTGCCTGATGGAAGAGGGATAAACTGTGCTTGGGCCAGTTAGAAATTAAACCATTTCAACTGTACAACATCTATTGCTGTCCTTGGGGATGACTCAGGATGTGAGCTATGCAGCTCTGGTGGGATGGCACTGGAGAGGACAGCAGGGCCAGCACTTCAGCTCTGTATTTATGGGTATCATCAGAAGAGCTTTATTGGATACATATTTTGCATCACTCTCTCTGGAGGATCCAGCTGACTTTCACAATATCTTTGTTCTCTTGCTTTCAGTGGCATGAGATTGACCGTGTGTGTGAGTGTGTGCATGTATATGTATGCATTTTCATATATATTATATGGGAAAGATTTTGATAAGACCCCCTCAAAGCATAGAGAAATGGAGAGTGTCTTCCACTTGACACAACCCATCCTGTCTGCAAGATACCCGTGACCCAAGCCCCCAGCTCGGTGTAGAGTCCCTCCACGGCCACCTTCCACCTGCTAAAATGAGATGTTTTCTCTCCCCACCTTCATACACATCACCAAATCCTTCCTTGGAGCTCAAGACTTCTCTCCAAAGAGACCATGGCCGTTCCTCAGAGAACGCTTTGCAGTACAGGATTGCTTCCCTTCCTACAGGGCAAATCCTGTGCCTTCGTTGCCTCCAAGACCTGGAGCAGCCTTCCTCTTCCAAGCAGTTGCCTCTTGGCTGAAGACCAACCCTTGGTGGGGCTGCAGGCACAAAGCAAAGCAAAAAGAGCATGGAGAAGTACGAGAATTGCTCATCTCTGGAAGCCACACGGTGTTTTAGGGGGGGAACATGGAGCTTCAACCTTGGACCCAAGGTCAAATGGGCTGGACTGAATCCTCCCCTTGTACTTGTCACCATATTGTGCTTCCTTCTTCTAAAGGAGAAGGGCATTTTGCAAGTTTTCACAAAACTGGCACATCCCACAGGTGGCTTAGGTGAATCAAATGCTTTCGTCGCCACTTTGTAAAATAAAGTGTGGATGAAAAAATGACATGACATGAAAACTGCAGCTTTGTTCCAAAAGTCATCAAAGCAGGACACTGTAATCTAAAAGTTACTTTTAAAAGTGATCAAAACAACATAGCCTGATTTGTCAAAATGACATTTCCACCAGAAATCTCTTTGACGGTTTCTCTTAATAGCTCTTCACTGCACCATCCCCAAAAGGACTAGTCCTAATGGCAGCATGACGTGATCATCTGGGAATTTTCATATCCTGCATTGCCTCTGATGGCAGGGGCCAAAGGCTGGGTAAGGCCTCCCTTTTTCTATCCCTGCACCATCCATGAGACTTTTAGTCTTTGGCTCAAAGGTCTGGTGATTATTTGGGGACATGGAGAGGATGTGCATGAAGGCACAACCCTGCAGATCTCACAACTGCACCATCGCTCCTTGCAGTAATCAAGTTTTGGGCTTTATTGACACAGATGGCCCCAAGACAGCAGTGATTTATCAGACGCTCAGGCACGGGAAGGAAAGCGAGTCTGACGCGAAGGTCGTGCTACATGTTTTGGTCCATCCATATTCATAAGGCCAACGTGCATCTGTTTGCTGATGCCCATGCATACAGCAGATATTTAGATATGACGGTGTATGCCTATGCACTTGTCAGCATGGCATTGAGATGGCCGGCACACGGCAGAAATATATATAGGAAATGAGATTTGGAGCATGATTGCGAGGTCTCCCTCCACTTGAGCTAGTACGTGCTAGTACGTCCACACGCCGAGGATGGTACAGACCTGAACGGATAATGAATGCCCTTCTTCATCACGCAGGTGTCACTTCTCCTGACTCAGATTCAATTACACTCGTGGAGCTGATTGCAGATTTCAGCCTACTCTTGCATATCAAGAGCATATTCAATGTTCCAGGGACTCGATGAAATAAAACATCACCACGTGGCCCTCCCTAGAGCCCCTGAGTCTGGTTCATTCCCAGTGGAATTACACAAAGAATAAATTTGGCCCATTTTGCCGGGAGCAGGGATATCTGCAGAACAGTATGTTCAATTCTTTATGTCAGGCCATCTATCTCTCCTCAGCAAAATGCATCTGTGATTACTTCTCTGTTTGCTGCTTTTTTTTTTTAATATGAAATTATACAATATCCCTCAAATAGGAGGAGGGGGAAATGAAAATGTTCAATTTAAAAGTTTATCTTGTCAAAGTAAAGTTAGGGAAAGCATTGAGCATCTCAGGTGCTGGTTAATCTATAAAAGAAAAACAATGAAGACAGGGAGAAGAAATATTAAGTGAATTCTCGAGGGAATCACATTTTGGATCATACACAAGTCAGATATACTCCAGAAGATGGGATGGGAAAAAGAGCGGATGGGAAGGCTGGGGAAGATGGGATAATCAGAGACTCCCATGGAAGATAAGGGAAATTTGAGACATGTCTATAATCAGGTAAGATGGAGAATAGCTCCACACCAAACAGTCTAGGCCAAATTCATGCACATACATCCATAACAGCAGCGACAAATGATCACTTGTCTGGTGACAGAAATGGGTCCTGACAGGTCTTCTCGTAGGCCAGGTCTCTCCAGCTTCTGTGTCAGCTGAGATCCCTGCTGTTCTGTTATGAAGATAAGCACTCTCATCTGTTTATCTTATGTGCAGATAAAATCTCTTCTCAAAAGCTCTGACTTGGCTTCCAAGTCAACACCAAATAAACTTCTGCAAAGAATGCTGAGTTGTAATGCAGGTCCCAGCTGGTTTGGGGAGCATTATTCTGTTGGAAACCATATTTCACACTCTATAACTGTGACAGGGGGTTCTGAAAAAAGCCAAAGTTGTGGGAACATTTCTCACTCCTTGAAAGCTACTGCTCGCTCCTCAGAAAAAGGCTTACAGCTTAATTGAAAAATGGAGAGCAAGAGAACAAGCAGGGGATCAATGCTGCTTTTAGTCATCAAAGCTTCCATTGGGCACCACCTAGTTCAACCAGCCGTAACACATATTAGAGAACTGTGTGTAGAAACATATAGAGGGGTGAAGAAATAAGGAAGGGGCTTGTCTCACTTGCTCAGGAGAACTGCATGACATAAGCAGTTATTCCACCTTTATGTGGCAGCAGGAGCCTGGCTTGGCCCGGTGCCTTCTCCGTATTGAGCATTTTTCCTGGCTTTAATCTTTAGGACCTTCCGTCAACAAGCATTGCTTCAGGCTCCTATTTGTAATGTTTGCATGATATATCAGGAAACATCTAATCACAGCATGTCTAAAAAGAGACATCAGTCTATGGCAGAGAATCCTCGCTGGGAAATTATTTGCTGTGCTCCAGGCTGTGAAGGGGAGATCTGTTACCCATTCAAGAGCTGCCCAGTTCGAAAACTGCTGAAGCCAAAATCAAATTTTTTCTCTGAGTCAACCTTGAACCAAAGTCCCAGCCAATACCAGGGAGCCCTATTCTGTGAGAAGAGCCTCTTTTCAGATAAGACTTTCATCCAAGGTTATCTGAACACTTGCAATCAAGCGGCATTTTGTGCTAACATTAATCCTGGTGTCCTGGCCACATTCCAGCTTGAGTAACAACGTTCTGCCAACCTAAAATCCTCCAGGGATTTCAGCAGGATGCGATTTTCTTCTTCCTTCTTGTCTTCCACTTTTGCACAGTCAATTCTGGACTGAGTGCGTTTCACCCCAGAGATGGCAGCATTTTACTGATGGTTAAAATGGACCCTGAAGTTCTCTGAGACCAAAATACTGGATGAGCCTGGATTATCAATAAAAAACTACCTTTAAATATATTTGTACTTTTTAAACTCTAATATCAACTTAAAATATAGAGCAGGATATTACTGAGAACCCTGAGTATGATTATTGGCAATCCCAGCAATCAGAACAGAGAAGTATATCTTAAGTTGCAATCAATACAGTTATGACACGAATGAAAGAGAGACATTATATAAGGATTTCTTCCACTGGAGAGAGCCTTGACAGCCAGTTATTGCAGTGAGGGAAGGAAGTCATCCAGATGGACTCTCCATCACACTAATGAAGCCGTCTCATAACTGTAACAGAGACCTCATGTATCTGCTGTGACACTTAGCAAATCCGGGCATGAATAAATAACCAAAGTCCAATTGAATTAACCTCCAGCTGATCAGCACTACTAAACAAATTATCCTAAACTCTGAACAGGATTAGAAGGACGGGCACAGGCCAGAATCCTGCGGTAGGAGTGTTAATTCAGTTTAACAAGTTTAAACCTAATCCCCCAGTGTTCTCCTCTGATCTCAGGGTTTCAGGGCAAAGTGGCTCCAAAATGCTCACGGAGAAGCTTGGGAAGGAAGCTTAGAGCAGGCTAAGAGCAACAACAGGAGCTCAGCCTAGAGTTGCCTGCAGAAATAAAAGAGGAACTGTAAGTAGAGTGCAGAGGATAACTTATGCAGGACATCACTTACAGAGATGGAAGAGAGAGACGGAAAATGGCATTGATTTCCCTATGGGATATTCAAACCTTACTTCTGAGATGAAGCTTAAAAAGTTCATAATTTATCCACTTGATGAAAATCTCCTTTTTTTGGGTAGAAATAAGAGATAAGTACCTGAAAAACACGAGAAAATGCTTTATTTTAATGACATTTATTTTAATGCCATTTTCCTCAGTATATAATTGTATTTTTCTCCTAAAAGTATGTTTGCATTGCCCATCAAATGCACAATTCAATTACCACAAACTTCAGTTCATTACTTAGAATGCTGCTTACAAACAATTTCAGTACTTCTGCATTTTTTTATGTTGGTTCACAACATTCTTTATGCATTTATTTGAAATTAACTTTAATTTAAACCTCAGCTTTAACCAACTCAACATTTTTCAGACTTCTGAAATGTTAAACCTGCCTCCAGAAGAAAATATTTATTCTATTACTCTCTAGAGATAGGAACAGACCTAGCAAATTCTGCTAGTTTTAAGAAATGGAGATAACTAGGATTTGCAGATAAACACTGAAATATTTCTCATTGCAGATTCCTGGAGCAGGTATGCAAGGTTCTCAAATCTCTCGAATCTCTACTCTTCATCAATCTGTTTCCAGTCCTGGAAATGTCATGCCTGCTCTACAGAAATTCCTCAGCAAGGCTTCCAGTTCCCTAAAATCTCAGATTTTTCAGAGACAGTAACTGAATCGGGTTAGTGTAGGCAGATGAAGACAGGGATCCCAGAGCTTATACGTAATGCTGGAGGAGATCTCGTTACATTCTTTTGCCTTGTCATGGTGTGTCTTTACACAGGTCCAGCATGTTTGCTCAATATGTTGCTCATTCTTTGTTGTGATTTATAACATAATTAATGTTTAATGTTCTAAACTTCAGCACAGGAGAGTATTTCAATTTTGATTAGATGACAAAAAAAAACCACTGTGTATTCTGACATGAGGCATTTCCACCATGCCCTTCTTCAACAACAGTGGAGAACTTAAAAATCAGACTGGCGCAACTGTCACCTAATATTCAAAAGTAATTTCTAATCCCCCAAATCTTTTTGCTACTGTTTCATTTGCAAAGCAGAGACTTCCAACTCTCTAGCAGTTGCCTGAATGTTCCCACATATTTAAATTTAACAAAACAATCATCTGTAATTGTGAAACTGTTCCACAACTGTTCTGTTCCACAACCCTCAAAATCAAATTGTGACTTTTCTGCTCCATACTTTGCTGTTATTTATGCAGTATATAAACTAAAAGCCAATATTTATTCTCATTTTCCACTGCGTGCACTGACTGATATCTCCCAAACTTAACAGGAGCATTATCCACTGCAAATGATGATACATTGTCAAAGTTGAAAATATTTGATTGTACGCATCCTACATTTCCAAATATTCCCAGTGCAACCTCCTAACTGTCTGGCACATAATGAGACAATGGATTTTTCCTCTTTCAACTGTATAATAATGAACAACTATTAGAAACACTTTATTATTTCCAGACTTTTAGGGATCAGTGGCTACAGAGAAAATATGGCCTTTTCAACTAAGTTCTTAATTGTTTTCTCAGTTGAAAGAAGAGCTAATATATTGCTGGCAGTGCATAATGCATTTGTCTCATCAGGACACATCATTTTTACTATGGGTGATTCTAGAAAACAACACTATTTAATTGGGTGTCAGAATTAAGTGATTTATACACCTGACTACACTATTAGTATCATACTAATATCCTGATATTCTCTTGCTGCTTCTGCAACAGCTCTGTTGTCCTTTTCTGCATTTCCACCCATCTTGGCAGAAAGAGTAATATGAATTCCCTTCTTAGAAGCTTTGCTGCAATTATTTTTATGATCCACTCCATTTGCATGCTGTCTTTCGTCTGACAGACCACCACAAGCAGCTGAGAAATTCCTGCATAAACTACAGTGAGCTTTATGGTGATTACTGCTGTCTTTTCTGATCCGTGGAAAATAATTTCTCCAGCCGTTCCAGACATGCAACCCTTCTGCTGTTCTTAGGGTGGATCTGTTGATGGATGATACCGTCCACAGGGGCTGCCACGGTCTTGATCAATGCGGGGCTGTTACCTGACACACAAAAATTATGTCAACGGGGCTCAGACTCAGTCTTGGATTGTGATGACTCTCTCTGATCTGTACCCTCTGGCTACAGCGCCCAGTGCAGCCAGCTGTTATCTTATGATAAATATCGAAGCTAAAATTATCATTAGATGACAACAAATTGAGTTCACGAGGTAATCCTGGCTCTTCTAGGTGGCTGGTACTTTTTTAGGTAGACTGCAGCTATTCTGGAGATGTATTTCACATACTTCAAAAAATGTAATTTTCATTTTAGTGACTGTTGGAATCATTTTTGGATACCTTCTGCTAAGAAATATAGGATCTATTGGCTTCAAAGGCACTGAGTATAAGTAAACTACATATAGATCAAATGCGTACGAAATTGTTTTCAGCAGAGCCTCTGTGTGCGTGTGACTCGCCTCATTTCTGCCAGGTTCTGCAGTCCCAGCAGCAGCCCCTCCTCAAACTGCCCCTGCACCAAAGCAGCCCATTTCTCATCCCAGTCCCACGCATCCTCCTTCCCCAGGCTCACAGCAGCTCGGAAGGCACAAGTGACACAGCACAACAACGTATTGTAAGGGCTGGAGTACTCCTCTATTTATAGACCGCTAGAATTGAAGGAAAATTTCCAAAGAGCGCTAGTCAAATTACTACTTAGACGCTTCCAGGCCCAGCCAGAGCACGCTGGCTCGCTGCCGGGTTTCAAAACTCTACCCTGTGCCTTGAGCTTCTGCAGGAAAATATCTTAGTGACCATACATGGGTACTTCTCATTTGCACAAGCAATAATGGCCATTCCCACATCATTTCCTTACTGAGTTGCAAATGCAGGAAAATGAGACAACAGCATGATTCAACAGTCTCAGGCATGCAATCACATCCAGGATTTCAATTTCCGATGCGCACCTAAGGGCAGGCTGAAGACTTTATAGAAATGGAACAATTTGGGTTTTGAGCTTTGTATTTAGTTCTTGTTAAAAGACTGGGTTTTTTGTTGTTGCTGTTTGTTTTTTTCAGGCTGAATTCTACCCTGAAAACACGGTTTAATCAACAGATAAAATAGCTTAGGGTGGACCTGCAATGCCTGATGGATCAGCTTAGCTTCCTAAAGCAACAAATGAATGGAATAGATGTCCCACACAGTGAAAGATATGTGGACAACTTAAGGACAAAATAACAGTTCTTAGAATAAGAAATGATATTATTCATTAACCTAGAGAGCACAGGAGATGTCCCAGTTCACAGAAGAAGGTCCTCACGTTCCCATTTCAAAATGTGAGCACCTCAAGTGAGAGCCTCAGCGCTTTGACTCTGAATCCGCTTCTGCTCACCCAGCCCTGGACGTGCCCAGCTCCTCAGCTGCTCCCTTTGACCGCCGGCCTCCCTGGAAGCCCCGCTCCATGCCTTGCTTCCTGCCCACGCACAGATGCTGCTCAGGTTTGGTTCTGCCTGGCAGCCCCACGTCAGGCACAAACCTCCCTGCGATCTAGAAACCAGGAGACATTTACGGCAGTCAGGTTCCACCCCGGCAGGTTGCTCCTGCCTGGAGAGCCCGGTTCAAGCCGCAGTGACAAAGCAGCTCCTTGCAGCAAGCCAGGGCCACCAGACCACTGGGCTGCAGCTAAACCTCGGGAATAGCCTCGGATGTGCTCCGCTGCTTCCCTAAGAGCAGCATTTCCTGAGCACTCTCTGCTCAAACACAGTGGCAATTGCTTGAAAACCCCATGGGGTGAATTCCTGGCACTTCTCCTGCCCCTTCGGACCACGGGCTGCATGGAGAGCGCACTCGCCTCCAAAGAGACCCCACATCACCCACATCCCCTGACCTCGTTGCGGTGTCAGGAGGAGGAAGAGCAGCTCTGCTCTTTTCTGGCCAGAGGCAGCTCTGCTTCACGTAACCAATTTACAACACGGGCCAAAGCAATTCCCAAGCAGCTCCTGCATCAGGGAGCAAACTAATTCCTTTCCTCTCCCCTTGGCTGCGCAGAGCAGAGCCCCGCTGCACCTGAGGTTCCAGCTCGTAGTCTATATTCTGCATCATAAAAGATACAAGAGAGAAATCTAAACTAGAGAAGTAATAACCTGTAAACTAATAAAGCAACCCAGCACTTTGATAGCTAGGCGCTCCCAAGAGCGGGGATTATTAATGGACGTCCTGAAACACCGTGTCTAGTTTTCGAGAGAAGCGGGAAACATTTCTAATGCTCTGCGGATCTTATGCATTTGCTCCATAAAATCACTTCAGATAAATACAATTATTGTAAAAGGCAGCCTCCTTTCAGCCTAGGCATTGAAGCATTTTAAAAAGAACGGTACTAAGAAAATGCTCAAATAAATAATAATAAAGGTATAAACCGAGCTATTATGGGCTGTTTTCCTTGTCGAAGTACTGGGCAGCACAGTCATTGATTTTCTGCGGTAATTGAGATCATGATGTGCACACGCCTTACATTCCTATAGCAGTATGTGCATGGGAATGGAAAAAGCAACCCCGAACTCCTGCGGAATCTCCAACAAGGATCCGATGGCCTTCAAGGTGTTGGTCTCTTTTCTCTCTCTGACCATAAAATGAGATGCATTAATAACTCCCCATGTCTAAAGGGAGCTTGTGAAGCCAAATGCAGTAATGTTTGTAGTGTCATTAGAGATCTCCGGTGAAAAGCACTACAGGAAACTGGAGCATGGGTGCAGACACCGTCCTTCATCACCAGAAAACGTTCAGGAACAGGTGGCAAGCAGACAGACCTCCAGGGAAAGGTCCCGTTATCGCCATGGCGCATTCTTCAATTTCTGTGCTCTGCCCGAGTCACGCGGACAACAGGAGCCCTCTCCTTAGTAACAGCTCATATACATTTTTAATGTATTTATTTTTGGTGATGAAGACTCAGTACTCAGTTGCCTCCTGCTGTCTGCCTGATGCAGTCGGTTTGCTGTGCCCTACCTCAGCTCCACGCCAAGATGAGATTTCCAGTTGATTGAAGGTGTTAAAAATATCTCTTTGGTCCCACACTAATGAACAGCACTGAAGGACGGGCGCAGGAGCTGTTTTCATCTAAAGCTGAACTTGAGAGCACCTTCCTCATCCTCCTGCCACATAAAAATAACAAGGTGGTTGGCAAGGGTGGCAGGATTAACCTGGCCCCTTTGTGTTTCTCAAAGTAAAATTATTCTCTAGAAAAATCACAACAGGAATAAACATCTTTAAGCGGCAAGAGGCTTTTGTGACGAGAGCGGCTGTATCTCCATGCAACAGGCAAAGCCTCACATGGTGATGGAAGCAAGAAGGAGCAACGTTGTATTTTCACAGTGCTGGAAAACAGTATTTGCCCGTTTGCAAGGAGGGCTGAAAAGGTACCAAGCCTTTATACTAACCGCAAGAATAACCTGTGCTCTTAGCTTTTCCATGGACCTCTGCTGCTCTCTAACGGTGCCTTACAGCATCCTCGGCACAAAGTTCCCTGCAAGTTTGGAAGCTCCTGATGCAAAACCAAAACAAACTACAGTCTTTGAAGGTGATTACCCAGACAGACAACCTAAAACTGTGATTTCTGCAGCCAGCACCGGGACATTTTATTAGGTAGGGTTAAAGAAAAGGTAAAGTTCAACTAATAGAAACGAAGGTTTGGAGTGTATTTATTTTGGACACGTTATATTTAGTATATCTAGGAATGGCAAAGATGCAGGAAGCCACACAACTCTAAGAAATTTTCAGTGCTTTTGATAATTTGGTCAAAAGTACTAGAGAGAAAAAAAGAATCAAGAAACAAACACTTTCCTTAAGTTAGCCACATGCCAGCAGCAGAAGCCAACGCATCGATTACTGAGGGATATAAAGGTTTTTCCTGGATTATTCCCACGTTTATCTCGCACCGCACAGCAGGGCAGCAGCACGCGGGGGGAAGCGGCTCGTGGAGGGTCCCAGCAGAGCCCCCTTCTCCGCGGAGCGCCCCAAAACGCGCATTTCGGTGCCGGGGCTGCCCGCACCCTGGCGGGACGCACTGCGCCACGAGGCCGGGGGGCTCCGGGGGCTCCGAGCGCGCGGGCAGGCCGCGCCGCCGCCGCCGGGAAGCGC